>LR755143.1:38030-55872 GCA_902729485.2 Mus minutoides | reverse complement strand
AAAAAAAAAAAAAAAAAAAAAAAAAAAAAAAAAAAAAAAAAAAAAAAAAAAAAAAAAAAAAAAAAAAAAAAAAAAAAAAAAAAAAAAAAAAAAAAAAGAAAAGAAACAAAAAGAATATAAAGTAACACTTTAGATGATACTGCAGTTATCATAGTTGAGATGTGAAATTTTTCTTCATCAGTTTTCTTTGGAGTTAAAGGTATTTTTTAATGTATTATGAAAAATCGCTATGGAAGATAGCAATGACTTGACCTTTATCCTTCAGTGGGTAGATATTCAGGTAATTTTAGCAATAGAAATAGAATTCTAGTGATCTTATTAAAGACTCTAAAATTTTTGTATTGTATTTTGACTAGTCAAACATTAAGATAACATGATGGTCTTTCCATTCTTACGTAAGCTTGCTGGGCTTCTTTTGTATCATTACTTCCTAATAAAGGCCAGAGTCTGACTGTGTTGGCAGCCTACGCAAGAGTTTATTTTTATAGCCTCTGGAAGATGGCAAATTCTGCAGCAATTGTAATGAATAGGGAGCAATAAATAGGTACAATAATTACTGGTGCTGGAAGAAACTTGTGAGACAAGTGAATGTGAAATGGTGGGAGCCCTAGGTATTCCTTTCATGAGCATCATTGTGGCTTGTGTACCATTTTCAGTTACACTGCACATTCAGAGTCAGGTTCTAATTGAAGGTCTAGAAAATTTTGACTGGGCCCAAGGTACCACGAGTTTTTGCAAATGTGAGATCAGTGGTTTTAAAAGTTGTGGACTTTGGACTGGAAATGTGGCTCGGTGCTTAAGAGCACTGGCTGCTCTTTCAGAGGACCTGGGTTCAGTTCCCATCACCCATATGGCAGCCCACAAACTATCTGTAACTCCAGTTCCAGAGCATCGGACATCCTCTCTGATCTTTATGAATACCAGGCACATACATGGTACACAGATAGTATATATGTAGGTAAAACACACACACACACACACATAAGTATATATATTAATATATATGTTAGTATATATATTAGTGTATATATATGTATATATAAACTAATTTTTTTTTTTTTTTTTTTTTTTTTTTTTTTTTTTTTTTTTTTTTTTTTTTTTTTTTTTTTTTTTTTTTTTTTTTTTTTTTTTTTTTTTTTTTTTTTTTTTTTTTTTTTTTTTTTTTGGTTTTTTCGAGACAGGGTTTCTCTGTGTAGCCCTGGCTGTCCTGGAACTCACTTTGTAGACCAGGCTGGCCTAGAACTCAGAAATCCGCCTGCCTCTGCCTCNTTTTTTTTTTTTTTTTTTAAAGATTTATTTTATTTATTATATGTAAGTACACTGTAGCTGTCTTCAGGCATTCCAGAAGAGGGCGCCAGATCTCATTAAGGATGGTTGTGAGCCACCATGTGGTTGCTGGGATTTGAACTTATCACCTTCGGAAGAGCAGTCGGGTGCTCTTACCCGCTGAGCCATCTCACCAGCCCTTGATTTATGCTTTACAAGAAAATCTATCTGATGGGTATGGAACCTACTGTACTGGATGGGGAAGATGTTAATCTTTAACTTCACAACTACTCCTGAAAAGCCGAGCTTGTTACTTATGTTCAGACTTTCTTCCCAGATGCTACCAGTTAGGAAAAAAAAAAAAAAAAGGGAAGGGTTAGCAGGTGCTCATAATAAAACTTCACTTGAGCCGGGCGGTGGTGGCGCATGCCTTTAATCCCAGCACTTGGGAGGCAGATCCAGGTGGATTTCTGAGTTCAAGGCCAGCCTGGTATACAAAGGGAGTTCCAGGAGAGGCAGGGCTATACAGAGAAACCCTGTCTCGAAAAACCAAAAAAAAAAAAAAAAAAAAAACCACAAAACTTCACTTGAGGTCATTTTATAATTACCATGCAGCAAAATATCTAGCCTGTTTTGGTGGTACACACCTGTAATACCAGCACTCAGGAGGCTGAGATACACATGACTTGTATATTGAGACCCTGTCTGCAAACAGATGGGGTGTGTCTTAGTCAGGGTTTCTATTCCTGCACAAATATCATGACCAAGAAGCACTTGGGGAGGAAAGGGTTTATTCAGCTTACTCTTCCACATTGCTGTTCATCACCAAAGGAGGTCAGGACTGGAACTCAAGCAGGTCAGGAAGCAGGAGCTGATGCAGAGGCCATGGAGGGATGTTCTTTACTGGCTTGCTTCCCCTGGCTTGCTCAGCCTGCTCTCTTATAGAACCCAAGACTGCCAGCCCAGAGATGGTCCCACCCACAAGGGGCCTTTCCCCCTTGATCACTAATTGAGAAAATACCCCACAGCTGGATCTCCTGGAGGCACTTCCCCAACTGAAGCTCCTTTCTCTGTGATAACCCAGCTGTGTCAAGTTGACACAAAACTAGCCAGTATAGGCTGGGTAGAAGAAAACAATGAAAAGAAACCCAAGAAACGTATAAGGCTGGTAAGATGCTTCAGGCATTTGCCACTAAGCCTGATCCCCAGGTCTCACAAGGTAGAAGGAGAGACCCAATTCCCTTAAGTGGTTATCTGACCTCCATATGCATGTGATTGACACATGTTGCAACCCCTCGATGATGATAAAATACTACAGTTAGGATAATGGCATTGTTATTATCAGCAGATCTTACTCAGAGTCCTCTAGTTTTGCTGTTTGTATTTCATTCTATAATACTTCATCATGTATAGTGGTTGCAGGGGGTGGGGCAGATGAAATGGGTCAGTGGGTAAAGAGTGTTTGCCACACAAGACTGATGACCTAACTTTGATAATCGGGAACCCACATTAAGATGGAGAGAGAGAACTCACTCCAGAGTTGTTCTCTGATCACCACATGAGGCAGGCACCATGGTGTTTACAATTTACAATTGAAATATGTTTTTACAGAAGACCTTTACTAGTCCCAATACCACAAAGATCCCACCTATTGTTCTTTTAAAATAACTAAACTCACTGTGACACGTATCACTGGTTTGTTCCTTTTTCTTGCTATATAGTTCTCTGTTGTCTGTTTATACCCGAGTTTTAACCTTTCACCTTTTGAAAGATATCTGGGCTGATTATAGTTAGGCCTATAAGGCTCTAGTGAGCATTCATATACAAGTTTTTGCTGGGCATGGTGGCGCAAGCCTTGAATTCCAGCACTTGGGAAGCAGAGACAGGCGGATTTCTGAGTTCAAGGCCAGCATGGTCTACAGAGTGAGTTCCAGGACAGCCAGGACTACACAGAGAAACCCTGTCTTGAAAAACCAAAAAAACAAAAACAAAAACAAAACAAAACAAAAAAAAAAAAAAACCAAGGTTTTTTTTTTATTTTTTTTATGAACATAAGTTTTCTTTTCTTTAAGATAAATAGTCCTACCTGCAATGCCTAAGTGATCCAATTTCTCTGTATTCTTGGCAGCATTGGATGTCATCCCTAGGATCTATTTTGATATGACAGGCAGAGGTGAATGAACTCACAGAAGCCAGAGTAGAATGCTAAATGTCTTCCTTAGTTCTTTCTTTAACTTTTTTTTTTTTGAAACAGGGTCTGTCACTAAACCCAAAGCTCACCATTTTGGCTCCATTGGCTGGCCAACAAGCTGTGGCATCCACCTCTCTGTCCCCCAATGCAGAGGTTACTGACATATGGCCATGCCCAGATTTTACATAGGTGCTGGGAATTTGAATCTGGGGGCCTCCTGTTTATATAGCAAGTGCTGCTTTACCCACTGAGCCATGTCCCCAGCTCCTCTTGAGAATTTGAAAGCTTGATTTTGTTCTTGAGTTTGGAGCCTAGCAAGTTCTTGTGAAGTACATGGCTCACAAATTTTTTTTTTTCCCAGTCTAGTGTATCTTCTTTGTGGAGTGTTCTAAGAGGACAAGATTTTAATTCTGATTAGGTCTTTTTACCACTTCCTTCTTTTTTAAATTTTTATTTATTTTATGTGTATGCATGTTTGTATCATGTGCATCTTGGAAGTTCTGATGTTATGGGTAGTCGTGAACTGGTTCTGAAGTTATTGGTTGTTGTTAACTGTTATGTGGGTGCTGGGAACTGAACCTGTGTCTTCTACAAGAAGAAGTGCTCTTGGGCTGGCAAGATTGCTCAGTAGTTAAGAGCGCCTACTGCTCTTCCAGAGGTCCTGAGTTCAAATCCCAGCAACCACATGGTGGCTCACAACCATCCGTAATGAAACCTGATGTCCTCTTCTGGAGTGTTTGAAGACAGCAACAGTGTACTTACATATAATAAATAAATAAAACTTAAAAAAAAAAAAGAACAAGTGCTTTTTTAACTGCTGAGCCATCTCTCCAGCCTACACTGTTTCCTTTTTTTTTTTTTTTTTTTTTTCTCCGAGACAGGGTTTCTCTGTAGCCCTGGCTGTCCTGGAACTCACTCTGTAGACCAGGCTGGCCTTGAACTCAGAAATCCGCCTGCCTCTGCCTCCCGAGTGCTGGGATTAAAGGCGTGCACCACCACGCCCAGCTCCTTACTGTTCCCTTTATAGATCATGCTCTAAGGACTGCTTGGATAGCTTAGATCTTGGAAGGTTTCTCCTACTATTTTTAAAATGAAAGTTTTATAGTTTTACATTTTTATTATGTATATAGTTTATATGCTTTTGTAAACAAGGGTTAGGTTTGCCTGTTTGGTTTTTACATATAGGTGCTCATTTGTTATAGAGGATCTTCCTCTTTGGGGTTATATTTGTAATCTTGTCAACTGCTAGGCTTGTATTATTTATGAGTCCATTTCTGGGTTCTCCCCTGCCAACACTTGACCAGTAAACTTCTTGTGCCTTGCAGTGTGATAGTAGGCTATCATTTCTCTCTTACTTAGCTGTAATGCCTTGGTAAAAGACTTTTCTGGGCTGGAGAGTTGATGTTCTTGCTGTTAGTGAAGAGGAGTGGAGTTTTGTTCCCAGTACCCACATGAGGCAAATCCCATCTCTAGTTCTAGTTCTAAGAGTCTGATGCCTCTGGCCTCCCATGGGCACCTACCTACACATGTGCACACAATTCCTGCATGAACACTCATAACTGAAACTAAGTCTTTAAAAACCATTTTCCTTGACAACACTTTGGTGGTTCTGAGATACAGTTTGTATAGGAAAATGCAGCATAAATACTTGCATTCTTCCTTTAATATTTACTTGTTTATAGAATAATGATACCTTTCATCCTCCAAAAGTTACCAATAATGGGTTTGTAAGTATTATGTACTAATAGATTTTAAATATATTTGATATATTTAAAAGCCACCGCTCCTGTAACCTTTGACAGTTTCTTTGTTGTAGGCCCAAGATCTCCTGGGCTCTTCTTAGACATTTCCTGCCCCAGACTTGGAAGCATGCATTTCTCTGAGGAACATGGATCCTTTTCATGAGAAATGATAGCAGCTACAATTTGGATGTTAGTAACACAGCTGTCCTTAACATTCTTAGTATTTTTTTAAATATATAAATTTAATTGTTTACATGCAGTATATATTTGAAAGAGAAAGATATGGTTATATTTTCAATTCATATGTTAAAAATAAGGTTTTGGCTAGAAACTATGTCTGTATGTGTTTTTTAATTAATTATTTTTATGTGCATGACTGTTTTTCCCCTGCATATATGTCTGTACACAACACACATGCCTATTGCCCACAGAGTCCAGAAGAGAGTGTTGTATGCTCTAGAACAGGAATTATAGATAGTTGTAAGCAGCCATGTGGGTGCTAGGAATCAAGTCTGTGTCCTGGAAGAGCCTTAAGTGCTCTTAGATGATAAACTCTCTCTCCAGCCCCTGTGTTTGTATATGTTTTATGCAGAAATCTTGATCTTAATGCCTAATGAATAAAACTACTCATTCTACAGGTAAATATTTTAGGTCTGATTCTTTGTTTTCATAACAAAATTACCCTGCTGATTAAGTTCTTTGGAAGCAATGGTAAGACTATCTCACTTAGAGGCATTTTAAAAAGGATATCCACAGGCTGGTGAGATGGCTCAGTGGTTAAGAGTGCCGACTGCTCTTCCAAAGGACCTGAGTTCAAATCCCAGAAACCACATGGTGGCTCACAACCATCCATAACGAAATCTGATGCCCTCTTCTGGAGTGTCTAAAGACAGCTACAGTGTACTTACATATAATAAATAAATAAAATATTTTTAAAAGGATATCCATAACTATTTTAATTGTAGGTTATATTAATTTATAGGTATAGCCCACGCTTGATGGAGAAAATTCTTCACATGGCTGAAGGTATTGATATTGGGGAGATGCCGTCATATGATCTGATGCTGCCCAAACCTTCCAAAGGCCAAAAACGCTACCTTTCAACCTACGATGGTGAGTATGCCTTGTTTCTGTAAAGTGGGATGTGAAAAGTCTGGCTTCTTAAAATGTGTCACATGGCTTCAAATAACACTGGTAGCATTGGATTCTATGCAAAGATAAATGATTTTTTGTTAGTTTGAGACAGAGTCTGTCTGTGTAGCCCTGGCTGTCCTAGAACCCACATGGTACACTAAAGTGGCCTTGAATTCACAGATATCCACCTGCTTCTGCTTCCTGAGTGCTGGGATTAATGGTGTGTTCCTCCATGCCCAGATAAATGGTTTCTAACTTACATAGAATTTTTGATGGTGCTAAAAAAAAAACCAAAAGTACAGAAGTCCCAGAATAATGCTGTCCTTGAAGTCTATGCCATGGAACCTGCCTCTAAATAGGAGAGTCTCATTCTGAGACCATATGAGCATCTGAGTAATTAAATATTCTTGGATATGTCCAGACGGACTAGCTTTCTATATAGCACTGAGGAGTGCTATAGGGAAGAAGCACTGGTCTCTGGTATAGCCTTAGTAGTAGGTTTCCATGGTTTCAAATGTGGTGTCCCCTATTAATCATCAGTTCCAGGTTTTGTTTGTTCTAGAAACACAGGTAACAGCATTTTGTGCAGGACAAGTCAGAACTAAGGTTTTGGTTGAAACCTGTTTTTGATTTCTGAAGTTACAGTGATATAAAGCTGTATAATAGTTACTCACCTCTAATACAGAAGAGAAAGATTTAGTAAGTGCATCTGGTCATCTATCATTTCTGTTTCATTAAGAGTCATCTGTAGTTCTGGGGACCTTTTATCACCCGTGGTAAAAGATTGTCTTAGCACATCTTTCCAATGTGCTTTAGCTCTTCTGCTGAAAAGTCCTTGTTTTCAGCAGCCTACATACTTGTTTGAGTCAATGAATTGTCTCCTGATAAGAGTTTTCCTTTATGCATGGAGGGGAGGTAGTACCACCCCTTATTAGGTAGACTCCTACATTGCTCCGAATCCCTTTGCCCAAGTGACTATACAGACCTTGTCCCAGCAGTACAGCTTTCAGATTTATACGGTTGCTGCTATTTTCCTGTCTGGTTCTTTTGAAATATTCCCATTTTAATGAATTGTAAATTTCACTCATTCTATAGGTCAAAATCCTCCTAAAAAGCAAGCTGGTTCCAAATTCCATGTGAGACCTCGTTTTGAGCCTGTACATTTTGTAGCTAGTAGTTCAAAAGCTGAAAGAAAGGAAGATCCGTATGGCCCTCAAACAAAAGAGGTAAATGGACGAACGCATTTTGCCAGCATGCCAAGAAACTTCTACCAAGATTATACTCAAGACTCTTTCAGTATCCAGGATGGGAATTCTCAGTATTGTAATTCATCAGGATTTATTTTCACAAAAGACCAGCCTGTAGCAACCAACATGTATTTTGACAGTGGGAACCCTGCCCCAAGCAGCACATCCCAGCAGGCAAACTGTCAGCCAGCTCCTGAACCCCCTCCTTCACAGATGTACCCCGAGTCCTTGGTTGCCGAGAAACAGTATTTTATTGAAAAGTTAACAGCAACTATCTGGAAGAACCTTTCTAATCCAGAGATGACTTCTGGATCTGATAAGATTAATTATACCTATATGCTAACTCGTTGTATTCAGGCATGTAAGACAAATCCTGAGTATATATATGCTCCTTTAAAAGAAATTCCTCCTGCTGACATCCCCAAAAATAAAAAACTTCTCACAGATGGTTATGCTTGTGAAGTTAGATGCCAAAATATCTACCTAACTACAGGTTATGCAGGTAGCAAGAATGGGTCCAGAGATCGAGCTACTGAGCTGGCTGTAAAACTCTTGCAGAAGAGGATTGAGGTTAGAGTTGTCCGACGGAAATTCAAGCACATAATTGGAGAGGACCTTGTGGTGTGTCAGATTGGTATGCTTTCGTATGAATTTCCCCCAGCTCTGAAACCACCAGAAGACCTGGTAGTACTGGGAAAGGATGCTTCTGGGCAGCCTATTTTTAATAGTTCTGCCAAACACTGGACCAATTTTGTCATTACAGAAAATGCAAATGATGCAATTGGCATCCTTAACAATTCTGCCTCATTCAACAAAATGTCAATTGAGTACAAATACGAGATGATGCCAAACCGCACATGGCGGTGTCGAGTATTCCTGCAAGATCACTGCTTAGCTGAAGGTTATGGAACCAAGAAAACAAGCAAACATGCAGCTGCTGATGAGGCTTTGAAAGTTCTTCAAAAAACACAGCCCACTTATCCATCTGTCAAAAGTTCCCAGTGTCACTCAGGCTCTTCACCCAAAGGATCCGGAAAGAAGAAAGATATCAAAGATCTTGTAGTTTATGAGAATTCTTCCAATCCTGTATGCACATTGAATGATACGGCTCAGTTTAACCGGATGACGGTTGAATATGTCTATGAAAGGATGACAGGTCTCCGCTGGAAATGCAAGGTGATTCTAGAGAGCGAAGTCATTGCAGAAGCAGTTGGTGTGAAGAAAAGTGTCAAATATGAAGCTGCTGGAGAAGCTGTAAAGACCCTCAAAAAGACCCAGCCGACTGTCATTAACAACTTGAAGAAAGGAACTGTTGAAGATGTGATTTCAAGAAATGAAATCCAGGGCCGCTCAGCCGAAGAAGCTTACAAACAGCAAATCAAAGAAGACAACATAGGGAATCAACTACTCAGAAAGATGGGCTGGACAGGCGGTGGTTTAGGGAAATCTGGTGAGGGCATACGGGAGCCTATCTCAGTTAAAGAGCAGCATAAGCGAGAAGGCCTTGGTCTAGATGTAGAGAGGGTCAATAAAATTGCTAAGAGGGATATAGAACAAATCATCAGAAACTATGCCCGCTCTGAAAGCCACTCAGACTTGACCTTCTCCACGGAGCTGACCAATGATGAACGGAAGCAAATACATCAGATTGCTCAGAAGTATGGCCTGAAGAGTAAGTCTCATGGGGTGGGCCATGATAGGTACCTGGTGGTAGGTAGAAAAAGGCGGAAGGAAGACCTACTAGATCAACTCAAACAGGAGGGCCAAGTGGGACATTATGAACTTGTGATGCCCCAAGCAAACTAAGATTTTACTAAGTTGTCTTATAAATGACTCATGAGGCAGATACACAAATAACAAAAAAAAAGCTCCACATTCTGGTTGAAGAGTATTCATTCTTAAGATGTTTCACCTTGTTCGTTTCATATAGTGCTTTGTTAGGCATTGGAACCTAGAGAATTCTGTCCACTTGTATTCTTAGCTTAATCCAGCAGATGATACTGTGCAGTGACTGTTTGTGTCTTTGATATGGCTCTGTTCCCTCAGATTGTAGTAGTTTGTACAAGTAAAAACACCCATCTAAGTGCAATTTCACCCTGAGGAAAATACTTCACATCATAACGGGCCTAGCACAGCAATCTGCAACAATATGTAAAGTCAACGCTGACTCCTAACTGCGCTAATTCCAGATTTACTTAACAGGTCAGGTCATTTTGTATCATTCATTTTCATCTTTGTGACAGGCCAGTTGTAGAGCATTTAACAAAAACTTGTGCTGTACGTGTAAATGTCTTTATCAACTAAATGATGTAAAACTTTCTTTAAAGTAATTTTTGTGTGTGTTTATTTATAACTTCTACCCTGTGATTTCCAGGATATTGGAAGTGATTTACTGTATCTTGTGACATATGACTTTTAAACAAATTCTAGTCTTCATGCTGAGAGAGCACTACTGAGAAAGATGTCGAAAAGTTTCCAAAAAGCCTTGACTCAATCAGAAGAAAGGAAGCTTGAACTGTTTGTTCTTGGTGCCTTGCAGAGAGACTCAGAGCAACTCTCCATTGTAGCTTTCACATGGTTTGTGCACCACACCCAAGGCAACCATAGCTGTGGTAGATAGAGCTTGGTAAAAGACTGGAGATACACTGGTGCTTTGATGAGAAAGGCCAGTTGGCTGGTTCCCCTCTCACAAAGCTTATTACTCCCAAAGCCAACTTTGTAACATACTTAAAACTGCTATTTTCGCTTATTTCTGGAATGTAAAAATGTATAAAAATAAGAGTTAGTGTATGCTTCCTGAATAAAAAGGAGCCAAAGTTGATCAAAATGGTGGTGTAATTATTTCTGGAGAGCAGCCTAGTAGCAACACTTTGGGATTTTGAAAGTGATGATTGCACAAAATGTTTCAGTTAGAGCACACACGGATAAATGTAATGATTTAGCAAATGGGAGCAGACTCTGTCACTCATCACATTTTGGGGTATGTGTGTGTGTGTGTGTGTGTGTGTGTGTGTGTGTGTGTGTGTTTTCTTGAATGCCAATATTCTGGCTTATCAAATCTTTGGGTGTTTAGTTTTATGTGGTTTTATTGTATCTTAAATGAATCAACTAAAATCCAGCAATACAGCAAATGAATATTAATATTTAGTTAACTCCAGAGAAATGATGGGAAGGACTCTTAGGTTGTTTGCAATATCTTTTTTAAAAAGATTTATTTTTTTATAATGTGTGTATGTCTGTGGGGGGCTATATGCATGTGAGTGCATATACCCACGGAGGCCAGAAGTGTCAGTTGGAGCTGGCAATACAGGCAGTAGTGAGCCTCCTGATGTGGGTGCTGGAAACTGAACTCTGGTCCTCTGAAAGAGCAGTATATGTTCTTAACTGCTGAGTCAGCTCTTGAGCGCCCATTTGCAGTGTCAATGTTTGGCATACAAGTGGTTCACAATACATGGTAAATTCCTTTTTGCCCTCCCCTTTTCTATTTAATGCTAAAAAGGCTAGAGTAAAATGAGTATTTAAAAATATCAATTAGCTTTTATACATGGATCTCTTAACTTACATGCACCTACACTGGCTAGCATATAGTATGGCAGCCTTCTGCTTGTTTTCCATACCATAGTCTACATACTTCATTATTTTTAGTAGAAGAGATGTGCATTTTACTTTGGTGCTTGATACTTTAGCAAAAGCAGAGAACTACGATAGAATTTTGTGATTATAATTATTTTTTATCTGCCAAAATTCACTCCCATTTTGGAAAGTTGTGGTTCAGGTACTTAGAACGCTGTGTCCTTGGTTCTGAGTGACCAAAGGTGGTTTGTAGAGACTACAAGAACTTGGTTTGCATTCTCGATTTACATGTTTTCCTCCCAGAATGTTTTGTTGTTTGGTTTTGGTGGAAAAATGGTAGGAAATCCAAAGTCAGGTTTGTTGATAAAAGTGTAAGAAAGCAGATGAATTACACTTAAGGCTTTGTGATAATTGGGTAAGGTATTTAAGAATTGAGTTCATTTTAGGGGCCCAGATAACTTGGTAGAGCAGCTTTCGTATCAATGTGGAATGAGAACAAAGTCACCAACTACCGGAGAATGAAGTGATGTGGAGAGATGAGGCTGAGGAATGAGCTGCCGACAACTTGGCTGGTGCAGTGTGTAGCTGCCCATCTTGTTGGTCCTTGCATTTTCCTTTTCTAAGAGATAGCAGTCATTTTTAGCTGAGGAACTTTGCTGTAAAACCTGACAGTATATGAGCACTTCCCAAGTTTTCTTTGCATTAAGCATAAGCTGAAAACTGTCTATGTATATGTGCTTGTGCTCACAGAGCCACTTTTGAATCCCCTCCCACCTTGATTGCAAAGGTGAATAGAAGTACACATTCCATTGCGGCCAATTCCTTACCTTTTCTTTTTAGAATAGTATTCAATGTGTTCACATTGCTATGAGTAACCCTTGAGATGGTTCCTAAATAAAGGACTCCAATTACAACTTTGGTTCTTCAGCATACCCCCTTCCTCACATAAGCAGAATTGAAGACAAGATTGTATCTCAAAAAAGCACCTTGCAAATCTGCTTTAACTTTCTTGTAATTATATACAGACAAGGCAGCCTGTGATAAAAATTACAAAGGAGAGAAAAAGGTAATTTGTATTAAATGTTCCAATGAGTGTTTAGTGGTAGCTCTGACTATGTCTCTGTCAGCTTCATTATTAAGGTTGTAAAAGGATTATTATCTTCATGAGAAATTGGAGATGGTGTTTCTCAGAAAGTGTTCAAAATAAAATGTTACTAAATCAGCCTGTTCCTGGTCTCATCTTAAATTAACAGTATCAATATTTAAGGTGCCCAACTAAAACAAGGTGAAAAAACTTGGTTCAAATACCAAACAAAAAATGTGATTTGATTCTACTCTAAAGCAGATAATGGACTTGATGGGGAACACTAAGTGTATTTGCGGACATCACTCCTAAGTGGGACAATACAACTAATGTGCTGTTTAATAGTGTAGACTGAACTCTCCCACAATGAGATTTAAGTACCCTTCAAGGATGATTGGGTACACACATCTTTTCCTTCCAACTATTAATAAGACAACATGCCACTATCAGAGTCTCTTTAAAATGAAATCGGTTGCTCCTCATAGAGCCTACTTACATTCCAACATGCTGTCAGAGAATTTGTCCTAATAATTTTAGATAGAATTTAAACATTTTATATAAAATTTTGTACTGTTAAAAGTTTATTCATTTTATGCATGTGTTGTATGTGCCTGCCTGAGTGGACGTGTGCACCATCTGAGTGCAGTACCCATGGAAGCCAGAAGGTGGCATCAGATCCCCTTAGAACTGTCAGCAGTTGTGAGCAACCCGGTGAGTCCTGGGAACTGGAACAGGGTCCTGGGGTGGGGGTGGGGGGAACAGCAAGTGTTCTTAACCACTGAGCTGTCTCTCCAATTGTCCCACACGTCCCCATTATTTTCCTTTGATACAGGGTCTGGTTATGTAACTGGCTGCACTGGAACTCTGGATCATGCTGGCCTCAAACTCAAGAGATCCATCTGCCTCTGCCTCCCAATGATGGAATTAGAGGCATGCAAACACACCTCACTAAGCTAGAGGTTGGTTTTTAACAAGTAGATTGTCAAGACCAACAAGATAGAGCTTGGTCTCTGAGGATACTAGTAAAATAACTATCATCATTTCATGCTTTCTCTTGCCTACAATATATCCCGAATTTATGTCAAAATGTTTGAAAAACCTTAATTCTGTAATCGAAAAGTTGAAAAGAAAAAAAGAAAAAAAAAAGGTTTTCTAGCAGTATTGGCTGTGTATTCCCAGAAAGCTTTTTTTTTTGCTTTTGTTTCCCAAAAAGTGCTTAAATTTTTTAATAAAAATAAATGAATGCATGGACAGGTGGCATTGTGCCAATTGCCATTTTGTTCACCTGTTGTACTTATTTTTAAAAGGGAAGATAAGTAGATAAGAAATCCCTTTAAAAGTTAATAAAAGTGTGAACTAAATTTTAAGGTTATTTTTTTATTTACAACTTTTGAAAATGTACAGTTTTTACATGGGTTACTTGTGCAAAGTTAGAAATGCTATAAATGCATAATAGATTAACAATTAAAATATATTAGACAAAACATTTACAAGCCTTGCCCCATACTGTATATTTAAAAGTGTAAATATCCAAAGAAAAAATTGCAGATGTGGGCATTAGAAGGTTCTCAAAACACTAAAAGCATGCAGCATTAACTCAGGATTTGAATGAGAAAAGTTTGCAAGATTCGCTCCCTTCCTTGAATCATAAAAAGGAAAGTTCATTTAGGGCAACACTGCTCCTTTAAGAGAATAGAGGAGCTTCAGTTTTTCCTAACTTAAAAAAATGTCTAGTCCTGTTCTCACACCTCTATAAAAAAAACAACTCTGAAGGCCAGGATTCTGAAACATAGTGAGTTTACACTATGAATATCTTGCACAAAGTGGACTGTGTCAGTTATTAAAATTGCTTCAGTTTGTTAGCTGGGTCCTTTAGCAGTCTAGTCTCCTTGCTACCAGTAAGTGCCATCTTGTAGTTCATATTGCTTACAAATGAGTATAGGATTTTTCAGCTTTCCTTCCCCTTTCAAATATTGTTTATATGAATGTATTCCTGTTTTCTTCAGGTCATATTCTAAATACGTTCTTTGCCAAATCAAACACAAGGGAAGGACTGGCCAGGATGAAACACAGCAGCAATCATTTTGTGACAAATAACATCCTGGTCACCAGACTATACATATTTTATCTTCAAAGCTTAGTATAAAAAGTACAGTAACCTGATAACTGCTTTTGAGGCTGGAGATGAGATAACAAAGGGACATATGCAATTGTAATGTTTGCAAGTAACCCAGGTACAGTACATTGGATTTCCAATAGGATCTCTGATGCTCCACAGGAGGACAGAAAGGGGAAGAAAAACTTGCCAAGGGAAGACAGAAACAGCACAACAGCTATTTTGTTTTTAATAAAGTAAATGTAATGAATTAGAAATAAGGTGATAAATGCATGAATATACACTTTTCTTATGGTCAGCCTCTTCTGCTCTACCCTGAGTCAACAGTCACGCCAGCTTTGTTCTACTATTGCAGAAACACGCTTTTCATATTCCCGCTTGTTCTCCTGGTACAGCTGGGCAGCCTGGCTGTTTGCTGGACTATTGGGATTAGGTTCATCCAATAGAGACTACAGAGAAAAGATACAAATATGAGTGAATTCCTCAATGCAACAAGACCAAAAAGTTTTTGAGAACAAATGCTTATTTTATCAGTTGGTGATAGCACACCTGTCCCAAATAGTTAATTTTTCCATCTTCCACATACTAACTTTAACTGCCAGCAGTTCAGGCCAACAATACATACACATATTTCCTGGTAACTTGAAATTTAATGGTCTACTCCATTTTAGTTATACAATAAGCTTAGCCCCAAAATTTAAAAGGTCAAAACAATCACTAACATAAAAACATCAAAGATCATAATCACAATAAAGAATTTTTTTAAAAAATCACCTGTATGGATGTTAAAATGGAAGACACATCATAGGTTGGACTCCAACGGTTCTGAAGTATATCCAGACATATACTACCATCTGCATAGACTAAGAACACAGAAGTTGGTATGTTAAATATAAGACTACTAAAGTTTAAACATATTCAAGACAAAAATACTCAAGGATACTTAGCTTTTTAAGTTTAAAGATTCCTAGTTAACTATCTAAAAAGGTATCAATCATTACTAGGGAAATAAAGTGATCAGGAAATAACAAATGGTAAATAACTAGAAGGCAGAGCTGATTCTGAAGTAACAGCCCTTCTGTTCAGGACATCATATGTTTTCCAGTGGTTATCCTAACCATAGAATCATGGGAAATGGGGGCTGGAGAGATGGCTTAGAGCTTTAGAGCACTGACTGCTCTTCCAAAGGTCCTGAGTTCAAATCCCAGCAACCACATGGTGGCTCACAACCATCCATAACAAGATCTGACACCCTCTTCTGGAGTGTCTGAAGACAGCTACAGTGTACTTACAAAGAAAGAAAGAAAGAAAGAAAGAAAGAAAGAAAGAAAGAAAGAAAGAAAGAAAGAAAGAAAGAAAGAAAGAAAGAAAGAATCATAGGAAATTCAGCCCACCAAATCTGAAAACTATATATCCTATTTGTAACAGTAACATTTTAGCATTCACAAAGTTTTATTTTGGCATAAATATAGAAGTCTTTACACCATGAAAAAAATTATCAAAATTACAAAAAGAGGAAAAGACAGAACTCTGTAGATTGCTAGCACTTTTCTAACAATCTGCATCAGGTCCTTCAACTGAATCTGGTGTTAGATAGGTCTAAGGTGGATCACAAAATCTGTATATTCAAAATGTTCCATGGTAATTCTGATTTGCACCAGAAGTTGAAAAATGTCTTTCTGAATGCTAATGAAGATAATTACAATACACAATTATCCTACTTGGCCTTTTCATTAATCAGAACCCCTCAATATTTTTGTTTAGTAAGTAACAAAGATCACAAAGCCAGCAGACTGTTAAGACTCCAAGCAAAGGATCCTCTTTGCATTAATAGGACTGAGATCAAGATAGTAAAAGACCATGAACAAATTTGTTTCCAAAGACAGGAAAATACCTAAGCGCTACACAAAAGCAGTAACAGCATTTGGAATACCACTATAATAAGCATTGTAGGACCTTATAACATGTTTGAAATACTTACCGTTAGGATGGAACATCTTAGAGACAAATCTAACAGTAGGTGGTTTATTAGGATATTCTTCAGTGAATTCAATTGTAAGTTTAAATGTTCCTGTAGTAAAAAGGGGGGAGAAAATTTTATCAACTTTTCATATGTACTTTGTTTTTTTTTTTCTTGTTTTTTGTTTGTTTGTTTGTTTTTCTTTTCGAGGCAGGGTTTCTCTGTATAGCCCTGGCTGTCCTGGAACTCACTTTGTAGACCAGGCTGGCCTCGAACTCAGAAATGCGCCTGCCTCCGTCTCCCGAATGCTGGGATTAAAGGCGTGTGCCACCACCATGCCCAGCTGTACTTTGTTTTTAATGCTACCTGAGATTTTTTAAATTATTAAGTAACATAAAGATGGGGAGATGGTATAGAGAAGAGAGACTAGTTAGGAAACACATCTCTAGGAACTTTTCTAAGAAGCGCCCCCAAAAGTGATTTAGTTATTTTTCCATTATTCTCCAAACTTAAAGTCACTATAAACAAGATTGCTGTTTGATGTATGTTAGTCACTATTCACTTTGAAAATATCCTTCAAAATGACAAGGAACACAGAGAAAAACATTGATTTCTTTTCATGTAATGATTATAATGAAAATTTAATTGAACTTAAGCCAGAACAAACTTTGCAGTGTCTCTTAAAGCCCTTAAGTTTGACTCACACCAAAATGCTAGTACCATCATTCATACTAATGAAGGGAATAAAAAAGATTTTAAAATTACATTTGGTTTATATTGCATTAATGGCACCTACAAATTTATCTTTAATACTTCTTAAAATAGGCCAACATAAGGTTAGCTGGAGGCCCTAAAGCACCCTAGGTATCATTCAAGAATTGTAGGCTGTTGAATGGGGAGAGTGTGTGCATCCTGTAAAGTATTATTTTTAATTGTGCTTTTTTGGTTTAGGAAAGCAATTAGTTTTTTTTTTTTTCTTATTGAAATCTCTTTAAGTAAACTCAAGAATCAGTTATGGGTCCTGTTAAGTGCTTGCCAAGCGTCTCTGAAATGCAGATACAGGTAAAAAGAACATATTCTCGGACCTGGGCTTCAGACCTCCACAAGCACACCCTGACACAGACAGAACTCATCATATACAATATAGAATAATATAAAAGAATCAGGCCCAGCGGTGGTTGTGTGTACATTTAATTCCAGCACTTAGGAGGTAGAGGCAGTTGGATCTGAGTGCAAGGCCAGCCTGCCTGGTCTACAGAGTTCCAGCACAGCCAGGGCTGCATTGAGAAACCACTTTGAAAAAAACTGTGTGTGTGTATGTGTGTGCATGCATATATATATATATATATATATATATATATATATATATATATATATATATATACACATACACACACATATATACATACATGTATATCTATACACACACATACATACATGCACACACACACTAATCAGAAATTATCTGGTGTATTACTATGCATGTGTATTACTATGGCTCATTTTAAAAATTACTGCTATGAAGAATC
>LR755143.1:0-24206 GCA_902729485.2 Mus minutoides | reverse complement strand
ATTTAAATGTTTTTTAAAGATTTATTTTATTTATTATATGTAAGTACACTATAGCTGTCTTCAGACACTCTAGAAGAGGGCGCCAGATCTTGTTACGGATGGTTGTGAGCCACCATGTGAATGCTGGGATTTGAACTTATCACCTTTGGAAGAGCAGTCGGGTGCTCTTACCCGCTGAGCCATCTCACCAGCCCCTATTTAAATTTTTTTTTTTTTTTGGTTTTTCGAGACAGGGTTTCTCTGTGTAGCCCTGGCTGTCCTGGACTCACTTTGTAGTCCAGGCTGGCCTTGAACTCAGAAATCCTCCTGCCTCTGCCTCCCGAGTGCTGGGATTAAAGGCGTGCGCCACCACGCCCGGCTTTAAATGTTTTTACAAGGTTGCCTTCATATATAAATTTACAGCAAACACATCTTCCAAGCTCAATCACAGTTGCACAGCATTTTCCAAGTCATAATGCAAGTGCAAAAACTCTGTATTTCAGATATCAATGTAACTGTACAATTAAGAAGCTTCTATTCACTGGGCAGTGGTGGCACACGCCTTTAATCCCAACACTTGCGAGGCAGAGGCATGCAGATTTCTGAGTTCGAGGCCAGCCTGGTCTACAAAGTGAGTTTCAGGACAACCAGGGCTACACAGAGAAAACCCTGTCTCAAAAGAACCAAAAAAAAAAAATACTTGTTCTGAATCTTGATTATAAGAAATATTGTCCCTTTTAATAAATATGCCATCCTTCTAATGAGTAAACCTGTATTATTAAATCTCTATATTAAAAGAATGCTGTTATATTTAGAACTTTTTCAATAAAGGGCTTATGAAAATCTATTTCCTCTTGTATAAATTCTTAAACTATGTTCTTGATTTTTGCTTCTTGCCCCCCTACCCTAATGGATTCATTCTGTACTTCTTTACAGAAAAAGTTTGCTAACTCCAGCACTAGACTAAGCCACATGACAAGTGAGACCACTTGTAATTGATTACTATGGCACAGTGCCTAACACAAAACAGAGGATCAATAAGTATTGAATAATATGGAGTGAAAAGGATGTTACTGATTTAGGACCTAAGGGTCAAAGATTGTGATTCTCTAAGACTTTCATTAATAATTCTCTTATATTTAAGCTAGGTGTTAAACAGTAGGGGGCTACTTTCCTAACATGCACAAGCCCTTATTTCATTTCCTAGCCATCCAACAAAACAAGAGGAATGATCTTGCCAGCTGTGTGGTGTTTGCCTGTATTTCCAGCACTGTGGAAGCTGAACCAGAGGAGTTGTGAGTGAAAAACTAAGTGAGCTCCACAGGAAGTCGGCTGTTGAGCCTGACAGTCTGAGTCATACTCCTAGGACCTATCTGGTAGACAGTGTGTATGTGGGTGCATACACACATGCACGCACACGCGTGTACACACACGCGTGTACACACACACATACACACCATATATTAAATAAATAGATATTTTGAAATTTTAAAACTGCAGACTGTAGAGGTAACTTTTATTTGCCTGTAATTGTCATCTGAGGCTTACAGCCTCTGTCTGCTAACCTAGGCCTAGTTCTGGAAGTTTCTAGCCTTATCTGGGCCTAGAACTGTTTTCAGCCTCTGAGATTTACTGCTGACTAAGCCTTTCTTGTTTTTTTCTATACTCTGGCTGGCTGCTTGAACTCAGCTATTCTGGCTCAAACTCCTCTCCACACTCTCTTAGCTTCTCTCAGCTTCTCCTGAAAAGCTCTGCTTGGCCTCAAACTAACTCTGGCAATCTGTTCTAATCTCCTGGCTCCTTCTCATTCTCCAGCATATTCTGTTTTCCCTGTATCTAGCTTGTTCTCTCTTTCTATTTGTTTCTCTATAACTGTCCTGGTAATACTGCTGTCTTCTTCCTCTCTGCACTGCTTGCTCTCTCGCTCTCTCTCTTTCTCTCTTTTTGATTTTTCAAGACAGGGTTTCTCTGTGTAGCCCTGGCTGTCCTGGAACTCACTCTGTAGACCAGGCTGGCCTCGAACTCAGAAATCCGCCTGCCTCTGCCTCCCAAGTGCTGGGATTAAAGGCATGCGCCACCACGCCTGGCTTGCACTGCTCTCTTAAGAAGCTTCCCTTTCCTCTCTTCATGAGAGTTGGGCATATCCTATTCTGTCAAATCTTTCTCTGATTAGTCACTTTGTCTGCCACTCAATTAGATGTCACTTTCAAACATAAGTGCTTCCTTCTACAAACTAACTTTAACTTCATTGTTTGGGATTACAGATGTGTATTTACCGTGTATCTGTATTCTAGCCAGATGATTAAAGGTGTGTGCTAAGAGCTGAGCCACACCACAACTAGAAATAGGGTTTCTCAGTAAATCTCGGGGTTCACAGTGTGATCAAATATCCTGCAAGAGGAGACTGGAGAGGTCCAAGGCACCTGTCTAATTACCTTCTACATATTTGTGTTTATGCCCATACCTGGTCGAAATGCTGAGGATAGAGTCTTAATGTTGGAAGCTCAGTCCTAAATGGACCGTCTAAGCCATCTAATTTAATGTGGAGGAAACATGCCCAAAAGAAAGGGTATGACTATAAGAGCTTAAAGAAGGGTTGCGGGAGATTGGAACACTTTCCTGGTCGTGATTTATACAGTGTCATGAAGGGGGAAGGGACTCATGAGACCGCATCCTTTCTTGTGGAGCTATAGGCAGTTAATGGTTGTTGAGAGGGAGGGAGGGAGGGAGGGGGAGAGAGAGAGAGAGAAAGAGAGAGAGAGAGAGAAAGAGAGAGAGTCTTTCTTCAGTGGTAAATTGCCCATACTCTTATGCTCTTGTAATTAACCACTAATGCACACCACTGGAAGCAACTCTAGGAAGAGAGAGAAGATCAGTGGAAGATGGAGGGGGCCAAGATACAGTAATGAGGGTGAATATGACCAAAACGCATTAAGTACATGTATGAAAATGTCACAATGGAATCTATATAATTAAACATAATGTATATCAATAAAGTTTTTTAAAAGTGTGTTGTGTGCATTAGTGTTTTTCCTGCGTCTATACCTCTACACCATGAGCATGCCTGGTGCCTGTGGAAGCCAGAGAGGGTGTTGAATCTCCTAAAACTGGAGTTATTGATGGTTATGAATTACCATGCAGGTTCTGGGAATCAAACCCAGGTCACCTGGAGTAGCAGACAGTGCTCCCAACCAACCACTGAGCCATCTCTCCAGCCTCCCACCCTCAATAAATGTAAAAAGAAGACTTTGATATTTTAAATAATACAACTCCATTGAAGGTCTGGTAAACTCCTTTAAATTCCAGTTGGGGTGCATCTTGTGTTTCTCTAGTCGCTGAGATCTTAAAATAAAAGATTACCATTGGACTGAGCTCTCGGGGTCCCCGATGGAGGAGTTGGAGAAGGGACTGAAGGATCTGAGGGGGTTTGCAGCCCCATGTGGGGAGCAACAGTGTCAACAGGCCAGAGCCTCCCAGAGCTCCCAGGGAGTGGACCATCAACTAAAGAATACACATGGAGCTACCCATGGTGCTGGCCACATATGTGGCAGAAGATGGCCTTGCTGGCCATCAGTGGGAGGAGAAGCCCTTGGGCCTGAGGGTGTTCAATATCCCAGTGTCGGGGAATGCCAGGGTGGGAAGGTGGAAGTGGGTGGATGGGTGGGGAGCACCCTCATAGAGAATGAGATAGGGGTTTTTTGAAGGGGATACCTGGAAAGGGGAAAATATTTGAAATGTAAATAAAAAAAATATCCAATCAAATAAATAAATAAAAGATTTCAATATTGATACTTAATTATTGAAGCTATTGCAATGTAAATTGTCTAGATTTGTTTATTCTAAGTTTCCCCAGTCCCCTATCCTCCAGAAAGAGAATGTTGGGGGACTTTCTGGGTTGGAGTAGGAAGGATGAAATATGGGCCTTCATACATAGGACAAACAAGATCAGCAAGATTCCTCTAAATGCAAATCATTTACATGATTAAGGTTTAGTATTCAAAACATATCAATAACCCTAGAACTCAATGATCGAATCCAAAATTCATGAGAACCCCTAGCACTGCAAGAACTCTTACAAGTCAATAAGAAATTGGCTAATTAAAAATGGGCAAAGGAGGGGCTGGTGAGATGGCTCAACAGTTAAGAACACTGAGTGCTCTTCCACTAGTCCTGAGTTCAATTCCTGGCAACCACATGGTAGCTCACAACCATCTGTAATGGGATCTGATGCCCTCTTCTGGTGTGTCTGAAGACAGCTACAGTGCACTCATATAAATAAATAAATAAATAAATAAATCTTTTAAAAAATGGGCAAAGGATATGAGCTGACATTCATGCAAAGAAGACATATAAAGTACAAATAGGCATATAAAAATGCTCAACATCTTTAGTTATTGGAGAAATACAAATCCAAACCACAATGAAATTCCACTTCAATACCCAACAGGATGGCTATAACAAAAAAGACTAACAATGGGGGCTGCAGACATAGCTAAGCTGTTAAAAGCACTTACTACTCTTGCTGAGGATCCCAGTTTGAGTTCCAACATGCATATCAGGAGTTTCACAACTGCTGATAACTCCAGCTGCAGATCATGGCAACCAATGCATTCTTCTGGCTTTCATAGGTACCCACATGGACAGACACACATGCACACACACATGCACACACACACACACACACACACACACGCACACAAACATACACACACACAAATCTACACAAAAACAAACAAATAAATAAATGACAGAAAATAATTATTGGCAAGGTTGCAGGGAAATAAGAACTCTTGTACATTGCTGATAGGAATCTAAAATTGTGTACTGCTTTGATATATTCTGGTAGGTTCTCAAAAGATTAAATGTAGACTTGTACTTGATCTAGCCATCTTATTACTTTGTATATAACTGAAAGAATTGAAAAGAGCCATTCTGAATATGACCTATATATACATGACCATTGTGACTTGTATATGAATGTCATGTCCATTGCAGCATTATCTATAATAGCCAAAAAGTGGAAAGGAGCGTGTAATGGCTATTCCTGGTTGTCACCTTGACTATATCTGGAAAGAGCTACAATCCAGATTGAAAGACATACCTGTGATCCAGATCTTGAGGCTGGAAGATACAAGTTTTTGATCAGGAGCTTGGCATGGAGATCTTAAGTCATAGTGGCCATGAAAAGCTTAGGTCCAGGCAAGTCCCTGGAGACTAAGGCAAGGAGATGCCTGAATTCAAGGTCAGCCTGGGACAAAACAAGTCTCAGATCCAGTATGGTGGTACACTTCTTTAATCTGGGCCACATATTCTGCTAGAGACCCACATAAGGACATTGGAAGAAGGAAGATTCATTCCTTCTTCAACTGCTTGCACTTACTTGCCAGCACACCTGTTGGAACCTATTTCTACTGAATACCAGCTGAAACAACTAGGCTCCTGGGACAGAAAGACTACTAGATTCTTGGACTTCCCTTTCATAGCTGTCTATTTTTGGGTTAGTTGGACTGCAGACTGTAAGTCATTACAATAAATTCCCTCAGTATAGAGAGACATCCCATAAGTTCTGTGCCTCTAGAGAACCCTGACTAATACGGAATGATAACCAGCAATGCTCAGATAAACAAACACTATTATACACATACAGAGAAATACTATTCAATCATAAAAAGATGAATTAAGTTATAGAATGTGGAAAGGAAGCAGGTGATAATAGGTATGAGATTTCCTTTTGAAATGATGAAAATATTCTGGAGTTAGATAATGGTATTGGTTACACAACTTTGAGTAAACTATTATGAAATTGGTTGCTCTGCCTGCTTTTGCCTTTTGAGTACTGAGATTGAAGGCCTGGCTAGCAATACACTGTTAAAAAGTGAATTATATATTGTTTGAATTTAGTCTTTTAATTAATTAATTAATTAATTTTGTGTTGTTTCAGGTGCGCACACACATACACACCACAAGTCAGAGGACAACATGAGAGACTCAGATTGTACTTGCCCATTCATTGTGTGGGTCCTGCAGATGAACTTTAAGTCATCAGGCTTGATAACGAGCACTTTTACCCATTGACCTTCCTGGGTGCCCAAATTGAATTGTATCTTTTAATGAAACCTTTCATAAAAACAAAACAAAGGGCTGGAGAGATAGCTCAGCGGTTAAGAGCACTGACTGCTCTTCCAGAGATCATGAGTTCAAATCCCAGCAACCACATGGTGGCTCACAACCATCTGTAATGAAATCTGGTGCCCTCTTCTGGTGTGTCTGAAGATAGCTACAGGGTACTTATATATAACAAATAAATAAAATCTAAAAAAAAAAAAACAACAACAAAACAGGTGGAGAGATAGAGCAGTTAAGAGTGCTGGCTGCTATATTGTAATCATTCGAAACTAGACCAGTCCCATCTTATGCTTTATGATGTGCTTTTGTCCCCTGAGCACTGGGATTCATTTCTGCTTGGATAGCACTTAGTGTTTATGGTTTATTCCTTCATCTGCTCCTTAGTCATAGTCTCTTGCATTCCTAGAGCATTTAAAATTAATATTTCAATTTTTATTTTCTGATATTGTGATATTAATATTTTAGCATTATGGAAGTCACACTTGATTTGTTAAGATGGGTATGTAAAATAATAAACAGAAAACAAAGTTTTGTGTTTTTTTTTTAAAGGAGCAGCCGGGCGTGGTGGCACATGCCTTTGATCCCAGCACTTGGGAGGCAGAGGCAGAGGCGGGCGGATTTCTGAGTTCGAGGCCAGCCTGGTCTACAAAGTGAGTTCCAGGACAGCCAGGGCTACACAGAGAAACCCTGTCTCGAAAAACCCAAAAGAAACCAAACCAAAAAAAAAAAAATGCTGGCTGCTGTTCCAGAGTACTTGGGTTCTATTGGACTCATTGGAGTCATGGCAGCTTACACCCATCTGTAATGCCAGATCCGAAGCCTTCTTCTGGCCTCTGCAGATACAAGGCACAAATGAGGTGCACAGACATATATTTGGGAAAAGCACTAGTACACATAAAGATATATAAGCCTTAAAGTAAATAAACTAGAGGTGGTAAACTAGGGGCCGGAGTGGTGGCCCAGTGGTTAGAGCACTGGTTGCTTTTCCAGAGGACCCAGGTTCAATTCCCAGCACATATATGGCAGCTGGCAGTGACTTCAGTTCCAAGGGATTTGGCACCCTCATACAGACATATATGCAGGCAAAACATCAATGTGCATAAAAAATAAAGCTTAAAAAAACAAAATTTAAGAAACAAAGGAGCTATGGGACTGGAGGATACAGCTCATTAACACCCTATATTTAATCCCCACTAAATCAGAAAAAAAAAAAAAGCTTCTACTTCATTAGGTTCTGAATACAGCCTGTAAAACCAAAATATTTACCAGTATATCTAAAATCTAGGTTATATTATAATGTATAGTCAGCCCTTTATTATGTCTAGTTTTACATATACTCATAAATATTCATGAACAAGAGAGCTGGCTCTCAGTAAGTAAAGGTGCTAGCTTGCTGCTAAGCCCGAAGACCTGAGTTGCTTTTTTTTTTTTTTTTAATGGAACGCTTCACGAATTTGCGTGTCATCCTTGCGCAGGGGCCATGCTAATCTTCTCTGTATCGTTCCAATTTTAGTATATGTGCTGCCAAAGCGAGCACCTGAGTTGCATATTTTGAGGTCCACTAAGTGGAAGCAACAGAATCCTGAAAGTCACATACAAGCGTGGGAGGGGGAGGGGGAGCTGGGGAGGGGAGCGCGCGGGAGGCGCTAATAAATAAAAACAATACTGACGACTGTATAGAAATAAAAGTATTTTAAATAACACCGAGGGTGTCGATAACTAAAGCTGTCTCAGCTAACTGAGCTTCTGTCAACGCAGCACCCTCCCCCGCCTTCCCCTGCAACTTAGCGGGGATGGGACTTTCCGGAAGTTAATCAAGCCGGTGTCAACACGTGACCAGGGTGGAGAAATGCTCTGGCGCGAGTGTTTGTGACGCCATCTCGGCGCAACTCTTCATTTTCTTGCGACTCCTCATTTTCTTGGAGTTTGCTAGCTGCTCTGCAGGAGCTATGCCGAAAGTCGTGTCGCGGTCGGTGGTCTGCTCAGACACCCGGGACCGCGAGGAATATGATGATGGCGAGAAGCCCCTCCATGTCTACTACTGCTTATGTGGCCAGATGGTCCTGGTGCTGGGTGAGTGGCGGCTGCAAGGAAACATCGGGTTTCTTTTTCTCTCTTTCTTTTTCAATCTTTCTCCCCCCCCCCCTTTTTCTTTTCTGCTTTATGACAAGATCTCATTAAGTAGCTCAGGCCCATGTTGAACTCATTATGCAGCCTAGATTGACCCCGAACCTGCTGGTGATCCTCCTTCCAGGAGTGCACTACCACTTCTTAAGTTCAGGGGTTTTTTTGTTGTTGTTTTTGGGTTTTTTGTTTTTTGTTTTGTTTGGTTTTGGTTTTGGTTTTTCGAGACAGGGTTTCTCTGTGTAGCCTGGGCTGTCCTCGAGCTCACTTTGTAGACCAGGCTGGCCTCGAACTCAGAAATCCGCCTGCCTCTGCCTCCCGAGTGCTGGGATTAAAGGCGTGCGCCACCACCGTTCAGGGTATTTTTTAGTGACTAAGCGAGGACATTTTTCTGCATTCCTTCAGATTGCCAGTTAGAGAAATTGCCCATGAGACCCCGGGACCGGTCTCGCGTGATCGATGCTGCCAAACATGCTCACAAGTTTTGTAACACAGAAGATGAGGAGACCAGTTATCTTCGAAGGTAAGGGCTTAATGCTCTAATTCACTGTTGTGTTGAGGTCTGTTTATGATGAATGTAAATTACCCTATGCTAGTGTTAAGCAGCTCATACTGTTAGGCCTGATACTTTGATGTTTGTGGTAATATCCTGACTTATTTTAATACAACAAATTCTTTATTGTACTTTGTTGAAATGGTACTGAGATGTGCCTCTCTTGGCATTTGATGGCTATGATGTTCCAATTACAGGTTTGAATGAGTTAGTACAACCTGTAACTTCTGCTGTTGTGAACCAAGGGCCTTAGTCTTGCTTGGTGGGCACTCTCCTATAGAGTTACATCCCCAGCCTTATGCCTGTCATGTGCCAGGTACTGAGCTAGGTACCAAATCTGTGAATAAAGCACAGTCTTTATTAAAGAAATCAGTGAGGAAACAGGCTTCTTATGATAGAAATGCTGGTGCTGTGAACAAAGGCTATGGGAAAACAGGTGGGAGAAGGTTGTTTATTTTACATGTGTTGTGGTCAGGAAAAGCTCTGAACGCTAGTAGTATTTGTGCTTGGCTTGAACGAAGAATTTGCTAGTTCTTGGAAGAGGATGCGAAACAGTCCAGGTAGAGGTAGTTTGGAAGCATTAAGAGCATCAAATATAAATGTCTATGGGAAATTTCAATAGTCTTCTGTGGCCAGAGCATGGCTTACTGTTTTTTGTTTTGTTTTTGTTTTTGTTTTTTGTTTTTCAAGACAGGGTTTCTCTGTATAGCCCTGGCTGTCCTGGAACTCATGCTGTAGACCAGGCTGGCCTGGAACTCAGAACTCCACCTGCCCCTGCCTCCCTAGTGCTGGGATCAAAGGTGTGCGCCATCACACCCGGCTGGCTTACTGTTTTATAGAAAAGGCTTCATAAGTACTGTGGTGTGGAGAGTGAAATGCTTTATCTGAAGGCAATGAAAACCTATTTCCTTGAGTGAGTGTGTGTGTGTGTGTGTGTGTGTGTGTGTGTGTGTGTGTTGATATGTTCCTGTTAGTGCGGGTGCCTGTGTGTGTGTGTGTGTGTGTGTGTGTGTGTGTGTGTGTGTGTGTGTGTGTGTTGATATGTTCCTGTTAGTGCAGGTGCCTGTAGAGGTGAAGAGAAGATGCTTGATTGCCCTGGAGCTGAAGTTCCTGGTGGTGCTTGTCAAACACCTAACGAAGGCCCTGGGAACCAAACTTGAGTCTACTGAAAAAACAATGCACTCTTAGTCACCAAGCCATCTCTCCAGCCCCTTATTTCCATTTTGTAAGGAGGGAGTAACATAGTTAGATGTATATGTTTCTAAGTTGAGGAATCCTTGATGTATATGGGAAATTTAAAGTTACATAAAATGAGTGTAGAGCAAAGGATAAGGCTATAACTCAGTTGGTACAGTATTTGCAATCATTGATACTGCATATAGCTAGAATGGTAATATACCCTTGTAATCCCAGTTCTAGGGAGATAGGGGCAGGAGGATAAAAAGTTAAAGGATGTGTGTGTGTGTGTGTGTGTGTGTGTGTGTGTGTGTGTAAATATATATATATGTATGTTTGTGTATATATATATAAATATATATATGTATGTGTATATATAAATATATATGTGTGTGTATATACGTGTATGTATGTATATATACATGTATACATACACACACACATACATATATGAGGCTTATGAGACCCTTTACATACATACAAGATAAAACAGATGAGAGAGAAAGAAAAGAGTGAAGATTTACAAAGTAGACAAAAAATTGGGACAGAACCAGGAGAACCTAATAATGCAGAGAATAAGAAAAGAAAGAGGGGCTAGAGAGATGGCTCTGAGTTAACAGCACTGGCTGCTATTCCAGAGGACCTAGGTTCAATTTCCAGTATTTACATGGTAGCTCACAACCATCTCTAACTCCAGGTTAGGGGATCTGATGCCATCTTCTATAGACAACACGGGCAGGTAAACCTTACACATACATACATACACACACACACACACACACACACACACACGCAGGTTTAGAAAAAAGTCCCAAGTTGTGTATGAAAGATAAGAGTGATCACCCACAGGTGCTCAATACCACAGGACGTCCATTCTAAGGAATAAAGCCCACTCGTTTATTTAACCAATACTTCATTTTCTGAGCTCCTTTATATGCTGAGCACTGTCTTAGTCACTTGAATATGCCTGTATATTAACATTCTAAATTTGCTGTTGTAAAATACCACAACCCGGGTAGCTTTAAGAAACAAACAAACAAACAAAAAACCCAAAAAATAAAAAAGCTGGGCGTGGTGGCACATGCCTTTAATCCCAGCACTCGGGAGGCAGAGGCAGGCGGATTTCTAACTTCGAGGCCAGCCTGGTCTACAAAGTGAGTTCCAGGACAGCCAGGGCTATACAGAGAAACCCTGTCTCGAAACAAACAAACAAACAAACAAACAAACAAACAACAAAAAGAAAGAAAAAAAATGAACAGGCTCAGATTTGGAGACTGAAGTCTGAAAATTGTCAGCAGAGCTCTGTTCTTGCTGTCTTACTCCTTCCCACTACCTATCATCTCCTGGGGAATGGACAGATGGGGGAAGGTAAGCTCATAGGGGTCTGCCTGCCTCTGCTTCCTAAGTTCTGGTATTAAGACCCTGTGCCATCGGGCCTGGCAGGTTTTGTTTATTTCTTTTAAATTTTTATGTCTAATTTGGGGAGGGGGGTAGGGTTAGGACATGATGGGGCTGCCATAGCCTGCCTGTGGAGGTCAGAGGACAGCTTTTGGTAATTTTCTTCCCAGGGATAGAACTTGGGTCATGGAAATTGGTGTCAGATGCTTTGCTCTCTGAGCCACCTCTCGCTTTTCTGAAACGTCTTCTCCCCAGCTATCCTTAGTGGTTTTGAGGTTTTTGTTTTTGTTTTTCTTTTTCTTTTTCTTTTTGTTTTTGTTTTTTTTTTCCGAGACAGGGTTTCTCTGTGTAGCCCTGGCTGTCCTGGAACTCACTCTGAAGACCATGCTGGCCTCAAACTCAGAAATCTGCCTGCCTCTGCCTCCCGAGTGCTGGGATTAAAGGTGTGTGCTGCTGCTGCTGCTGCTGCTGCTGCCGCCGCCGCCGCCGCCGCCGCCACCACCACCACCACCACCACCACCACCACCCAGCTCATTTTGAGTTTTAACCCCCTGCTATCCTTAGTGTTCCTTGGCTTATCTATGCATCTGCCATTATCTGTCTGTGTCATCGTGTGGCTTTTGTTTTCTGTGCCTTTTCATTTTTAGAAAGTTGATTTTCTGTACATGAATTTTTGCCTGTATATATATTTTTACACCATCAGTGTGCCTTGTGCCCATAGAGGCCAGAACAGGAATCACTTGGACCTGGAGTTACAGATAGTTGTGGGTTGCCATGTGGTTGCTGGGAATTGAACTCCAGACCTCTGGAAATACAGCCAGTGCTCTTAACCTCTGAGCCATCTCTCCAGTCCCTGTCCTCTTATTTTAACTTTTTGTTGTTTTGTTTAGTTTTGCTTTGACAGCCTCTCATGTAGGACAGAGTCTCGAGTGGGACACTTAGTAGAAAGTGTCCTGACCCTCCTGCTTATACCTCCCAAGTGCTCAGATTACACGTGTCATTTTGTCCTAGGTTTTATCTCTCCCCCCCCATTATTTAAATTACTGCTTTTGAAAATCATCAACTACCTTTAGGATCACTGTAATAAGCACATATTTTGTTTTTAAAGTTCTCTATTTTAATAGTATTTGTAATGGCTATTCCTGGTTGTCAACTTGACTATATGTGAAATGAACTACAATCCAGAATTGGAGGGTTCACATGTGATCCAGATCTTGAGGCTGGAATACACAGACGTCTGACCCCGATCTTGATGTGGAGATCTTGAGCCATAGTGGCCATGAAGAGGTTACGTCTAGGCAAGGTGGTACAAGCCTCCTTTAATCCTAGGAGACTGAGTCAAGAAGATACCTGAGTTCAAGGTCAGCCTGGGACAAAACTTTAATATGGTACTAATCTTTAATCTGGGCCATACCTGCTGCTAGAGACCTACATAATAAGGACATTGGAAGAAGGAAGATTCACCCCTTCCTTCTTCAACTGCTTGCATTTACTAGCCAGTACATCTGTTAGAACCTACTTATACAGGAGACCAGCTGAAACAACTAGCCTCGTGGGACTAAGCAACTACTAGATTCTTGGACTTCCTTTTTATAGCTGCCCATTGTTGGGCTAGTGGGACTGCAGACTGTAAGTCTTCACAATAAATTCTCTCAGTATAGAGAGACATCCCATAAGTTCTGTGACTCTAGAGAACCCTAAAACAGTATTATATATTAATATGTATTATTCTGTTAGTACAGAAAGCAATTTCATACAACTGCGCTTCAGTTTCCTGTATCGTTTGGCTAGTAAAGAAAACTAGGGTGACCCTAGATTGAAGTAGAAATGCTGAAATCCAATCAGCCTTCCCTTTATGGTAAGGGTAAATCAGCCTTAGGCCTAGCCTTACTTAGTGGTAAGTAGTGTCTTATTTATTGGCAGGGCCTAGGCCAGGAACTTGACGCCAAGCTACTATTAGGGTTCAGAGTTCTTAGCACTTTCCAACCAGCAAGTGTTCTCCCCTTTGACATAGTTCATGCTCTAGTCATGAGCAGCTTTTCCAAGGACACACTGTGTCTGTCTGTTGGCCAATCAGGGTTCTAGTCTGTTCTTATGTGTCTCCTTTGTTCTCATTTTTGTTCTTTAAGACAGGATTTCACTGTCCAGCCCAAGCTGGCCTTCAGCTGGATCCTTCTGCTTCAGCCTCCCCTGAGCTAGCCTTAGAGGCAAATGTCACCACACCCACTTATGTCATTCTTTTTCATTCTGTAACTTCTAAGTTACCTAGTTCGTTGGTATATAATTGTTCATAGAGTAACCTTTTTATGTCTATACTATTGGTACAAAATCCTGGAGTTTGAAGTCCTAATGGTATTAGGCTAATTCTCTGTACATAGTAATCCCATGAATACAGTATACATATATAGAGTATTTCCTTTGGATGAAGTCCCATTTTCTATCAGGACTCTGGCAGGAGCATCACCTCTTCATGAAGTTTCTGTGACTCTCAGATATGAGTACCACCTCTGTTGCCATTACAGATTCCTCCATTTAAGAACTTGATATCATTAGCCAGATGTGATGGCTTAAGACTGTCATCCTAGTATATGGGAGTCTGAAGCCGGAGGATTGCTTGAGTTTAGGTCAACCTGGACTGCATAGGCAAACTCCAGGTCTTCCTAGGGGACTTCAATAAGATCTTATCTCAGAAAAAGCTTCCTTGAAATATTAGTTTAGTTTCCTTATTAAGGTAAATTCTTTCAAATTCATTCAGTGTTTATTGTAAATCTTCTGTATGTCTAACATTTTAAATTTTATATCTATGCTATTTTGTCTGCATGTATATTTGTTTACCACTTGTGTACCTTTTACCTGTAGAGACAAGAAGGCACTGGACCCCTGGAACTGGAGTTACAGATAGTTGTTAACTACCATGTGGGTTCTGGGAAGTAAACCTAGATCCTTTGGAAGAGCAGCCAGTGCTCTTAACTAAATGCTGAGCCCTCTCTCCAGCCCTATCTGTAGTGCTTTGCTTAGCCCTGGCGAGTGATAAGGCAGACTCTGTCTCTTCTCAGGGAATGGATGATGGAGATTTCATAGAAATATCAAGTACTGATGATTATTAGAAGCCATATTAATGAAACAAAGATTTGGTAAGGAAAGTCACATGAGAACTTCTTAGTGAAAGTGGTCAGGGAAAGGCCTCTGATTAAGTTACATATGCAGAGTGGTGGCACACGCCTTTAATCCCAGCACTTGGGAGGCAGAGGCAGGCGGATTTCTGAGTTTGAGGCCAGCCTGGTCTACAGAGTGAGTTCCAGGACAGCCAGGGCTACACAGAGAAACTCTGTCTCAAAAAAAACAACAACAACAAAAAAGTTACATATGCAGTAGCATCAAAGTAGATGAAGAAGCAGCCACAGCAGCCTGATGAGCAGAACAGTCTAGGCAGAAGGAGGAATGTGTGGGAACGGTTGCCTGCTGGAAAGCACACGTTCTTTTCAAAGAACTGAAACAGAAGGAAGACTGATTTGGCCGGTGTGTATAAAAGGGAGACAATGTAAAAGTTGCTGCAGAACCCAGTTATGGTGCGTGGTGAGTCATAGTAAGGAATCTGGATTTTATTCTGTAAAGGGAAGCCGCTTCTGCCTCTTTTTAGACAGTGATTTGGAAGAAGAAACTAATGGGAGCAGATTTTAGAATATGAGGTTGAAATTTTTTTTATTTCAGATAGGAATTCATATTGAGAAAGTCCTAGCTATGTTATAACATACATGGCAGAGAGCAAGGGCAAGAGAGAGACATTGACTCTGTATTGACTATAGGAAAAAAAATCTCAAATTTCCACATGCTCAAAACAAAACAAGAATCGAAGACAGATCACAAACTAAGAAAGAAATACTTGTGAAGCCCATTAATAGTGCAAATCTCATTAATAATGCAAGTCTTCTTAATGTAAAAGAAAAACATGACTGAAACTCTATGAGCTAATGGTTCACCAAGAAAAAAATACAGCCGGGTGTGATGGTGCATGCCTTTAATCCCAGCACTCGGGAGGCAGAGGCAGGCAGATTTCTAAGTTCGAGGCCAGCCTGGTCTACAAAGTGAGAGCTCCAGGACAGCCAGGGCTACACAGAGAAACTCTGTCTCAAAAAAGAAAGAAAGAAAGAAAGAAAGAAAGAAAGAAAGAAAGGAAAGAAAGAAAGAAAGAAAGAAAGAAAGAAAGAAAAGGAAAAGAAAAGAAAAAGAAAAAGAAAAAATACAAATGGCTGTCATACTGGGGCTAAAATGTATAGCTTCAGTTTAAAAACAAGAAATGCAAGTTGGGAGGTTCTGTTTTCTTTGTTTCTGAGATATATCTAGCTATGTTAGTGAAAAATGTGTGTGTATTAATGGTGTGTGGGTGTGTGTCATGCACATGGATACATTCATGTATGTGCACATATAGAGTCTAGAGCCGAATGTTGGGGTGTCTTCCTCTGTCACCCTGCAGTGTATTACCTTAAGACAGTATCTCGCTAAACTAGAGCTTTGCCATTTCAACTAGGCTGACTGGCCAGTGATCTCTCAGGATCAGCCTACCTTGATCCCCAGAACCTTGGGGGTTACAGACATATATAGCCATGCCTGGCTTTTTATGTGGCTGCTGGGGATTTTACCTTTGGTCCTTGTTCTGGGAGAGCAAGCACTCTTAGTCATTGAGTCCTCTTCCCAGCCTCTGACACAATTTCTTTCTTTCTTTCTTTCTTTCTTTCTTTCTTTCTTTCTTTCTTTCTTTCTTTCTTTCCCTTCGAGACAGGGTTTCTCTATATAGCCCTGGCTGTCCTGGAACTCACTCTGTAGACCAGGGTGGCCTCGAACTCAGAAATCTGCCTGCCTCTGCCTCCTGGGTGCTGGGATTAAAGGCATGCGCCACCACGCCCGGCCCACAACCTTTTTCTAATGTTTTTTATCCATGGTTGGTGTAATCCATAGATTCAGAAACCATAGATAATACACTGACTATATGATTGGTTGCTGTTATATTGTAGTTAATATTGTTGATACTATAAGTCTAGTCACCCTTGTGACTGTTTATATTGTTACTCTTTTGTCTGCCCAGTTAGCATGGTACCCGACGCCTGTTAGTTGCTCAGTACATGTTTGGGAAAGAAGGAATGCATGCTAGAGTTATCTGATTAATAAATGCTTAACTAGCCAGTAGATCTACACAATGAAGAGCTTCTGAACTTTTGGCATGAATTCCAGTAAGTGATGAATAAGCAGAAGAAATGAGCTAGGAGGTGAATCCGTTATGAGATAACTTTTCCTGTTAACTTCCATTTTCTGTGCAGGCCTGAGGGTATTGAACGTCAGTACAGGAAGAAGTGTGCAAAGTAAGTAACACCAGGGTTGGGCTTTCTGGTCATAGGTAAGTAGAAGCTTAATGTGTTAGAAAAAGAAGTCTCCCTTTGGTGTCTATAATCTCAAAGGCCTTCAAACCAAATGCTAATGTTTCCCAAAGATGCTAGTTAAATTCCATCCCTGGCGAGCTGATTATAAAAGTGAGGAAAATGACAGCCTTTTTTTTTTTCCTTTGGGGGCAGGGTCTTGCTATGCAGCTTAGGCCAGTCTTGAGCCTCTGATCATTTGCCCTAGCCTCCCAGCTACTGGGACTACAGACATGAGCCACTTGAGGCGGTTTGTTTCTTTTGTTTCCAGACAGGGTTTCTTTGTATAGCCCTGGCAGTCCTGGAATTCACTCTGGGGTTAAAAGCAAAAAAGTTCGTTTTTAACCTAGTACAATTGGAGAAAGTAAGATTAAATATGTCTGCAATAAAATTTACCCATTTAAATATTCAATTTGATGTGTTTTGACAGAAAAACTACAGTTAAATAATGCCACCACTATCATGATAGAAGACATTTCCAGCAGTCCACATGTCCTTTGCAGCCAGTCTCCTCCATTCACCCTTCCCTGGTAGTCGCTGCTTTGTATCCCTGTGCTCTTGCCTTTCCTAATGTTTTAGGAAAAATCTTTATGAAGTTTCCTACTACATACAAATGCATGTCTTTTATACCTGGTCTGTATTTCTCTTTCCTGTTTCCTGTTCCTGTTTCCCTCTCCTCTTCTCCCACTTCCTGCTTGCCCACCAGCTTGCCTACCTGCCTGCCTGCCTGACCGCCTGCCTTTCTGCATGTCCGTCCGTCCGTCCGTCCGTCCATCCTGCCTGCCTGCCTGCCTGCCTGCCGTACATGTGGAAATCTAAAGCCAACTTGCAGATGGTCTCACCTTTTCCCATGTATGTGGGTGTTGGGGATCAAACTCAGGTTGTCAGGCTTGGCAATAGGCTCCTTTAACTACTCAGCCTCTCACTGGCCTTTGTACCTAGTTTTTTCTGTTCAGTGTTTTAGGGATTGATCCAAATTGTTATGAGATTATTTGTTTCTCTTTATTGCTGACTATCCTATCTTATCAGTTCCTTTACTTATTCACAGTGCTCTTTATTTTTGAGTATTCCATGGTGTCAGTTTGTTTGCCCATTCACAGTGCATTTGAGTTCTAGTTTTAGCTAGTACCAGTAACATTGCTCTGAGTATTCTAGGTAGGTCTTTTTGTGGGAGAGATATATGTCTGTATGAAGAGGAATTGGCTGGGTCATAATGGAAAATGTGACAATGTAATTTAGTTCCAGATTCATGTATACAAAGTAATATGTAGACCTTAAAGCTAAGAATCTTTTTTTTTTTTTTTGGTTTTTCGAGACAGGGTTTCTCTGTCTAGCCCTGGCTGTCCTGGAACTCACTTTGTAGACCAGGCTGGCCTCGAACTCAGAAATCCGCCTGCCTCTGCCTCCCGAGTGCTGGGATTAAAGGGAAAGCTAAGAATCTTAAAGGATGTTTTTTAAAACAAAATTTCCAGCTTTAGGCTATAGTCTTACTACTACTATCAGTGATTTCAATTTTTGTTGTTTTGAGTAGGGTTAGTTCAGGCTGTCTTAGAACTTACTTTGTAGACCAGGCTGGCCTTGAGCTCACAGAAATCCACCTACCTCTACCTCCCGAGTACTAGTATTAAAGGCCGGCCACTATGCCTGGCAGTTGAGTTTAATCTTGGTGTAAGGATAATTGTGTGTTGGCTCTCAGAAGACTCAGAGCAGGAGCACTGAATGAAGCAGAGGAAAACAAATTGAAGACAGGAAGGCATTTGAGTAGCTAGCCACATTACTCAGTGGGTGGATGAAGCCAGTTTTTATCATATCTTATAGGTCTACTTTTTAGCTCAGAAAGCATAATGGTCAGCCAGAGAAAGTGGCAATTGTACAAGATTTGATTGGCCAAACACTGCAGTGATACCTGCCCATTTCTCTTGATGCTGTAAAATGAAATAGCAAAGGGGACAAAATGCCCGAACCAGTGTGAAAGCGCCTGGGAAGAATGCTAGCAGCTTTTTTTTTTTTTTTTTTTTTTACTATAAAGCCAATAGCAGCATTAGCTAGCATTTCCCAACTTTGTCAATACATACATGAGATGCAGATGAAAATAGCAAAGTCTCAGGCCTCACTCATCCCTGCATTTCCCAAACCAGAATATTCTGGTCAAGACCGAGGAATCTGATCAGAAATTTCAACACGCACCCTAATTAATTCTTATCAAGTTCTTTTGGGGAAAAGTGAACATTTTATGCCACAAACCAAACTCTTCTCAGAATCTGAGTCTACTTTTGCAAGCGTTAAGGATGGAGAATTAGAGGCCTCCCCAAGATTGACTCTGCCATTTGCAGGTGTGGACTGCCGCTCTTCTACCAGTCCCAGCCGAAGAATGCTCCTGTGACCTTCATTGTGGATGAAGCAGTAGTGAAATTTGGCCAAGGCTTTGGGAAAACCAATATATACACTCAAAAACAAGAGCCTCCTAAGAAGGTAATTATCATCAAAGGGCACAGATGGCTTAAGATGGCGACACATTTAGCCTCAAATTTACTTAGTGCTGGGGATCAAGTCCAGGACTTTTGCATGTCAGGCAAGTATCACTGACCTGTAGCAATGCTGACCCCCCCCCCCCAGCATTTTTAAAATACGGTATAATACCTGATAAACTTGCATTTGTTGATGAAATATTTGCAAAGATGTTGCCATTGTCATGTACAAGTAGATGTTATAGGACTGTGATGTTTATTATTTGCTTTATATACAGTAGTTTTGTAACCTTAGACATTGTATAATTTTTATTTTCCTTTTCAGTTTTTCTTTTCTTTTTAGAGTGGGAACAACTAAATCCTCAATGAATTAGACTGATTTTTAAATATGTGTTTTAAAACCCTTAATAGTGGGCCGGAGAGATGGCTCAGCCATTAAAGGCTAGGCTCACAACTAAATATATGTGTTTGGTTCCCAGCACCCATGGCTGTCTCTTCAGCCACCTTTTGCATGATGGTGGTGATGGTGGCAGTGGCTCATGCCTTTAATCCTAGCACTCCAGAGATAGAGGCAGGCAGATCTTTGATTTTCACACCAGCCTGGTCTACAGAGTGAGTCCCAGGCCAGGCCAGCCAGGCCTATACAGAGAAACTGTCTTGGAAAAACCAAAAAAAAAAAAAGCAAATACTTCAAAACACTACCATTTAGATAGTCAGCCTATCCCTAAAAGGCAGGTATTCCACACCCTTTCTGTAGACAGACATGCATGTAAATGTACTACATGGCTCATGGATCCTTCTGGGGTGAACTTAGCTTGATTCCTCTTCCTACTGTTCTAGGTTATGATGACCAAAAGGACTAAAGACATGGGCAAGTTCAGCTCTGTTACTGTGTCTACCATTGATGAAGAAGAGGAGGAGATAGAGGCTGTAAGTGTTTCTGCTTTCAGGAAAATTGGAATGGGGGAGGGGAGCAAGAAGACTCCAGGGTCAGAGCCTGTGCAGAGCGAGCAGAACAGTTCTCACACTTTGCTATGCTAATAAACAGTTCTATGCTATTCAGCTAGTGCCTGTCTCCCTGAATGGGAGGAACAGCTATAAAATGGGAACAAGGAACTTGGATCTTCTCATCACTTTTTAATTTAAAGCTACTGAACTGGATTCAGGCCTATAATTCCATAACTCTGGAGGTTTAGGCAGGAGGATCTCAAATTCGGGATCTACATGTACTCCACAGCAAGATTCTATCTTCAAAACAAATAAAAAATAAATGAGATAGCGCACTGAATAGTTTTCAGTCCCTCCCAGCCTGGCTCTGGTGGTTTGAGTATGTCCTTAGTACCAGCAGTTGCTTTTCTGCTATTTCAGTCAAGTGGTTTTCATTGAGGGTTCTTAGCAAATGATCCCCATGGAAACCCGAACTCTCCTGGGTTGTAGAGAAGATGAAGAGTTACAATCGTGCACTTAAGTAGTATAAATACCTACTGAGGTCTTTGTTGTGGTCCCTGAGAAATGCATCGGTCTGTCTTGGTTCCTACAGAGGGAAGTTGCTGACTCCTATGCACAGAATGCCAAAGTGATTGAAAAGCAGCTGGAGCGCAAAGGCATGAGCAAGAGAAGGCTACAAGAGTTGGTAAGTGGCATGGGAAGGAAGGGCCCAGGCCTGCCTGACTTAGGTTTCATACTTTGAATGATTTGCAGAAGCTGTTGTGAGTTTCTAGTATAGTTAGCTGCCAGCGTTCTCACCCGGGCTGACTGTGTTGGTAAACCCTGCTCTACAATAGTGGCTGGAGTCCAAAGCCTGAATTAGAAATCTGATTTGGTAGGCCTAGCTAGGATGATGTTTTACTCTGCTGCTTGGGCTCTAAAGTCAGGAGAGAAGAGCCAGGTGTTTAGCGCTCTCCCGTGTGATGGTGTCCAGTTGTGCTACCTCAGTATATGTGAATTGGAGCTGCTATCATTGCTTTTAAGGCACTGCTAGTTTTCTGCCTTATTCATGAGATTAACTTAGAGTACAACACCTTTATGTAGGTTGGGACCTCCGTTGTTTTGCTTTTTTAATTATTAATTAAATTTGTTCTCTGATAATTTCATGTATGTATGTATGTATGTATGGTCTACATTCTGGTTTTTTGTTTTGTTTTGGGTTTTTGGATTTTTCGAGACAGGGTTTCTCTGTGTAGCCCTGGCTGTCCTGGAACTCACTTTGTAGACCAGGCTGGTCCCCAACTCAGAAATCCACCTTCCTCTGCCTCCCAAGTGCTGGGATTAAAGGTAGTGCACCACCATTGCCTGGCTATGTAGTCTACATTCTGACTGCCCTTACCTATTATTCCCTCTTATCTCTCTTCCATTTCTGTCAAATTTCTTTGATTATTTTTTATAACTTTTTTTAGATAATAATAATTGCTTATTTCATTAATCTCAGACATACTGCATTGGTGCTTAATCAAAAACTATATAAATGTCTTTTTCATTTTTGACACTAGCATATAACATTGTGGCAGTTTGGTAATTATGTCTCATTATCTTTGTTCTCATTCTTCCCCTCCTCCACCACGCTTCCCGGACTCCTTGCCCACTCTGATTGGTCTCCTTCCTTCTTCCACATTGTCTCCTCTGTTTTTTTTTCTTGTTTGTTCTTTCTCTCCTTCCCTTCCTCCCTCCCTTTTCTCCCCCTTCCTCCTTCCTACCTTCTTTCCTCTCTTTCTTTTGAAGACAAGATTAGTCTAGGTTGACTTGAAACTTGCTATGTTGCCAAAGCTGTCTTTGAACTCTTGATCCTCCCCCCTCCAGCTCCCTAGTTCTGTGATTACAGGACACACTCTGCTTCCTCTTCTGCTTTTTCATCACAGGCATTCCATTATTCCTTTTCCTCCTTCATGACCTTTCTAGACTCATGACTTACATACACATATACATGATTTTAAATCTAGGTTTTAGGAGCCAGGTTTTAAGTTGATGAATAAGGATTCTAAAACCATTTTTGGCATGTACACTGAGCAGGAAGGGAGCGTGAACAGTTAGAGTAAACAAGAAATGTTAAGAATGTCATGCGAAAGCCAGGCATGGTGGTGCATGCCTTTAATCCCAGCACTGGGAGGCAGAGGCAGGCGGATTTCTGAGTTCGAGGCTAGCCTGGTCTACAGAGTGAGTTCCAGGACAGCCAAGGCTACACAGAAAAACCCTGTCTCGAAAAACCAAAAAAAAAAAAAAAAAAAAAAAAAAAAAAAAAAAAAAAAAAAAAAAAAAAAAAAAAAAAAAAAAAAAAAAAAAAAAAAAAAAAAAAAAAAAAAAAAAAAAAGAATGCCATGTGATTGTGATATATGAGGACATATTCTTTTTTTCTTTTCCAGGCTGAGTTGGAAGCCAAGAAAGCAAAAATGAAAGGGACCCTGATCGACAACCAGTTCAAATAATCAAGATCTTTCTGGGTTCAGACTGGAAGCAGCACTTAGATCAGGAAGAATAGCTTCATGATTTCATGTTCTGGGTTCTGTTTGTCCCAGAAGGGTTTTCTGACCATCCTATTGGGTTTCTGACATTGTTTTTCTTTTCTTTCATTGAAGTCCTTGACTCCATTTCACTTGCTTTCTAGGAGGTAGATTGTTTGTAAAATTGCTGTATATGCGTTTTCTGTCTTTCTTGTCTTTGAGATCAGGTCTTGTTACATACCAGAGTATGGTGTGCCTTGAACTTTGTGCACCTCCTCTCCTGTCTTAGCCTCCCCACCCCCCCCCTCTCTCCTGAAGTTCCAGGACCGCACCACCACACCTGGTTTCTGTAGCAGTCCTCTTTTCTTTTGACGTATACTTCTTTTGCAATGTAGCTAGTGCTAGTAAGCATTTGAATGTCTCTAGTGTCTGATGTAGATGTCTTTTCTTCTTCAAAGTTATTGCTGTGTTTAAAATTTTTTTTTAAATATGGTATGGGAGGAAAGTGACCAAAATTAAATTTAAAATTACAGCCAGGTGAATCCTTTTAAGAAACACTATCTCTGATCTTTGAACTGTTCTTAGAATTGACTATGGTTTGAATCTTTCTACTATCAGTAGAGATCAGTTAGATACATCAAATCTGCAGAAATACTTCTTTACTCGAAATCTTACAATTCTAGGTGAACCATGCTATGTCAGACTTCAGAATAAAAGAAGGAAAAGCCATGTGGCTGGGGGTGTAGCTCAGTAGTGGAATGCATGCTAGGCATGTGTGAGGACAGCCCCAGCACCAAAAAAAAAAAAAAAACAGGAAAGCCAGATCACAGATGCAGGGCTAGCATAGCTCAGGTCGGACTTAAATATGGCCTTGCTAAGTAACCCAAAGGAGTTAGTCGGTCAGCTGGGAGAATACACTGGGAGCACACAGAAGGGGGCGTGGTGTGAGTAGCTTCTCTGTTGGGCATCTTGTTTTATATTTGCTATTTGCCGAAGAACATTTTAAATGTGTCATTCTCCTTCAATTATGTCAATATTCATATATTCTTCCATATAGTTCTCTGTTTGCCTGTCTTGCAAGGCCCAAGGAGACATGGAATGTGTTTTCCTCCTTGTGTTATCTATGATGAATAGCACGTTTTAAATACTCAAGGCTTGTTGGTGAGGTGTTGGCAGGTAATAGTTTTCTTTGCCTTTTTTCTGATTTCCGTTTCTGCAGGGGAAAGCCGGTTAGAGTAGAGGTACATTTGAGCTAGCCATAACTGAACTGATATGGATTAGGAATCCTGGGAATTTGAAGAGTGGGGCCATGTTACCACCTTCCCAGTTATTCTGTAGACAGTAGGTGTATTAGTTAGGGTTCTCTAGAGTCACAGAACTTAAGGAGTAAAGGAATTTATTGATGACTTACAGTCTGCAGTCCAATTCCCAACAATGGTTCAGTAGTAGCTGTGAATGGAAGTCCAAGGATCTAGCAGTTACTCAGTCCCACACGGTGAACAGGCGAAGGAGCGAGAGAGAGTCTCCCTTCTTCCAG
>LR755146.1:799599-825730 GCA_902729485.2 Mus minutoides | reverse complement strand
AGCTTTACAAGTTACAGGAAACTAGGGGACCTTGCATCCAGTCCAATGAGTTCCTGAAGAGGGTGTTAGGAGTCCAAGATGAGCTTAAAGCACCTAAGTGTGAAGTAGTAGTACAGGACTTGAAAACCAAGCATTTTTCATTTTGTCCAAGTGCCCTATCATCTACAATAAATTGGCCTTTTTGGCCTTAGCAGGTTGATTCTAGAAGCTAGAGATGGAGGTTACCATTCATTGGCATTGTGCATCCTGGTAGTATTTATGCTCAGTGATACAGTCACAGTTATGAGTATATTTCTTAGACATTAGAACCTCAGGATCCTTCTGGTTTGCCCACCCATCTCCTTTGACACTCTACTTTTCCCTCTCACTTCTCTGTGCAGCTCATTCTTTCTCTTCATCCCCTTTCTCTCACTACTCCCCTTCCCTTCCTTTCCCATCTCCAAGACAAGAAATCTGACCTGGATTCCCATTCTTCTGATGGCCTTTCATACAGAGTTTTACTTGATTCAGTGGCACTTCAGCATGTCTATCCATGATGTCCTAGTCTTTTCATGTCCAGTGATAAGAGACATGACTTGACTCAAAGTAAACAAGAAGAAATTTGAGAGGCCAACTGTCTTGTGGTCATGTGGTAGCCACTGAACAACCCTTGGGAGCCATGGAGTTCCTGTTGTGCCTGTGTATTTTTCCCAGAATGTCATATAACATGTGCAAATGTAGAGATCCTCAGTTGTCATCTGTGAATTCTCTCCTTGGGCAGTGTCAGATGGCAATGATTTCACTTGTGATTTTTGCTTGGGAAGTGTGAGAGTCACATGCATGATGTATATCACAGTCCTTGTGCTGTGCTTTCTTCTTACCTGTACATCATCAGCCCTGCTGTAGATTAACATATTCATCAGAAAATTTCTTCTGAGAAAATGCTCTCTATCTACCAGAACACAGGGGAGAGCGGACTGAAGCAAAGGTCACTTTGGGTTCTTATCAAACCCTAGATGTTGAAGGGCTTTCTGAACTCTTGTCCCATCCTCTGTATTATCATTATATGCCCATTATCCATGGGAGAGGTGTAATAAATTTGCTTGTGTCTTCACAGTAAGGCAGCAGAAGCTGACTCTGGATGGTTCTCTCCTCTGCATGTTGGCAAAAATTTTTGATAACTGTGGTCAGGATGATTTCTGAAAGGAACAAATAGTCATATGGACCAAGACAGCAGGTGGACAGGAAGCATTCTTTCCAACATAGACATTTATGACCTGTTGGTTTGTGTAGTTCAAGTTTCCTTAAAGTGTGGTAATGACTAGGGCATAATAAGTCCAAAATTTCTTAACTCTGAGGGAGGTCCATTTCTGGTCCAATCATGACAGGATGGGTTTTTACCACATGTATCATCACTGTATTTTTGTGCACTGAGTTTTCCTGTCAGGGACAACATAAGAATTGGTTGTCAGTTCTCAAACCACCATGGGACATACCAGGTAACTGAAACTTAAAATGAAGAAGAGAGAATTGATGCCAACTCCTGGGAGAAAGAGTACTTTTCATTTCTTCTTATTTGTTTCATAATATCTGGTGAGAAGTCTGGTGTAATTCTAATAGGCCTGCGTTTATATGTTACTTGACTTTTTTCCCCTGACTGCTTTAAATATTCTGTCTTTATTTTGTGCATTTTTTGTTCTGATTTTTATGTGTCCGAAGGAATTTCTTTTCTGGTCCAGTCTATTTGGAGTTCTTTAGGCTTCTTGAATGTTCATGGGTATCTCTCTCTTTAGGTTTAGGAAGTTTTCTTCTATAATTTTGTTGAAGATATATGCTGGCCCTTTAAGTTGAAAATCTTCATTTTCATCTACCCCTATTATCTGTAGATTTGGTCTCCTCATTGTTTCCTGGATTTCCTGTGTATTTTGAGTTAGAATATTTTTTCATTTTTCATTTTCTTTGATTGTTGTGTCCATGTTCTCTATGGAATCTTCTGCACCTGAGATTCTCTCTTCCATCTCTTGTATTCTGTTGCTGATGCTCACATCTATAGTTCCTGATTTCTTTCCTAGGGTTTCTATCCCCAGAGTTGTCTCGATTTGTGTTTTCTTTATTGTTTATACTACCCTTTGTAGGTCGTGGATGGTTTTGTTCAATTCCATCCCCTGTTTGGTTGAGTTTTCCTGTAGTTCTTTAAGGGAATTTTGTGTTTCCTCTTTAAGGACATTTACCGCTTTAGCAGTGTTCTCCTGCATTTCTTTAAGTAAGTTATTAAAGTCCTTCTTCCTGTCCTCTATCAGCATCATGAGATATGATTTTAAATCTGAGTCTTGCTTTTTAGGTGTGTTGGGGTATCCAGGACTGGCTGAGGTGGGAGTGCTGGGTTCTGGTGATGGTGAGTGGTCTTGGTTTCTGTTATTAAGATTCTTACTTTTGCCTTTGCCTCCTGATAATCTCTGGAGTTAGTTGTTATAGTTGTCTCTGGTTGGTTCTTGTTCCTCCTCTTAATCTCTTAACCTCTGTAGGCAGTCCTGGTAGTCCAGCTCTCTCCTGAGACTCAGTGGTCAGAGTAGTCTCTGCAGGCAAGCATTCCTCTTGCAGGGAATGTGCACAGAGGTCTGGTGTTCAGACCTGCCTCTTGGCTAAAGATGAAGTCCCGATACAGGGCCTGTCCCATAACAACATTTGTTGTCTCTGCTGTCTGAACGCTCACCTGAGGGACCCAGGAACCAAGTTGGCTCAGTCACAAGCTCCAGCATGCAAAGCCCTCCCGGAAAGACACTTCTCTTCTGGTGGGGAAGGTGCCCGGAATTCTGGAGCCTGATACTGGCTCTGTCCCAGAAGCTATGTTGCTTCTGCCTGTCCCACAATCTGTGTCACTTCTACAGTCCATTCACTCACCCTTCACAGTCCTCGAGCTGAACTGTGCAGACTGGTGTCTGAATGACATGGGACCCAAGATGGTTCCCTCAACTGCTTCTGCAGGCAGAGCCTTCCCGGGCAGAAGCCTCTCCTCAGGTGGGGAAGGTACCTGGATATCTAAAGCCTGAAATGGGGTCTGTCCCAGAAGATATGCTGCTTCTGCCAGTCCCAGAAGCTGTGTCACTTGTGCAGTCCTCACTCTCACTGGCGCAGACTGGTCTCTGAGTGACCTGGGACCCAAGATGTCTCCCTCGAGTTCTGGCAGGCAAAGCCGTCCCCTGTGGACATTTCTCCTCAGATAGGGAAGGTGTCTGGATGTCTAGAGCCCAACACTGGGTCTGTCCCAGAAGCTGTGTTGCTTCTGCAGTCTGCTCACTCACCCTTTGCAGTCTGAGAGCTGACCTGCACAGCCTGGTCTTTGAGGTATCTGGGCCCCAAGATCTCCTTTGCTTTTCTTACTGAATGCCTCAAAGAAGTCTCCACATATCGAGGTTGTGGATATTGGAACTTCAGAATGGAATCCACCACATGTGGTGGTGCCATGCTCAACAACCTTAAAACTCCTTTTCAGCTTTCCATCAGTAATCCATGAGATGAACATTGATCAATCAGTGTTATGAGTAAACCTTACCCTAAAGGCTATGCCAAATACCTTTTAGCTGACCTACCTGTACCCCAGGCCCTTGTTTCTCCCTCCAAATAGGTCTTTACTAACATTAATTGTCTTTAACATGCAAATCAATGTCCGCAGTAACTCAAATTTATCATCTCATTACATCCCGTATACAGTGATCTCTTTCCCTTAACCACCCATCCCAACTCCCCCCAGTGCATTTTCTGTGTTTCTGTCTCCAGACCATTATTAGCAGCTGTTCACATTACAATTTCTTTTCATGAACTCCATGGACCCTTACCAACAAGGAAAGCACAAAACATTCCTCTTTTACGTGCCTCCCTCTATTCCTTGTAGGAACCTCATCAAAACCCCAATTTATATGTGCCTGTGACATCACCATCACCAAGTCAGTATATGTTAACCCTCTTGCTCTCCTTTGGTGCAAAGAAACTACAGTTGCCTATAATCATCCCTCTTCCCAAGGCTTCTGCATGCTTGTGACATTTGTTCCCAAGGTCTATCTCTATGAAACTAAAGAATTCCTCTTGTAGATATGAGGAAGCCAAAAGAAGAGAAAGATCTTCATTCCTCTTCTCACTGTAGTGCCCCTTGCTCTCAAATGGTGCAACAGGAACCACTGAAGAAGCCCTTGTCCAAAATCAACATCTTGCCAGTAACTTCCAGGGCAAGCTTGACCAATGGCCTCTGCTGCAGTTAGCCTTGAGTCTCTTCAATGTCAGATAACCTCCTTAGCACGAGTTGTTCTAAAATCCTAGGCCCTGGGCTTACTGACTGCTGAACAGGGGAGACTTGCATTTTGCTGAGGGAGGAATATGGCTTCTATGTAAATGAATCTGGGTTGGTAAAACAAGATATACAAATGCTCAAAGAGCTCCAGGGAAACATTTGGGCATGCTGTGCTCTGAAGACCCTTGACACTCTAAACCCTTGGTAGCTTTGCTTCTCTCCTTTGCCCCTTAGGAGCAATTGGAACCTTGCTTCTTCTTTCTCATGCTGTTTCTAAAGCATAAAATGAATAACATTGTAAAGATCATTACTAATCAAGGCTTGTTTCAACATCAAACTCTTCCCAACATAGAAGACATTTATTATGATGACACCTCTCCTTCATAAAAAGAAGAGGAGGTGGTGTAGGGCAGTGTACCATGAGAGGAAGACTGGTGAGTTTGAGCTGGGTTGGAAACCCCAGGACCCAAAGGGATGGTAAGAACTTCACCTGCTCTAGATATTAGGCCCCTGCCACATAGACACAGACCTCCATAGAGAGAGATGTGACCATCAGACAAGTAGGGGTAGTGCCCCCAATTCCCTTCACATATAGATGAGGCATCTCTAACATATCAGAACAAGCCAATAGGAAGCACCTGTTCTCAGACCCTAACCCAACCCAGAACTGTATATAAGATCCTATCCAGAAGGCATAAAGTTATGTGAGAATTACTCCATCGACATTATAAGAGCTATAAAGCTTCCTGGGAAGCAAATACTCTCTGGAAGGTTTTGCTGCTAGGATTTCCCCTGAACCTCACTAGCTAGTTACCCATCTGTTTGCTCAGCTCAGAACAGCCAGGGTAAACTCTAGGGTGTCAAGGCATCAGAGGCACCAGAGCATCAGCACCAGAGCAGTTGCAATGATTACACTTCCCTACCCCTGATTGTGCTCTTTCCCCTTCATTTGAATGTTCCCACTTGGCTGGGCCAGAGCCTCTGTGGATAACATCCTGTGCACAGATCATTGGGGAATCAAGAAGATACAAATTAGAAAGGAACAAATCAAAATTTCATTGTTTGTAGACTATAGGATACTATTCATAGGTGACCCCAGAAATTCTACCAGAGAACTACTATGGGGGATAGATACCATTCTCAAACTCGCTGGATACCAGATTGACAAACTAACTAAATAAATAAAATAATAAAAAAATAATAATCATTAGCCTTTTTATATACAAATGTCAAACAGTGTGAGAAAGAAGTCAGGGAATTAGCATCCTTCACAACATCTACAAATATGATAGAATATTTTGGGATAATCCTAACCTAGCAAGTGAAATATTTACATGGCAAACAGTTGAAGTCTATGAAAAAAGAAACTAAAGAAGACATCAAGAGCCCAGAGCTAAGGCTGTTCCCCAGCCCTCTATAAACAAATCCTGCAAGAAGAGAGCTGGCTTTCCAGGAGTTCTCTCACTACTAAGCCCAAAGGTGAGACTACCACTTTTGCTACAATAATTGTCCAAAGAGAGACCTTCCAGGAGGACACAGAGAAGAGCAGAGCAGCTAGGGACAGTGTTCTTCCAGTCTCCATCAGTGTGTGCCCCAGAGCTAAGGGTGTCCTACAGACCTTCATACCCCAATTCTTCCCAGGAGAGAGCTGGTCTTCTCAGGAGTGCTTGCAAACCTAATACCATAGGCTCACGGTCCCACAGGAGAAACAAGTTCCAGTCAGAGACAGCAAGACCAACTAACACCAGAGATAACCAGCTGGTGAGAGGCAAGCACAAGAACCTAAGCAACAGAAACCAAGGTTAGTTGGCATCCTCAGAACCTAGTTCTCTCAACACATCAAGTCCTGAGTACCCCAACACACTATAAAACCAAGATTCTGTTTTAAATTCACATCTCATGATGATGATACAGGACTTTAAGTAGGACATAAATAACTCTGTTAAAGAGGAACCCCAAACTCCCTTAAAGAATTATAGGAAAACACAACCAAACAGGTAAAGTAATTGAACAAAACCATTCAGGATCTAAAAATGGAAATAGAAACAATAAAGAAATCCCAGAGGGAGACAACCCTGGAGATAGAATGCCTAAAAAAGAGATCAGGAGTCATAGATGCAAGTGTCACCAACAAAATACAAGAGATAGAAAAGAGAATCTCAGATGCAGAAGATAGCAAAGAAAAATTGACACAACACTCAAAGAAATTGCAAAATGCAAAAAGCTCCTAACCCAAAACAGCTAGGAAGCTTCTAGTTTCCATCGGCACCTGGAGCTGATTCTGTGCCACAGCTCTCTGTACCCAAAGCCCACTGGGAGAGAGTTGGTTTCCTAGGAGTTCTGGCACACCAGAGAGCACAGGTAAGACCACCACTTTTGCTCACATACCTGGCTCAAGAGAGGCCCACCCAGAGCCCTCAGGACACACTGAACAAGGACCAGCCTGGAATAGGATACTTCTGGTTTCCTTTGTGCACCCCAGAGCTGACACTGTGCAACAGCTCTCCATAAGCAAACTCCCCCCAGACAGACCTGGTCTGCCAGGAGTGCTGACACACAGGCTTGCTGAAGGGACAATACACAGTCAGATATAGCAAGACCAGCTAATACCAAAGATACCAAGATGGTGAGATACAAGGGCAAAAACATAAGCAGCAGAAACCAAGGCTACTTGGGAACATGAGAACCTAATTCTTCCATCACAGGAAGCCCTAGATAATGCAGCACACTGGAAAAGCAATATTCTGATTTAAAAATCATATCTTGCTACACCCACTCCAGTGAATTCTGCTTGACAAGCCAAAAGGCCTGGAAGCAGTCACGAGGCAAAGAGTTTCAAGGAAACTATGCCTCCTAGAATCTTGGCATTCCCATAGCCCGTATACTCAAACCCTGTCCTCGAGTTAGTCTGATATATGAATCAGTGTGCTTTCTTGTATTATAGGTGCTTCTAAGAAATGATTTCACATGTACTTAATCAGGTTAAATTTTAGTCTCTGGTTTTCATCAATGTCCTTGATGAACCAACCCTGAGCTTGGAATTCAGTAAGAATGTTACCTATTCAGTAACATTCAAATTCACTTCTAGTAGAGACAGTGAAAATAATCAGGCATTACAATTTAACTGGAAACAGAGCAAGAAAAGCTCAGGGCTAATCTGCATAGTAATTACTTAGGACAATAGCCAAGTCACACCCAAACACAGTACACAATGGCCTAGCAAATAGGTAGTTTGTCATATGAAGGAGTTAGTGGAAGGGAATTCCTCTGGTACAGGTTTCTTCACTAGGCCCAGAAGAATAGCATAATCAGGTAGTTACTAAAGAACCCCTGGTGGTGGGTTTAACAATAGACTAGCATTGCATCAGAGCATTCACCTGGCTCCTGTGTCCCTGCCTGGCCTGGTCCCTGCCATTTTTTATGTATGCATTTTTTTTATGTCAACGTAACTTGGATGATGTGTTTGCTTGGCTTTTCTTGTTTTTCTTCAGTATTAAAAATCTGGTAGAGACCCAGATGTCCCTCAACAGAGGAATGGATACAAAAAATTTGGTATATTTACACAATGGAGTACTACTCAGCTATTAAAAACAATAAATATATGAAATTCCTAGGCAAATGGATGGATCTGGAGGCCATCATCCTGAGTGAAATAACCCATTCACAAAAGAACTCACATAACATGTACTCACTGATATGTGGATATTANTGGAAAAATAACCATGAACTAACTAGTACCCCCTGGGCTCGTGTCTCTAGCTGCATATATAGAAGAGGATGGCCTAGTTGGCCATCAGTGGGAAGAGAGGCCCCTTGGTTATGCAGACTTTATATGCCCCAATACAGGGGAACGCCGGGGCCAGGGGGTGGGAGCGGGTGGGTAGGGTAGCAGGGCCGGGAGGGGGGAGAAAATAGGGAACTTTCTGGATAACACTTGAAATGTAAATGAAGAAAATATCTAATAAAAGTTGAAAAAAAAATCTGGTGTTCGTTTGGGAAAATACATTCAGATCCAGCACACTCTCTAATGTCTGTGTCTGTCTGTCAATTCTCACTGACTCCATGTCCACCTGCTGGAATCCCTGATTCACATGGATTGACAGGGGCCAACGGGGCCTGGTCCATGGCAACATCTCATGATGATGATAGCAGGCTTAAGGAGCACATAAATAACTCTCTTAAAGAAATACAGGAGAACACAGGTAGACAGGTAGAAGCCTTTAAAGAGGAAACACAAGAAATCCTTAAAGAAAACCATCCAGGATCTAAAAATGGAAATAGAAACAATAATGAAATCACAAAGGAAGACAACCCTAGAGAAAGAAAACCTAGGAAATACAGCAAGTCCCACACTACACAGAGAAGAATCCACTCCCAGGCACTCTAGCATACTCAGGACCTTAGGATCAGGGGTGAAGAGGACACAATATCTGTTCTAATATGACCTGGAATAACTGGTACCAGCAGGATCCAGGGACACAGGAACCCCACCTGACCAGTTGCTCAGGTTCCTTCCTATCTGAGCTAGTTTACCTTTGGCGAAAACTCTACAACCAATCGCAGAGCACTCAGAGGAGGCTCAAATCTCTGGTGCTCTAAAACAGCCAGTATCACAGGATCATAGGACCCCAGGATTCCAGGAGCTTGGCCACACCACGATCTCATGGTCCCAGAGGCAACTTGAGTCCCAGGAACTCTGACACACCCAGGATCTCATGATCATGGGATCCTGGAATCACAGAATCACAGAGACAGCTGGACTATGAGGAGTTCTGACACAATCAGGATTAGAGGAAGGACAGGCTCCAGTCAAATAGCAAGGGCAGGTAGCACTAGAGATATTCAGATGGGAAGAGGGAAATATAAGAACATAAGCAACAGAAACCAAGGTTACTTGTCATCATCAGAACCCAATTCTCCCACCATAACAAGTCCTGGACACACAGTCAGAAGGGAAAAGCAAGACTTGGATATGAAATCACTTCTCATGACAATGATAGAGGACTTTAAGAAGAACATAAATAATTCCCTTAAAGAAATACAGGAGAACACAGGTAAACAGAAGTCCTTAAAGAGGAAACACAAAAATTCCTTAAAGAATTACAGGAAAGCACAACCAAGCAGGTGATGGAATTGACCAAAACCATCCAAGATTTAAAAACAGAAATAGAAACAATAAAGAAATTACAAAGGGAGACAACCCTGGAGTTAGAAAATCTAGGTAAGTTATTAGGAGTAATAGATGCAAGTATCGCCAACAGAATATAAGAGATGGAAGAGAGAATCTCAGGGGCAGAAGATACCATACAAAACATTAAGACAACAGTCAATGAAAATGTGAAATACAAAAATATCCCAAACCAAAACATCCAGAAAATCCATGACACAATGAGAAGACAAAACATAAGGATAATAGGTATAGAAGAGAGGGAAATTTTCCAAATTAAACGGCCAGTAAATGTCTTCAAAAAATTATAGAAGAGAACTTCCCTAACCTAAAGAAACAGATGCCATGAAAATACAAGAATCCTGCAGAATTCCAAATAGACTGGACCAGAAAAGAAATTTCTCCCATCACATTATAATCAAAACACCAAATGCATTAAATGAAGAAAGAATGTAAAAAGTAGTAAGGGGAAAAGGTCAAGTAATATATAAGGGCAGACCTATCAGAATTACTCAAGAATTCTCACCAGAAACTATGAAAGCTAGAAGATCCTAGGTAGATGTCATACAGACATCTAAAAGAACATACCCTAAAAGAACATAAACACCAGCCCAGACTACTATACCCAGCAAACTCTCAATTACCATAGACAGAGAAACCAAGATATTCCATGACAAAACCAAATTTACACAATACATTTCCACAAATCCAGCCCTACAAAGGATAACAGACAGAAAACATCAAGATGTGGAGGGAAACTACACCCTAGAAAAATCAAGCAAGTAATCTTTCAACAAACCTAAAAGAAGATAGCCACATAAACATAATTGCACCTCTAACAACAAAAATATCAGGGAGTAACAGTTACTTTTCCTTAATATCTCTTAACATCAATAAACTCATTTCTGCAATAAAAAGACAGACTAAGAGACTGGAGATGTAAATAGTACCCAACATTTTGCTGCATACAGGAAATGCACCTCAGTGACAAAGACACACACTAACTCAGAATAAAAGGCTGAAGAAAAATTTTGTAATCAAATGGTCCCAAGAAACAAGCTGGAGTAGCCATTCTAATATCGAATAAAATCGACTTTCAACCCAAAAGTTATCAAAATAGATAAGGAGGGACACTACATTTTGGTCAAAGAAAAAAATCTACCAAGAGGAACTCTCAATTCTGTACATCTATGTTCCAAATGTAAGGGCACCCACTTTCATAATAGAAACTTTACTAAAACTCAAGGTAATGCACCCCACACAATAATAGTTGAAGACTTAAACACCTCACTCTGGATGGACATAAAATTAACTCAAACATATCAGTGGCTTCTTCTACTCAAAGGAAAAACAGGCTGAGAAAGAAATTAGGGAAACAACAGCCATCATAATAGTCACAGATAATATTACATACCGTGGTGTGAATCTAACCAAGCAAGTGAATGTTCTCTATGACAAAAACTTCAAGTCTCTGAAGAAAGAAATAGAAGAAGATCTCAGAAGATGGAAAAACTCCCATGCCCTTGAATGGGCAGAAATAACAGTAAAAATGGCCATCTTACCAAAAGCTATTTACAGATTCAATGTAATCCCCATTAACATTTGGAATCAATCCTTCATAGAGTTAGAAAGCTCAATTTGCAAATTCATTTGGAATAATAATAAACCCAGGATAGCGAAAGAATAAAAGAAGATCTGGGGAAATCACTATTCCTGACCTCAAAATGTATTACAGGGCAATCATGATAAAAAAAACTGTATGGTTTTGGTACAGAGATATACAGGAAGATCAATGGAATAGAAGTGAAGACCCAAAATGAACCCACACACATATGGTCACTGGATACTTGATAAAGGAACTAAAAACATCCAGTGGGAAAAAGACAGCATTTTGAACAAACGGTGCTGGTAGTCCGCATGTAGAAAAATGCAAATTGACTCATTCTTATCTCCTTGTACAAATTCAAGTCCAAGTTGATCAAGGACCTTCACATAAGATCAGATACACTGAAGCTTATAGAAGAGAAAGTTTGGAAGAATTTGAAAAATAATGAGCACATGGGAAAAATTCCTGAACAGAATGCTAATGGTTTATGCTCTAAGGTCAACAGTAGAGAAATGGGACCTCATAAAATTGCAAAGCTTCTGTAAAGCAAAAGACACTAGAATAGAATTAAAAGGCAACCAAGAGATTGGGAAAAGATCTTTACAAATCCTACATCTGATAGAGGGCTAATATCCAAAATATACAAAGAACTCTAGATATTAGACTCCAGAAAATCAAAAAACCCTATTAAAAATGTGGTACAGAGCTCAACAAAAAATTTTCAACTGAGGAATATTGAATGGCTGAGCAGTACCTAAAGAAATGTTCAACATCCACAATCATCAGGGAAATGAAAAATCAAAACAACCCTGAGACCCCAATGGAGGACCTAGAAAAACTACTCAAGAAGGTGAAGAGGATTGCAGCCACATAAGAGGAACAACTATATGAACTAACCAGTGCCCCTTGAGCTCCCTGGGAGTAAATCACCAATCAGAAGAAAACATATGGTGGTGCTCATGGCTCTAGCTGCATATGTAGCAGAGGATCATCTAATCGGACATCAATGAGAGGAGTCTAATCGGACATCAATGGGAGGAGAGGCCCTTTGTCCTGAGAAGATTCTATGCATTAGTATGTATAGTGGATTGAATGGGTCAGGAAACAGGAGTAGGTGGGTTGATGAACACGGGGGGGGGGGGGTTGATAGGTGATTTTCAGAGGGGAAACTAGGAAAAGGGATAACATTTGAAATGTAAATAAGGAAAATATCTAATAAAAAGAAAGAAAAAACTCTGAGATTCCACCTCACACCAGTCTGAATGGCTAAAATATAAAACTTAGGTGACAGCAGATGCTAGGAAGGATGTGGAGAAATAGGAACACTCCTCCATTTTTCATGTGATTGCAAGCTGGTACAACCACTCTGGAAATCAGTTTGGCTGTTCCTCAGAAGATTGGACATATTGCTATCTGAGGACCCAGCTGTACCACTCCTGGGCATATACGCAGAAGATGCTCCATGTAAAAAGGACACATGCTCCACTATGTACATAGCAGCCTTATTTATAATAGTCAGAAGCTGGAAAGAACCCAGATGTCCTTCAACAGAGAAATTGATACAGAAAATGGGGTACATTTACACAATGAGGTACAACTCAGCTATTAAAAACAATGACATCATGAAATTCATAGGCAAATGGATGGAACTAGAAAATATTATCCTGAGGAAGTTGACTCAGACACAAGAGAACACTCATGGTATGCACTCACTGATAAGTGGATATTAGCCCAAAAGCTTGGAATACCCAAGATACAATTCACACATCATAAAAAGCTCAATAATATGGAAGAGCAAAGTGTGGCTACTTCAGTCCTTCTTAGAAGGATGGACAAAATACTCAAGGGAGGATATACAGAGAAAAAGTGTAGAGCAGAGACTGAAGGAATGACCACCCAGATACTTCCCCACCAGGGGATCCATCCCATATATAGTTGGCAAACCCAGATCATATTGTGGATGTTAACAAGTACTTGTAGACAGGAACCTGATATAGCTGTCTCCTGAGAGGCTCTGTCAGAGCCTGACAAATACAGAGGCAGAGGCTCACAGCCAATTATTGGACTGAGCACAGGGTCCCCAATGAAGGATATAGAGAAAGGACTGAAAGAGCTGACATGGTTTGCAACCCATAGGAAGAACTACAATTTCAACCAACCAGACAACCCTGAGCTCTCAGGAACTAAACCACCAGCCAAAGTTTACACATGGAGCTACCAATGACTCCAGTTACATATGCAGCAGAGGATGGCATTTTCTGGCATTCATGGGAGGAAAGGTACTTGGTCTTGCGAAGACTAAATACCTGAGTATAGGGGAAAGCAAGGGAGAGGTGGCATGAGTGTGTGGGTAAGTTTGGGAACACCAATATAGAAACAGTGAGAGGAAGGGTGAAATAATGGGTTTCAGGAGGAGAATCCTAGAAAGGAGACAATATTTGAAATGCAAATAAATAAAATATCCAATTAAAAAAAGACATCAATATATGGAAAGATATCCCATACGTATAGGTCTCCAAGAGGATTACCATAGATAAAAATGACCATCCTACCAAAAGCAATCTACACATTCAGATGTGTTCACAGCAGGTTTATACATAATAGCCAGGAAAGGGAAACAACCTAGATGTCCCTAATCTGAAGAATACATAGAAAAATAAAGGGTGGGTACATTTATAGTACATGGAAAGTAATACTGAGCTGTTTAAAACAATTCAATCATTTAATCTGCAGATAAATGGTTGGAACCAGAAATATCTTCATGAGTGAGGTAACTCAGACCTAGAAACACATCCATAGTATGTACTCACTTATAAGTGGATATTAGTATGAAGTCAAGGTTAATCATGGTATAATCCATAGACCTAGAGAGGCTAAATAATATGGAGGGCTTATAGGAAGACTCAAGGATTACCATGGGAATGGAGAATTGAATAGAAAGCAAGGATCAACAGGGGGTTGGCCAAAATTGGGAACAGGAGGAATCAGGTTGGGGGAAAAGGAAAGGTGAAAAGACAGCAATTATGGGCCATTTTGGGAGCAAGGTAGAAAGCTAATGTGGTGGAAACTCCATGAAATCTATGTGGGTAAAACTAAGAAAGACTCTAGCATGGGGGACATGGGGCTGGAACATGTAATTTTCTTTAAGAAGATGTCATCTTCAAGGCCTGAAGTAGATAGAGTAGGATACCAACACAGTCAAAAATTTTAGACTTAAAATTTTCCCTACTTGCATTGTCCTAAACCTTGAGCCTAGCATCCGCATCATCAAGAGAGACCAAAGAAACTTCACTCTGCAACAGATGGGAGCACATGCAGATTCTCACAACCAGTCATTAGGTGGAGCTCTAGGAATCCTCTGAAGGATTGGAAGGCAGGATCAGAGGAACCAGAAGGCTCAGAGACTCTGCAAGAATAGCAGTCACAGAATCAACTGACCAGGATTCATAGGGGCTATAAGACATGAGGGGAAAAAATAGGGGTCTGACCTAGGTCATCTGCATATATGGTATGGCTGAGTGTTCTTTGGAATTCCTAACAGTGTATGCAGGGATCATCTATGACACTTTGGCCTGCTTCTGGAATCTTTTTCCTGATACACAGTTGCCTCATCCAGCATTGTTGTAATAGTATGTGCCTGCTCTTACTGGAACCTTTTGTGTCATATTCAGTTGACATCCCTGGAAGGCCTGCTCTTTTTTAAGGGGAGGAGTAGGTAGTGGTGGGAAGCAGGGTAAGGCAAGATGTTGAGTGAGAGATTCAGGGAGAGGAGGGAAAAACATGCTGGTGTGGTTTTAACATTGAGTTCAGATTTCAACAGAGACTTCTCAATAATAGGACCTGACATGTTTAAGAATCATTAGGCAAGAGGAAATGCAAACCCAAAGAACCTAAGATCAACAACATAAATGACAGATCATGCTGGCCAGGATGTGGCTTAAATGGAACACTTATCCATTGCCTTTGGGAGTGCAATATTGTACAGACACTATGGAAATCAATGTGGTAGTTCCTTAGAAAGTTGTGAAGTGAACTACATCAAGACCCAATTATACTGCTCTTAGGCCTGTACTAAAAGCATGCTTCACCCTTGGTTCTATGAAGGTACTATGCCCCAGTGTGGGGGAATGCCAGGGACAGGAAGTGGGAGAGGGTGGGTTGTTGAGCAGGGGGGAGGGGGAGGGACAGGATCACAGTGTTTTTTGAGGGGAAATCAGAAAAGGGGTTAACATATGAAATGTAAATAAAGACAATAGGCAATTAAAAATAAAAAAATAAAAATAATATAATAAAAAAGAGATAATGTGAAAAAAAGAAAGAAAGTATGCTTCATCCTCCTACAGGGACACTTGCTCATACATGTTCATGGCTGCTCTCTTCATAATGTACAGAAGCTGGAAACAATCTAGATATCCCTCAACAAAAGAATGGGTAAAAAACTTTGGTACATTTACATAATGTAGTATTACTCAGATGTTCTTAAAATGACATTAGGAAATTTGTAGGCAAATGGATGAAAGTATAAAAAAAATTCTCCTGAATGAGGTAACTCAGACCCCAAAACATAAATATGTTATGGACTTACTCACCAATATATATTAGCCATTGAGTAAATGAAAAGGAACTTAAAATCTTCAGTCTTAGAGAGTTTAGGTGTGTATATGGATCTAGGAGGAATGCATGGATCTCCTTGGGAGGGGGAAATAGAATGGATTATTAGAGCAGGCTGGGGATTGAGAATTAGGTGTCAGAGATATAATGGGGGGGATAAAGTGTGGGAGAGAGAGCCAGAAATTAGATGCAACTGGGGGGTCATGTGGAAACATAGTGCAGTGGAAACTTCCTGGAATCTATGAAGATCTCAAGGAGGACTCCTAGTAATGGAAGATATGGATTCTACACTGGCTGTCTCATACAGACAGTCCAGGCTTCCAGTGTCAGTTCCAGATTGTATTAGATTGAGTGGTTGGCCAAGTAGTGCCCTCCGAAATCCCCAAACATATCTGTGTATAAGTTGGTGCCCATGGAGGACATAAGAAGGCTTGGGATATCTCAATATCTCAGAGGTAGTAGGATTCTAGGCAGTTGTAAGGAGCCCCATGAGAGTTTTAGGAACCAAAATATAGCCCTTTGCAAGCACATTTTGCACTCAACTTCCAGGACTCTGCATTTACTGTGCTCACAGAGCATCCTAGGCATCCTTTGTGATTCTTTACCATTAGTCCTGGTAACCCTGATGTTCTTCAAGAATGGCCTACCAAAAAGTTATACAAGCTTTCTGAAGATGTCTCAGGACTGACATGAGGAACAATTGGAGGATGAAGGGCTTTGGCCCAAGAAGGTGCAAGCAAATGGAATCCCAATAATAAACAAATGATCAGATATTAAACATATTATCTTTTTCCAATCTTTTCTCCTTTGGTGACCAGATCACAGGAAAGACTTCTTGTCAAGTACAGTGCTGCGGTCTTGCCCAGTTGTAGTGTGACCATCACCAACCCAGGTATATGCTGAAGGCCAGGCATGGGATCCTTTCTCATGTTTGCAGCAAACACTCAACATGTTGTATGTAGTTAGGTGGCTAAAACCCATGAATTCTGGGGATCCATAAGGGAAGGTGGAGAGATCCTAGCATGGATACTAACTGGAACATGCCATTCCTGGGAGACAGCATCTGTGCTTGGAGTATGTGAGAATGCCTCTGTCCACCCGACAAAGGAGAGCATGTATTTGTGAGGGTGGTAAGATTTAAGTCTGCCCCAATTTCTTCATTTTCCTGATCAAATTTATGAAGGAGTGTGTTTGTCCATATAGGAGGGAAAACAGGAAGAGAGCTAGCCGGGGAGGGGTTGAGAGGCCAAAAAGGAGAGGAGCCCAGAGATTCATGGGCAAACGACTTGTTAACCTATGGGGACATGTATGCCAGTGAACTTGGATACTGTGAGTGCACAAAGAATGGATCCTCAAGGATTATCTCTGGGGCAACCACTAAGGTAGAGGGGAAAATGAAAGGTATCTGGGGAGGTGAGTATGGAATCTCTCACTCCTTCAATTAAGATTCCAAGGTTATGGATATGTGATATGAGACATAATACAGTCACAATGTAAATTTCAACAGAGGAAGTGGAATTGTAAGACACAATTATAGTCCAGTGGGTTAGTAGAAGCTGAGTGGTTTGTGGGCTGCATGCAGGTATAAAGGACAAATACAAAAGGGCAAGTACTTATTTTTGTTTTTCTCAGACTCTGGGCACAAATTGGGAACAGTTTATGGAGTAGGGTTAGAGAATATAGAGGCTGTGAGAACCAACTGACGCCTAACAGAAGTACACTGTACTTGCCCTGAAGGTTGCTCTCAGGGTACAGAATCTCCGGGTGTAGTAGAAGTGAGAGACAATCTCATCACACAAATTGCTGAAGGACTACATATTTCTGGGGTTCCTCAATAAAAAGAAAACTCACTCAGCCACAGATTAATTAGTAGGGAATTGGTTCATGGGGACTAGAAAAAGAAAAAAAAAATGAGGCTACCCCTAGGTCTCTTGCATCAGAAAGTCTGGCTGGTAAGGGAAGGGGTCAGGGAATCAAGCATCCTCAGTCATGCAGTCTGGTCCTGCTTGTCATTCTGAATGGCAAACAGGGGAAAGAAGGGGATAGAGAGTAGAGGGAGCAGAGGGAGGGAGTTCTGAGGATACATGTTATATTGCTTTGGATGAACTGTCACTGGCCATGCACCAACCACTATAATTAAGGTTCCTCCCAGAAAAAAAGAGCAGCTAGTTACAATGGGGGACTCTGGTGCATTTTCTTCCTTTACCATTGCCTTCCAGTCCCACAAAAGTGTCACCTTGGCCAGGGTGTGTCTATTTTTAAAAAGGGGAATTAGTTCTTTATACAAAGGGCCAAAAGGAACTTCCCATCTCTAACTTGAGGTACAACGAATATGATCTGTATTGTTGGATCTTAAAAACCCAGCTGTCCTTCATGAGACTGACCAGTAGAGTAAAGGTGCTAGGAGACTTTAGGAATCAGTCTCTCAATTGTTTAAATAATATGTAACAAGTCCATATGTTACAAATATGTGATCACTGTGGTAGAGCATTTGTCCCACATGCAGGATGCAACTGTTGTCTTCTGAGTAGTCTCAGTAGTCTCAGCAGAATTTGGTGAGATGCTTAGAGGTGGAGTCACAGAAAAGTTGTGAAGTTCAGTCCATCTTTCCTTCAGAGGCCTTTTATGGGTGTCTGTGTTGTTTCTATGGATGTCCTTTGTGAGCAGATGCATGTCTGTATGGGGCCATAGTACATACCCACAAGAAAGTATATTTTGCTTTGAGTTCCACAGATTCTTCAGGAGTTGGCCACTCTGTTTGTAGAGACAGCCTTTTTGTTGGATATAAAACTAATGATTATGCTGGACTTGCTGGCCTGGGATCCCACCAGACACACCCACCAGTCATGGCCTCACCTTATCTAGGACCCTGAGGGCAAGTAGAGGCTTTTTCCTCTAATATTTTCATCTAGTTGTTATGCACCCAAACATCACGAAGAGAGGTACAGCACTGGAGTCTGAAGTTTGTTAAGGAAGTTTGTTAAGCAATTTCAGCATCCCTCATCCAGCATCAACATTTGTGTGAAGGTCAAACCTCAGACCAGTCACAGTATACCAGTAGTGAATGGAATTGTTGAGGGCCACAATCCAGGAGCAATAAACCTGTAGTCCCATGAGATTGCTGTTTGCCAGAATGTCATCAACTTCTGTCCATCTCCTCCTGAACAATCCTCAGCTCTCTCTGTGCCCTGTGCTGCATGTACACAGCAAAACAGTGTGTAACATGAGAAGTACCTATAAATGGGGGCAGTTTCAGGGAAAGATTAGTGTCTGTGGGCACAGCATCCATTGATTGGGCTGGCCTGTGAGTATTTGCATTCAAAGGCAAGGTAGTCATGAACAATGGAGTTGAGAATGATGGGGAACAGGGATGTGAGAATGGCCTAGGAGGAAAGAAGGAAGGGGAGCTGCAATTAGGATTGAAAGTAAAAAAAAAAATAACAACAATAATAATTATAATCTCTACACAGGAACACAGCTGATATTGATCTCTCACCTTTACAGGCACACTCCCAGATTCATTCACTCCCAGTTCTCACAATCATATATACAATAAACATATAATTAAGTAATATACCACAAAATAATGATAATAAACCAGAGTGGAATTTGCATGTGGCTGCCATACGGAATGGTATACTTTCCAATTTTTATTTCTTCATTTGTATCTGCTAACATTTTTTGGTCTCAAAGGAAATATAACCAAACTATTTTAAATATTTTGGTATTCTGCAATTACTTCTGAAATTATTATGTACTAAGTATAAACATTGTGTACAAAATAAAATTTGATTATAAGATGTTACAAAAAGAAAAATAAAGCAAGAAGAGAAACTGAGGAAATGTGGTGGCTCTAGCCATCACTCCCAACATCCAGGAGGCAGAGGCAAAGAGATCACTATGAATTTCTACACTGCTTCTGTACATTGTAAATTCCAGGACTTCCACAGCAGCTTAGTAGCCAACTCCTGCCTCAGAATGCCAAAGAAACAAAGCTACAAGCAAAGACAATCTGGTGGAGATTGAAGGCAGAATGCCTTAGGTCCCCTATCCCATCCTACTACATTTCATGTTTTTTAAGCTTCTTTCAACTATTTTGCTCTTAACTTGATATTCACACTTGGTCATATATCTCCGTGTTGCTATTCACACATGGCCATGTATCCCTGTATTGATATTTATACTTGGTCATGTATCCCAGTGTTGATATACACACATGGTCAGCTATCCTCATATTGCTATTCTTACTTGTTCATGTGTCCCCCTGTTGATATTCACACTTCGTCATGTGTCCCCATGTTGCTATCGTCACTAGGTCATGTGTCCCCATGTTGATATTCACACTTGGTCATGTGTCCCCATGTTAATACTTACATGTGGTCATGGATACCTGTGTTGTTATTTTCTTTGTTAGGTGTCCCCATGTTGATAATCACATTTGATCATGTATCTCAGTGTTGATTGTCACAATTGGTCATATGTCCCCATGTTGATATCCACATGTATTAGTCAGGGTTCTCTAGAGTCAGAGAAATTATGGGTAGTCTCTATATAGTAAGGGAATTTATTGATAACTTACAGTCTGTAGTCCAACTCCTAAAAATGGTCAACAGCAGCTGTGTGTGGAAGTCCAAGGATCTAGCAGTTGCAAGGCAGGCAAGTGAAGGAGTGAGAGAGAGTAAATCTTCCTTCTTCCAAAGTCCCTATTTTAGGTCTCCAGCAGAAGGTGTGACCCAGACTTGGTGCTACCAAGTCTTTAATCCCAAATGACCTTGAACTCAGGGATCTCCCTGTCTTAAATTTCTGGAATTCATAGTCACTATGCCTCACGATCTTCATGTCTAGATCCAGGTCAGAAACTTGTATCTCCCAGCCTCCAGATTAGGATCACTGGTGAACCTCCCAATTCTAGATTGTAGTTTATTCCAGCTATAGTCAAGTTGACAAGCGGAATATCCACTGTCAGAAAAAAAAATGGTGTCCCACACCCGGCCCAGTGCTCAGGCCTCTGGGTGAGGCAGACTCAGGGATTTTAACTGTGTGCACCACTGGGCAGGCATCGAGCTGTAAGAAGCCACAGGACCCCACTCTGGGGCTGGGATATGTGCAGTCTGAGGTCCTGCAGACCTGCCAGAGTTGGCCTCACAATCTCAGGCACCACAAACAACACTGGGTGCTGCAGAAGAGCCAGAGCTGGGGTCTCTGGGTCGCACAGAGGCCAGGTATATCAGGTTCTCAGTCTTGGATACCTCAGACATTGCTTGATGTTGCAGAAGAGCTGAGAATAGAGTAGGTACCTATGGGCAGACTCCAGCCCAGGGCAAAGGAAAAAGAGCATGGAGAAGGCTCTGTCTGGTTAATGGGGGAATGAGAATACTTGACTTATGAAGTCAGCTGCTTGGCTTGGGTTGGTGGAGCACAGAGAGGCCTCCCTTCCGGAAGGTTATACTGGGCTCTTAGAGGAAGACCTGTTCCATTGCTCTAGGACAGAGGGTCCTTATAAGAAGAGGCAGTCCATAGTTTTAAGGCATTTTTAATGTAGAAAGGCAGAGAGAGGGAGAAGAGAGTGGATAAGCAGAGGCTGACCATGGATACTTGGAGGGTGAGGAAGGGGGTGGGGGGAGAGGGGGAGCAAGTGGAAATAGTAATAGAGGCAGGAGCAAGAGAGTAGGAGAGTGAGAGAGAGGGGAGGGGGCAAGCAGCTCCTTATATAGTGGTGTGGGTCTACCTAGCTTTTGACAGGTAACTGTGGGGAGGAGCATACTGGCTGTTGCCAGTTAACTGCAGGGGTGGAGTCCAGACAAAATACCAGGAGCTTGGGGAATTGTCTAGATGATTGATGGCAAGGAGAGAATGCTGTGGGATCCTGTAGCTACAAAAGGATCCAGGGGCCCAGGAGGCATGGCTGAACACTTGCCATCCCTCAGGATGACTGGAGTTCAAGGCCTGTGTTCTACAGGGGACCAGGCAACCTGTGCAAAACTCATGGACCCACAAGCCACTACAATCCACTGCTTGTCAACTTGATACAAATAATATCTCATGTCCACATTAAACAATAACAAGGTCATGAATATGCCAAACATGATTTAACTATTCCTTATACAAGTACAATCACAAAGGCATTCGAAAATTTACAATGGGGCAATGTACCATTGGAACATTCTTTTAGTATCTCAACTTAAATACCAATGGATATTTAAGAAATTGAAAGAAAGACAAATGTATTCTTAAAATAAAACTGAAGCATTCATATTACTTTTTAATCCTGTTTCTGCAACTGGTTACATGTCCTTAGCTAGGACTTATAACTATCTTCCTCTACTACCTATTCTGTATTTCCTTCACCTTCGGTAAGCACCACTTTTCCTGGAGGAGTGATCCATACATTCATTTCTGATGGGTCTGCATCCTTTGTCATCCTGTTTGGATTAGGAAGTTGCACTTTTCCATTGACTTTAAGAGATGCCCTAAGGGATCTCCTACACTCCAGACATAATCCTGTTTACCTCCATTTGGAGAGGCAATCCAATTTCCTCATGATAAACTGGATCTATCACCCCTCATAACACTGTTATTATATTCTTAGCCGGTTGGTTTAAAGATCATTAGAAGACCAAAAGGAACCAGGGGGGAAGTCTGAGCTTCCAGTTCAATGGAATGTTTGTTGTGGCTCCAGGCAGGAACACTCCCCACTCTGGAACCAAAACTTCTAGGCCAGCAGAATATAGAGTTGTCAAGACAGGAAGCAAATATTTTTACAGAGGTCACTAGAGAAGTAATAGTGAGTGGAACTATTCCCCTTTCCACTCCTTCATTCCTTTCCCAATGTGAAAGATTAGGTTTTACACCATGTATCCACTCTAGCACCACAATTTCTCTGAAATCACTTCATCAACATTAAGCCACGGGGTTATCAGGCATCTCCAACTCCTTTTTAGTAGGCCATCTTCTGATAAACCCTTGAGCCAAACATTTAAACAAATGTCTGACACCTTTTTAAACTGAGGGAGCTTCCATGTTAAACCTAGAATCTCCTTCCACATGGTAATTTCTGCTGGGGCAGACTCTTAGCTCGTCTGCTCCACTGAAGGCACCATATCCTGACCCATCCTAGAGGACCTGTTAAACTCATAGCAGTTGGTAAGAACCCCTCCCCCTACCTCCAGAGATGCCAATAGGCAAGCACAAGACCATAAGGAACAGAAGTCAAAATATGTGGGCATCATCAGAACCCAGTTCTCCCACCACAGCAAATCCTGAATATACCAACACACCTGAAAATCAGGAATCTGTCCTAAAATCCTATCTCATGAAGATAATAGAGTCCTTTAAGGAGGATATCAGTAACTCGCTGAAAGAAATACAGGAAAACACAGATAAACAGGTGAAGGAATTGAATGTAAAACCTAAAAGTGTAAGTAGAAACAATAAAGAAAACACAAATGGAGGCAAACCTGGAAGTGTAAAACCTAGGAAAGAGGTCAGGAATTACAAATGTAAGTATCACCAACATAATACAAGAGATAGAAGCGAGAATCTCAAGTGTTGAAGATAATGTAAAAGAGATTGGTGCAGCTGTCAAAAAAATTCAAAACATTAAAAAAAAAAAACCCTAACCCAAAGCATCCAAGAAATTTAGGACACAATGTAAAGACTAAACCTAAGAATAATTGGAATAGAGGAGAGGAGAATGGAGATTCCCAACTCAAAGGACATGAAAATGTCTTCAACAAAATCATGGAAGAAAACTTCCACAACCTAAAGAACAGGATGGCCATAAAGGTAGAAGAAGCCTATAGAACACCAAATAAATGGGACCAGAAAAGAAAAATCCTCTCAGCACATAGTAATCTAAACACCAAATGCACAGAACAAAGAGAGAAGATTAAAAGCTGCCACACCACTTCCAGTAAGATCTGTGTGACAAGTTCCACAGACTGAGGTGATTGACCTCAAAACGGGGAGGCCTTCTGGAACCGGTTGTGGAATTCTTTGCAGGAGAAAAATTATTGAGCTGTAGATATTGTGGCAATCTATCTGTTTTGTTTTCTCATATTCCTTTTCTTATTTACATGTTCAAGGTAGGCTAATGCCAAGATCTCAAGTGAGAATAATGGGTAAGAAACCATGCCAGAGATGAGGTCACTAACATGACCTCATCCCTGGGGAAACCAACACTTTACTTTTTAAATCATTTTCAAAACTATTATGATAGATTAAAACTTTTCCAACAATAAAATTTCATATGGCTACATGTATGTCATCAGAGATGGGTTTTGGTATATTTTAAAGAAAGCCTTAATTAGAAAGAATTAAATAGGTTAAATTTATACACTGAAGATTTATTTTTAAAAAATCAGGCACTAGATGTTAAATAATAATTGACCATGGGGCTGGAGAGTTAGTTCAGCAATTAAGAGCATTGACTGTTAAAGATTTATTAACCTGCTCCTGGAAATCTGCCACTAACCTTGGACGACAGTGCCCACTGAATACATCCCTTTAGAATTGTTATATTTTGATTATTTATAATGATGTTATCTATTCTGTTTGTGATTCACTGAAAACATAGTTTCAGAGTTGTAATGCTTAGATGATTTTTGTGCTTTACTGTGCCAAATGATTTTTGTTGCTGTTTGTGATTGCTTCACTGGATATAGTTTCTAAAATATGTAATGTTTTGTTTTTAATGTATAAAATCCCCTGCTTGAGAGCTGCAAAATATACTCAGATTCAAACTGCCTCTGTGTTTGTTTCTATTTGCCACTGCCGAATCCTTATCTAACTAGCTTCAAGGATCTTCATTCCAGGGACCCCCACACCCAACTGGGGTGGTCTGTGTCAAAAAGCTTCAAGAGAAAAGGACTAAGTAACATACAAAGGTAGACCTATCAGAATTACAACGGGATTCTCAACAGAGTCTATGAAATCCAGAAGACCATGGTCAGAGGTCATGCAGACTCCAAGAAAATACAAATGCCAGCCCAGACTACTGTACCCTGCAAAACTCTCAATCAACATAGACGTATAAATGAAAATAATCCAGCTCAAAAAGAAGTTCAAACAGTATCTATCTACCAATCCAGTCCTACAGAGAATCCCAGGTGGAAAACACCCACACAAGGAAGGAAAAGATATTAAGCATCTCACAACAAAGCCAAAAGAAGAGAACCACAAGCACATATAGCCACCTACAAAAACAAACATATCAGGAACCATCAGACATCTCTCTTTAATACCACACAATATTTTGGTTGTGGGGGGTATTTTGTGTCTTTGCTGTTTTTTTTCAATATTTTATTAGATATTTTCTTCAATTATATTTCAAATGCTATCCCAAAAGTCCCCTATAACCCACCCTGCCCTGCTCCCCTACTCACCCAGTCCCACTTCTTGGCCCTGGCACTCCCTATACTGGGGCATATAAAGTTTGCAAGACCTAGGGTCCTCTCTTCCCAATGATGGCAAACTAGGTCGCCTTCTGATACACATGCAGCTTGAGACATGAGCTCTGGAGGTACTGGCTAGTTCATATGGTTTTTCCACCTATAAGGTTGCAGACCCCTTCAACTCCTTGGGTACTTTCTCTAGCTCCTCCATTGGGGGCCCGGTGTTCCATCCTATAGATGATAGTGACCATCCATTTCTGTATTTGCCAGGCACTGGCATAGCCTCACATGAGAAAGTGATATCAGGGTCCTTTCAGCAAAATCTTGCTGGCATATGAAATAGTGTCTGGGTTTGGTGGCTGATTATGGGATGGATCCCAGGGTGGGGTAGTCTCTGGATGGTCCATCCTTTCCTCTTAGCTCCAAACTTTTTCTCAGTAACTCCTTAAATGGGTATTTTGTTTCCTATTCTAAGGAAGAATGAAGTATCCACATGTTGGTCTTCCTTCTTCTTGATTTTCTTCTGTTTTTCAAATTGTATCTTGGGTATTCTATGTTTCTGGGCTAATATCCACTTACAAGTGAGTGCATATCAAGTGAGTTCTTATGTGATTGGGTTACCTCACTAAGGACGATATCCTCCAGATACATTCATTTGCCTAAGAGTTTCATAAATTCATTGTTTTTAATATCTGAGTAGTAAGTACTCCATTGTGTAAATGTACCACATTTTCTGTATCCATTCCTTTGTTGAGGGACATCTGGGTTATTTCAAGCTTCTGGCTATTGTAAATCAGGCAGCTATGAACATAGTGGAGCATGTGTCTTTATTACAAGTTGGAACATCTTCTGGGTATATACCCTGGAGAGGTATTGCTGGATCTTCTGGTAGTATTATGCCCAATTTTCTGAGGAATTGCCAGACTGACTTCCAGAGTGGTTGTAAAAGCTTGTAATCACACCAAATATGGAGGAGTGTTCTTCTTTCTCCACATCCTCGCCAGCATTTTTTTTCCAATTTTTTTATTAGATAGTTTCTTAATTTACATTTCAAATGCTATTCCGAAAGTCCCCTTCCCCCTCCCCCTCCT
>LR755146.1:772738-799499 GCA_902729485.2 Mus minutoides | reverse complement strand
ATATTGTTGATCCTCTTCTAGGGTTGCAGACCCCTTCAGCTCCTGGGGTTCTATCTCTAGCTTCTCCATTGTGGGCCCTGTATTCCCTCTTATAGATGATTATGAGCATCCACTTCTGTACGAGACAGCTATATCAGGGTCCCTTAAGTAGGCACTAGCTGTCCTATGCCATAGTGTCTGAGTTTAATGACTGATTATGGGATGGATCCCCCCTGGTGGGGTAATCTCTGTATGGTCCATCCTTTCATCTTAGCTCTAAACTTTGTCTCTGTAACTCCTTTGATGGGTATTTTGTTTCCTCTCCACAGGAGGAATGAAGTATCCACCCGCTGGTCTTCCTTCTTGATGTTCTTGTGTTTTGCAAATTGTATCTTCAATATTCTAAGTTTCTGGGCTAATAATATTCATTTATCAGTGAGTGCATATGCAATGACTTCTTTTGTGATTGAATTACCTCACTAAGGATTATAATCTTAGCCATTCTGACTGGTTTGAGGTGGAATCTCAGGTTGTTTTGATTTGCATTTCTCTGATGATTAAGGTTGTTGAACATTTTTTCAGGTGCTTCTCAGCCATTTGGTATTCCTCAGTTGAGAATTCCTTGTTTGCCTCTGTACTCCCATTATTAATGGGTTATTTGAATTTCTGGAGTCCAGCTTCTTCAGCTCTTTGTATATATTGGATATTAGTCCCTATCTGAGTTAGGATTGGTAAAAAATACTTTCCCAATATGTTGGTGGCCTTTTTGTTTTATTGACAGTGTCTTTTGCCTTAAAGAAGCTTTGCAATGTTATGAGGTCTGATTTGTCAATTCTTGATCTTACAGCACAAGCCATTGCTCTTCTGTTTAGGAATTTTGCCCTAATGTCCATATCTTTGAGGTGTTTCCCCACTTTCTCCTCTAATAACTTTCAGTGTCTCTGGTTTTATGTGGAGTTCTTTGATCCACTTAGATTTGAGCTTTGTGCAAGGAGATAGGAATGGATCAATTCACATTTTTCTACACAATAACTGCCAGTTAAGCCAGCACCATTTGTTGACAATGCTGTCTTTTTTCCACTGATGGTTTTAGCCCCCTTGTCAAAGATCCAGTGTGTGGGATCATTTCTGGCTCTTCACATGGCCAGTATCACCATCCCAGGACCAAACAGTCAAATATACTTTGTGGCACATTTCTCATTCAAACCACATTTCTCTGCCCTCTCCCATTTCCCACCCTATTTAACACTTTCTATTTCATTATTCCCATCTACCTCCATATACTACTGCATTCTGTCCTCTCTCTTGAAAGCTTTATTATTTAAATATGATATTTTATTAATTCTTTGATAATTTTAAACACAATACAATATATTTTAGTTAAAGTTACCTCTACTGATCCCCTTAACTCTTACTAGAACCATCACCTACCCTCTATGCCCTCCAAATTTCATCCTCTTTTTTCCTATAACCTAGAGAATCCAATTCGTGCTGCCATATACTCAAGGATATAGAACTACCAAAAGAACAAGGCCCTACCAGGGCCTACACTCTTAAAGAAAACTGAATCTCATTCCCCTTAGAAGCTATTAATTATTATTAACATCTCATCTGTGGGGACTCATAAACCTCTCCTGTCTCCATGCTGGAATGTTGCCTGCCTTGGTCTTGTGCAGAGAAAGGATTCTGTAAGTTCATAAGTACAGGAATCCTATCACATTCAGAAGACACTTTCACCCAGATCTTTACCTTAAACATTTTCTACATTTTTTCTGAATCTTTGGGGAAATAGTGTTATAAAGACATCTTATTTGTGGATGAAAACCTCATACACAAGTATTTTCTGCATTTTGACAAATTGTGAGTTTCTGTATTAAGTGATGTCCATTGCACAAAGAAATTTCTCTAGTGAATACTGAGAGCTATACTAGTCTATGAGTACAGGTAACCAAATTCAGGGGAACGTTTTATACTATGTCCTTTACCAAAACTGCATCTAGTAGGATCATCCGTGGGGCTTGTAAGTTCCCTTATCATGAGCTCTTGATAGTACAGTACCAGGCTCATGGTTTCTTGTGGGACAGGCCTTACTTAAATCCAACCAGCAAGTTGTTGGATACTCCTACAACATAGTACTTTCGAATCCAGGGCCATATTTTGCCATGCAAGTCATTACAGTAGTTGAAAGAATTAACCATTGTATAAGACTATTGGTTTATCCCACTGACACACACACACACACACACACAGCATACTGCATAGCTCCTTTTAGTACTTTGAGTGCTAGTCAGCATGGAGAATACTTACTAGTCAGTAACAACTTGATTTTTTAATATCCTGTGACAAAAGGTGTGAGGTTTTTCTGCAGTATAGTCTCATTATCATGTTCTGGTGGGACAATCAAGAGTAATGAAAATAGACTGTATTGTTTGGGGTCTCTGGGACAACCCTGTCCAACATATCCAAAGGAGTTATATTAATTAATTAATCCATTAATTAATTAAGTAGAGTTAATATTAAACTCTATATTCCCTCTCCTCATTTAAAACTTTATCTTTATTTTTCCCTTTATTGACTGTTTTTGCTAATATCTTCTTTTGACTACTATAGCTCTATGGTATCTATTTATACATATTGGTGTAATAGATTTTGTAATAGTTCCAGTTTTGCTTTTGTACCTCAAGATAGCTTTGGTTATTCAGAATATTTTATACTTCTTTATGATATTGTTCTAGTTCTGTAAGTAATATTATTGGTCTTTCATTGTATATTACATCGAATCTATAGAGCACTTTGGACAGTGTAGATAATTCATCACTTAATTCTTGCAATCATGAATATGAGATCATTTCATATTTTATAATTTTCACTATACAGATTTTTTTATACCCTTGGGTTTACACTAGATATTTTTGTGGCTATTATGGTTAAAACTTTTTAAACATCATTATTGATGCTTAGAAAATGTAATAATTTTATGTGTTCATTTTTGTCTTGATACTCTACTTGATACCTTTACAGGTTTTTAATAGTCTAAATATCTTTCAGAAGAATATTTATATTGCTCTAGATGCAGATTCAGGTCATCTTCAAAAAGGAATAACTTGATTTTGACTTTTCTAATTAGTGTGATTTTTATTCCTTTCTCTTTCCTTACTGTTCTGACTTAAACATCTAGTACTATATTGATTTATTAACATTGTTGTTGCTATTAGTGGTAGGGTCATGGTGGTGGTGGTGGTGGTAGTGGTGGATTTTATTGCTGTTTGTAGTAGTTTTGTTTTTGTTTTTCAAGACAGGAGCTCTCTGTATAGCCCTGCCTGTCCTGGAACTCTCTCAGTACAACAGGCAAGCCTCAATTTCAGAGATCTGACTTCTACCTCTGCCTACCAAGTGCTGGGATCAAAGGTGTGCTCCACCACCATACTTCTAGTAGTATATTGAATAAACACATCAAAAGTAGGCACCCTTAACTTGTTCCTTGTTTTAGAGGAAATGTGTTCAGTTTCTCCCACTTTACCATGATATTGGCTGTGAGTTCATCATTTATATCTTTTATTATGTTGAGGTATGATTTTTTTATACTAAAGTACTCTAGGAATGTAATCATTATAGGATATAGAATTAAAAAAAAAAGAGTTATTTATTTTATGTATGAGTACACTGTAGCTGTCTTCAGATACACCAGAAGAGGGCATTGGATCCCATTACAGATGGTTGTGACCCATATATGGTTGATGAGAATTGAATACAGGACCCCTGGAAGAATAGTTGGTCCTGTTAAACACTGAGCTATCTCTCCAGCCCAAGGATATGGAATTTTACAGAAACAAATTTTCTGTCTCTATTGACCTGATTATGTGATCCTTATCCTTGATACTATGCATGTGAGGAATACATGCTTACTGATTTCAATGTGAACTACCTGTATCTCTCAGACATGAAACTGATTTGACCATGATTGGTGGTATTTTTGATGTGTTGTTGAAATTTACTTCCAAGTACATTGTTGAAGAGCTTTGTACTTTTGCTCACCACAGTGTATTTATTCAAAGTTTTGTTTTGCTTTTATAGTCACATCCTAACAAGATTTTGATAACCGAATAAAGCTGGCCATGTTGAATGAATTTGAAGGCTTCCCTCCTGCTCAGTCCTAATTGAATATTTTGCAAAGTGTTATTGTTAATTTTTCTTGACTTGGTAAATTGCAGTAGTGATGCATCTAGCCCTGGGTTTTTCATTGTTTGCTAATGTTTTATATTTAGGGTTTTATACCTTTTCAGTTTTTGTAAGTTGTAGGTATTTATAAAGTCATCCAGTTTTTTAAATATTTATTTATTTGTCCAATAGTTGTTTCTTCACCCCCGCATAATAATCCATAATGATTCTTTAAACATATCTGACATCATTTGTAACATCCATTTTTCATTTTTAATATATATTTATTTGTGTGGACTTGAAGGTAAGCATACTATAGTGCATTTGTGAAGTCAGAGGATAACCTACAAATCAGTTCTCTCCCTCCAACATGTGGGTTTGAGAAATGAAATCAGGTTATCAGAGTTGGCATCTCAATAGCCATTACCTGCTGTGCCATGCCACAAGCCCTACTTTCTCGTCATTCATTTTATTTGGGCCTTTTCTCAGTTTTGGTTGTTCTAACTCAAGCCTTTTTTATTTTGATTTTTTTTCCAAATAAATTTATGTCTCACTCTTTATCTTACTCTTTTTGTCTGAGTGGTGGTTTGAATAGGTTTGGCCTATTGTACTTGAATGCTAGGCCCATAGGACACTATTAGGAGGTGTGGACTTGTTGGAGGAAGGTTGTCACTGTGGAGGTAGTCTTTGAAGTCCCATAGGCTCAAGCTACACTCAGTGTGATACAGTCTCCATTTGCCACCTGCAGATCAAGATATAGATATCTCAGTGCCTCCAGTACCATGTCTGTTAGCATTTTGTCTAAGCCCTTCCCCACAGTTACCTGGCAATAGCCAGGTATGCCTGACTCACTATACTTTTTCTGGATGGGTAGAAGCCTACCCCACCAAGAGAGAAACTGCACAGGTGGTTGTGAAGAAAATACTAAAGGAGAAACTTCCTCAATTTGGTATGCCTAAAACTATCCCCTCAGATAATGGGCTAGTCTTTATTTCTCAGGTAAGCCAGGGAGTAGGTAATTTATTAGGTGACAGACTGGAGACTCCATTGTGCATAATGTCCCCAAAGTTCAGGGCAGGTAAAAAGGATGAATTGGACCCTGAAGGAAACCTTAACCAAATTGTCCTTAGAGACTGTCACAGACTAGGTAGTATTCCATCCCATGGCATTGTTTAAGGCCAGAAATACCCCCTATCATCTCAATCTAACTCTCTTTGAGATCCTGTATGGGACTCCCACGCCCTTACCCCTCTTGAACCCCCCACCAGTGACTTTTCAGGCTTATGGCTCTATTGCAAGCCTTCCAGATCAACCACCAAGAATTATGGCCTAAATTTAATGCCCTGTATAACACAGGTACCGCAAAGATTCCACATGAATACCAAGTAGGAGATTGGGTATATGTTAAGAGGTATCATGTTGAAAACTTGGGAGAAAAGTGGAATGGGCTGTTCCTTGTGTTGTTGACCACCCCAACCACAGTTAAAGTGAATGGAGTAACTGCCTGGGTTCATGTAACTCATATCAGACAAGAACTTGTGTCTGACACAAACTGGATAGCAGCCAGATACCCAAGCAACCTCCTCAAGCTCAAGATCACCCTTTCTTCTGCAAGGCCAGAGAAACTATTAGATTGCTATGAGACTCAACCCCCCCACCACACACACACACACTCACACACACACACACACACACACACCCTACCAAAGTGACTTTGCAAGTACTTTCAGCCACTGGGGAAGTAGCTTGGTCCACTACAGAGGAACACCTGCCTTATATTTGGTAGCTGGACCTTGTCTTTGATCTCTATAAGTTAGCAGTGGGCCTTGACTTCTGGGATATCCCCACTCTAGAGACACGGTGGTAGGGGCTTAGTGTGCAGACACCCAAAGTGAGAGTCCTGCGAGAAAACCTCCATATATGGAATGTATGGAGTGCCCTGCGAGAAACCCTCCATATATGTGTGCTCCCAAGATGGGAGAAGACGGCAGCAGGCCCATCAGTGTGTGGGGGTAGGTGGGTGGGGGCAAACACTTTTTATCACCTGCCCTCCCATATATAGAGGGTGGGCTTGTGCCTCAGGATTGGCCCCTTGTATGCTCTAATGCCCTGGACCAGTCCTCTGATTTCTGTTGAAAAACCAACAAAGTGAGGACTCCCCCATGTTCTGACTCAGGAGAGGCAACACCCCAAATCACTCACAAGAAATGGCCTTGATGCAAACTGCAAGAGGACTTTTTATTCCAGGTGCACTCTGGGGCCCACAGTTGTACACCACTCAGGGGTAGGGGACCGTGGACCGTGGACCATGGACCATGGACCCTGGACCCCGAGTAACTGGCAAAGGGATTATTTAAAGGAAAAAAAAACACAACCCAAGGGGTAGGGAGGGAGGGCATTATTAGAAAATGCTGAAATTACCAGTGAAAAATCACAAGGGGGTACTAAAAATCACAAGGAGAAACTGCCTGCTTCTCAAGATTTTTCTCAAGACTTTAATCTAATTTTTTGTGGTCTTCCAGTTCTTGGAACAGTGTCCCTGAACTGGCTAACCTACATTCTTGGTGATAGGGGCTCTGAATTTTTCCTGGTCTTTCATTTCCCCACTCCTTCTAGTACCTAGTTCTACTCATAGAACTAGATTTCAGTATCTTCATAATATTGATTTTCTTGACTTTCTAAAGCATGATATTGTTGGCGTAAGATCAAAATCTGAATAGAATTCACTCTTTCTCTAATAAAGGTAATTAACTTATTTAACACACATGGACCTATAATTAAAAGCAGAAGCAAAATCAAAAGGGGTCCCATAAGGATAGATATCAAAGTAGTCATCTAAGGAGATCTACTAAACCAGCTCTCGAATCATCCCGGATGCACTTCTCTGTCTCTCTGTCCTTTGTATAACCTTTCTCTAAGTTTACTCATGGAGTCTTAAGTTACTCCTGAATGGTCTACTTAAGAAGAACACTCTTCTCTTCCATCTTTTAAGAATAACAAATTTAATCTCCTTCTATTCTGTAAGACTACTTCTGAGAGGGAAGTTAAAGACTCTTTAAGCTTGGAAATTGATTGTTCCAGAGCCCTCAGATCTTTATCCAAGGCTATTCTTAATTTATTAAAGTACTGAGGGTCCTGTATTAAGGCAGCAGTGCCTGTCCAAACACCTGTGGCTACCCTGAGACCCAGGATTACTCTTCTGCACCTGGGACTCACATTAAGGAAACTGCACCCACCTCTGTCTACCTGGACATCATAATGGGTCCTGACTGCTATGCTAGGACAAACAGCCCATGAGAGTAAATGGTTAGGTGGTTAAAGAGTCACTGTCTCTTAGACAGAGCAGCAGCCTGGCTCCCGAGCCTGTTCCTGCTCACTTGTCTCACCAAGGCTTCATTCCTGCAAGTCTAAATGGAGGCAGGAATCTCGCCAGAGGAGCTCAGAGGCTTTCGAAAAGAGTGTCAAAGAGACAGGCTCTCTCCGAAAACAGGTTGGATGCTTGTCAAACTCATTTTTAGATGGTTCCGGGGTCCGCTTCATGTGGGAGGCGTGGATTGAAGTGGAAATATCTTCAACCTTTACTGCTGTAAGGGTAGTCAAGAGTACCAAGTATGGCCCTTTCCAGCAAGGTTACAGATTCCCCATTTCATGGTGTCAGACTAGGATGGTATCTCCGACATGGAACTGGTGGGGCGTGTCCTGACTCCCAGTCTCATAGGACTCTTTCAGTTGTTCCAAGGCTTGTGAGTGGTGGTGGTCCCCCACACAGAATCTCATAAAGGGTGAGTTTAAATCATCCTGGAGTGCTCTGAACTCAGAACATGGCAAAGGGAACGAGGGCTGTCTAGTCATTCCCGCCGGTATCTAAGGCCAATTTTGTTAGGGCCTCTTTTGGGCCTCTATTCATCCTCTCTACCTGACCTGAGCTCTGGGGTCAATAAGCACAACGTAATTTCCAATTAATCCCCAGCTGTGTGGCCAATCCCTGACTTACCTGGGCAACTAAGGCAGGTCCATTATCAGACCTGATTACCTTGGGTATCCCAAACCTTGGGAAGATTTCTTCTAGGATCTTCTTGGCTACCATATTGGCCATATCAGTCCTGGCAGGAAAAGCTACTACCCAGCCTGAAAAGGTTTCTATAAACAGTAATAAGTACTTGTTGCCATATCTATCTGGCTTAATTTCTGTAAAATCTACCTCCCAGTAGGCCCCAGGTTGGTTGCCCCTGAGCCTCTCCCCAGGAGTGTCCTGCATTAGTCATAGCACAGGCCTTGCAGCATTTGACCATTTCCTCTGCCAAGTCAGAGAGTCCTATAACATAGTAGTCAGAGGACCTAACCACACATTTTAAATTCTTGGCCCCCAAGTGGGTCAAGTAATGTAAGTTGGTAACATACTTGCATCCTTCTTCCCATGGGAGGACTAGTTTTCCTTCTTCTGTTTCTACTACCCCATATGTGGTTTCCTTTGTCAGACCTAATTTGTCCATAATTTGTTAGTCCTCAGGGGTGTATCTAACGCTGGTCTCTCTGACATCATAATAATCTTAAGGCTCCTTGACTGCCAGGATCATTGCTCCTTGAGCTGCCAGTTTGGCAGTTAGGTCTGCCATCTGATTCCCTTTAGCCACAGCATTTCCAGTTTTCTGATGTTCTGGACAATGTATAATGGCCACCATTTTTGGCAAGTGTATGGCCTCAAGGAGGCTCAAAATTTCCTCTTTATTTTTTAATGTCTTTCCCTGCAGATGTCAACAGCACTCTTTGTCTGTATATTGCTCCGTGCATATGGGCAGTGGCAAAAGCATACCTGTGGGCAGTGTATATGTTGATAGACTTCCGTTCTGCCATTCGTAGACCTTGTATCAAAGCTACAAGATTAGCTTTCTGGGCCGACGTCCCTTCTGGGAGGATGTTGGCCCAGATCACTTGCTTCCTGTCCACCACTGCTTCCCCCGCCTTCCACTTAACTTCAACCACCAAGCTACTGCCATCCATGTACCAGCTCAGATTCCCAGGCAACGGCTGATCCTTCAGAGCATTTTGAGTACCAGTTTCTTCTGCCAGAATGTCAGTGCAGTGATGAGTAGGTTAAGAGTCATTAGTCTCAGGCAGTAGGGTAGCAGGATTGAGGTCTTCAGGGAGAGCGAAGGTCACTTGTTCAGTCAACAAAAGGCTCTGATAATGTGTCATATGAGCAATGGTCATCCATCAGGGGGCTGTTGGATAATGCTTTCAAGAGCATGGAGTGCCACTACAGTTATTTGCTGTCCCAGAATGAGCTCCTCAGCATCCTTGACAAGCAGAGCAATGGCAGCAATAGCTTTCAGGCAAGAAAACCACCCACTGGCAACAGGGTCTAACTTCTTGGATAGATAAGCCACTGGCCTTTTTCAAGGTCTCAAAGTCTGAGTAAGGACTTCTCTGGTGACCCCTGCTCTTTCATCAGTCAAGGTTAAGGCTGGGGCTGTCAGTAGGTCTTTTTAATTTCTTCAAAGGCTTTTTGCTGATCTGGGGTCCACACAAACACCCCCTTTCTTAGTTAGAGGGTTCAACTGGGCAGCTAAAGTCGCAAACCCAGGTATCCAGAGTCTGAAGAATCCAGTGGTGCCCAAGAATTCTCTTACTTGCCTTGGTGTAGTTGGGGTCAGGATCTGAGTTACAGTCTTTTATTCTGGCTTCCTTTAGCCACCGCTTCCTGTCTTGAAGTGTGTATCCCAAGTAAGTAACTTCAGTCTGACATAGCTGAGCCTTTTTAGCTGAGGCTCAGTACACCAACTCACCTAATTGTTAAGCACATTGGTCTTCTGTTGCCCATATTCCCTATCTGACTATATCCTATCACTTTACTCTTAACACTGCAGCCAAAATTCTAGTCAAATTTCTCTCTTGTCTATGATCCCTCCTGTCTTCTCTTTCTTCTGCCTCCCACCACTCTCTATCTTTCTTCTCTTCTTCAGTCATCTGCTTATGAAACACTTGCTCTGCCTCCTTAACCAAATCCTGCAAGGTATAATCCTGCAACCCTTCTGGTCACTGTAATTTTTTCTTAATATCTGATGCTGGCTGCCCTATAAAGGCCATAGCCACTGCAGCCTACTGACCCTCAGAGGCTAGGTCAAAGGGAGTAAGTATAACACCAATAACCCTCCATTAAGCGTTCATGCAACACAGACAGTGGTTCAACAGGCCCCTGAAGAACCTTTCTTATATTAGCCAAATTGGTGGGGCTTCTAATGGCCCCTTTCTGCCTTGCCACAAGAGCCCAACAGTAGACCTTCAGCTGCCATATTGAAGTCCCAATCAGGTTGGTTAAGGGGAAAACCAGCATCTATTTCATTTGGAAGATTGGTTGGCACTCCATTTGCTCCGGGGACATTTTTTCGTCCTTCCAACAGGATCTGTTCCCTCTTCTCAGTAGTAAAGAGTACCTGTAAAAACTGCTGACAGTCATCCCATGTGGGTTGGTAGGAGTACATCAGAGACTCCACCAATCCTGTCAGGCTAGCAGGATTTTCTGAAAAGGGAGAGTGATTAGTTTTCCAGTTATAAAGATCAGCAGAGGAAAATGGCCAGTACTGAAGGGGTTGGAGGTTGGGCGGGTCCACCGGAGTCTGACTGGACTCTGTGCTCTCTGGCTCCGTGTACCTGCAGTGGGTCCACCTCCCACTTCCCCGAAGGGTTTGGGGTTCCCCGGTGGTGGGGGTTGAGGCTGTAGATAAAGGGGAGGTAGCAGACTAGGTCACTCAGCAGGCTCCTCAATCTCGGGATAGATTTTAGGAGGAGCTGAACGCTGATCTGGAGGCCCCATTTCAGGAGAAGCCTTCACTTTCAATTTACCCTTTGGTGTTTCAGGGAAAGCCAGGACTCGGGAGCCTGGATTTTGTTCACACCAGGGTTTGACCCAAGGCAGGGGGTTCTGAACCAGATCTTGCCACACCATGATGTATGGTTGCTGATCGGGATGGGATCTGGGTCCTTCCTAAAAAACAATGGCTTTGATCTAAAAAATGATATTTAAGTCAAAAGTACCTTCTGGGGGCCAGCCAACATCAAATGTTGGCCACTCCGAAGAGCAAAAAGTCCTCCACAGTTGTTTTTTAACTTCTATTGAAAAGTTGTGAGCACTAGATTTAACTTCAGTCCAATGGTCGAGATTCAAGCTAAGGGGCATCATCACCGTCTGTCCCATGATAGAACTGTAGACAAAGGCACATAAGAGGAAAACACACAAAACAGAAACAAACAGATCCAGACACATGCGACCCTCCTGTGTCCTCCACAAACAGGCAAAAGAATGAGAAGGTCATTGGGGTGGAAGCTTCAGTTTCAACAACAGAACTCAGTCCTCTGACCTTAGGAGACCACCATGCATCCCTGGCTCTCCCCACTTCCCAGAGTGGCAGCCTGTGATCCTCCTAGCATGTCTGTTGATCACAGTCCTCCTGTCCTTACAGCCTGAGAGGACAGCTGCAAAAAGAAAGTGCATGTTTCAGAGAATATAAAACAGACACTCAGAACAGAGACATCAGCCAGCATGCACACATTCCAGAAGGGATCCTCTTACCTCCAAGTCAGTTCTCAGGTGTGAGGGATGGTTGTGTTATCCCCGTGAATGCACCAAATGAAATACCTACAAAGTGAGGACTCCCCATGTTCTGACTGAGGAGAGGCGACACCCCAAATGAATCACAAGAAATGGCCTTGATTTAAACCGCAAGAGGACTTGTTATTCCAGGTGCACTCTGGGACCCACAGTCTTAGACCACACAGGGGTAGAGGACAGTGGACCCTGAGTAGCTGAGAAAGGGGTTATTTAAAGGAAAAAAAACACAACCCAAGGGGTTAGGGAGGGCGTTATTGGAAAATGCTGAAAATACCAGTGAAAAATCACAAGGGAGTACTAAAAATCACAAGGAGAAACTCCCTACTTCTCAAGATTGTTCTCAAGATTTTAATCTAACTTTTGTGATTGGCCAGTTCCTGGAACAGGGTCACTGAATGAGCTAACCTACATTCTTGGTGCTAGGGGGTCTGAATTTTTCCCAGGTCTTTCACTGTGTACTGGTCCAATTGATCCCAAGGCTTATTTATCACAACTATAGAGAGCTTCTAGATAGATGGGACAGTACCCTCTATTGAACAAGAAGGGAACCCTTCCTAGTGGTTGTTCAGGGTGTTATTGCTCTTGGGACTAGGAGTGACTGGAGTGGCTACTGGTACCTCTTCCTTGGTGCTCCAAGATCACCAATTACAGAATCTCAGGGCTGCCATAAATCTGGATATTGAGAAGTTTGAAACATCAAATCGTGGTTTAATTCCTCACTGTGGATGACAACCCTAATCTCCAGTTTATTGGGTACCGTTTTTATTTTGCTGCTTGTGCAATCCTTTGGTACTTGCATTATTAACAAGATGATTGCCTTTGTAAAAGAATAAGAACTGTGCAGCTCATGGCTTTAAGGCAACAATATGAATCCCTAGGATCAGGAGAGGAAGAATATGAGCTAGCAGAGCCTTTGTAATAAGAAGAGCTCTGTGATTGGAGCTTGTACAAGAAAAACAGGGGAATGAAGGGCCCTAAGGGATATGCCAGGCTTACACTTCCCCACCTCTATAGTTTCCCCCTCCCTCCTGGGATCAAGGCTAGGCCAAGTTCCATTCTTCACCCACTGTTCTTGGGAGGAGCTAGAACATTCTTGAGAAAAACTGCAGAATGTACTGAGTGATAGTCAGCTGACCCTCTGAAAATTCCCATTTGGAGATCAAATGTGTGTCATGATCTGCCCATGCTTGCTAGCCAATAGATTTAAAGGTCAATATACTTAGCCAATTAGTTTAAACTGTAACCTTGCTGATGAAACTTGTGCCCCTAAAAAGTATAATAACTGCTTGTAAGAGCCATTTGGGGTCACCTTCTAGTCACTTGTCTTGAAGGACTATTTGAAGGTTGATTTCAACCACCAGAAAATAAACCTCTTGCTTTTGTATCAATCTGTTGCTCTGCTCTCAGTGACTCACTCGGGAGATATCTCAAAGTAAGTACCACTGACTGAGGGTCGAGTTCTTACAATAGCAATATCAGAGGAGATTTTTAAAACAGCCTAGTATTGACTCTGTTGTAGAGCTAGTAGTAGTCACCCTTTCACAGATTAGTAATGAAAAGGAATCTCCTGAACAAGAAAAAATACAAAATGTGCAGTTTGAGAAGAAAAAGAAGTTTCAGGAAATAGAGCTAAGTCCTAAAAAGATAAAAAATTTAAAGAAAAACATGATCCTGAATGGATCAAAGATTAGTGACCTCAGGGCAAGGCCACACCCAGCTAAGCTTCCAACTTGTGAAGAGGAATTTTTTTGGGGGGGGGGGTGATACAGGGTTTCTCTGTGTAACCTTGGCTGTCCTGGAACTCACTCTGTAGACCAGGCTGTCCTGGAACTCAGAGATCTTCCTGTCTCTGCCTCCCAAGTGCTGGGATTAAAGGCATGTGTCACCACACCTGATGAGGAATTCTTAAGTAGTAAAGAAAACCATTGAAAACAGAAATCTCATGTAGATGTTATATAAAGAGGAGGCTATGTTCCAGTGCAAGACTCTAGTGAGCCTTAGCTTACTTGGGACTCCCTGAATGAAAAATGCAAATCCAGGAATCTATGCAAAAAGCAAGAGAAATATATTTTTCCAACATGTTGGGGTCGCGCTGCACATGGAGAGAGAGAACGACCATGTGCAGCTCATCCGGCAAGCCTTGTAAAGTTCTCCAGACAGCAGCCATCAGGCACAATGTGATTGGTATGAAACACATTCATAGATTTTGGTTACTGGTCTAGCCTTTCCATTCTAAAGCAGTTAGAAGGAGACACATTTAAAGTGATTTTAAGAAAATGTTACTGTAAATAAATTAAGAAATGTTACTGGAAATAACCCTGACCTTGCCCTATGACTTCATACCAAGCCTGCCACACTAATCAGTTTGCTGTACTGGAAAAAATAGGACAGGTCATCACCATGCTTGGTTTCTAGTGATCTGTATTAACATAGTATTAACAATGATTTCCATTGTGATTTTTGCCCTGGATGCAGCTAGCTCAAAACCCATATCCAGTCCAGAAATCAAAACAGAAATCAAGGTCATCTACACATGTGTTTTGTACCATATTAAAATTGTGAATGTGAAAGAATAGTCACACATTGAGCTGATCCAATTCTCTGAAGATTTTCATCACTCACCAAAAGGACACAGCACTAGAAATGTTATATGTAGAATGACAGTTTGAAAATGATACATGTGGGGTTCCTTCCGGTCAGACCCAGCGCCGGGCCACCTTGGGCTCAAGCTTCACAGAGAGTCCCATGGTCCCAAGAGGACTCTCCATTCCCCAGGCACCCTAGCATGCCCAGGATCTTAGAATCACTGGTGAGTGGAATGCAACATCTGTTCCAACACAACTGGGAGTGTCTAGAACAAGCAGGAGCAGGGACTCAAGAGCCACCCTCTCCTCTGACCAGTGGCTTGGGTTCCTTTTGGTCAGCGCTGGACTACATTCGTTCAGAACTCAACAGATGGCCCCATGGTCTCCAGAGGAGGTACCACTTCCGGGCACTCTAACAAACCCAGGATCTTAGGATCCCAGGATCCCAGGATCCCAGGAGCTTGGTCACACCAGGATCTCAGAGGAATCTTGACTGCCAAGAATTCTGACACACGCAGAATATCAGGATTGAAGGATCCTGGAATCACAGAATCACAGAGAAAGCTGGCCTCTGAGGAGTTCTGACTCAACTGGGATTACAGAAAGGACAGTCTCCAATCAGATATACCAAGGGCAGGAAGCACTTGAGGAAATCAGATGGCTGGAGACAAGCTTAAGAGAAGCAACAGAAACCAAGGTTACTTAGCATTATCAGAAACTAACCCTCCCACCACAGAAATTAATGGATACACCATCACACCAGAAAACCAAGATATGGATTTAAAGTCATTTCTCATGATGATGATGGAGGACTATCAAAAGAACATAAATAACTCCCTTAAAGAAATACAGGAGAACACGGGTAAACAGGTAGAAACCCTTAAAGAGGAAACACAAAAATACCTTCAAGAATTACATGAAAACACATACAAAGAGGAGAAAAAATTGAACAAAACCATCCAGGATCTAAAAATGGAAGTAGAAACAATAAAGAAATCACAAAGGGAGACAACTAAAGCCAGAAGATCCTGGACAGATGTCATACAGAACCTAAGAGAACACAAATGCCAGCACAGGATACTATACCCAGCAAAACTCTCAATTACCATAGTTGGACAAACCAAGATATTCCATTACAAAACCAAATTTACACAATATCTTTCCACAAATCCAGCCCTTCAAAGGATAATAAAGGGAAAATTCCAACACAGGGAGAGAAACTACACCTTAGAAAAAAAATCAAGAAAGTAATCTTTCAACAAACCTAAAAGAAGATAGCCACATGATTATAATTCCAACTCTAACAACAAAAATAACAGGAAACAACAATGAATCTTCCTAAATATCTTTTAAGATCAATGGACTCAATTCCCCAGTAAAAAGATGTAGACTAAGAGACAGGTTACATAAACAGGACCCAACGTTTTTCTGTATACAGGAAACCCACTTCTGGGACAAAGACATACACTACCTCAGAGTAAAAGGCTGGAAAACAATTTTCCAAGCAAACAGTTTGAAGAAACAAGGTAGAGTATTCATTCTAATGTCGAATAAAATCGATATCAAACCGAGAGTTATCAAAAGAGAAAAGGAGGGGCATTTCATATTCATCAAAGGGAAAATCTTGGGCTGGCGAGATGGCTCAGCTGGTAAGAGCACTGGACTGTTCTTCTGAAGGTGATGAGTTCAAATCCCAGCAACCACATGGTGGCTTACAACCACCCATAATGAGATCTGACACCCTCCTCTGGTGCATCTGAAGTCAGTTATAGTGTACTTATTAATAATAATAAATGAATCCTTGGACCAGAGAGAGCAGGAACTGAGCAAGTGGGACCGACTGGAGTGAGCGGGCCGACCGGAGGGAGCAGCTCCGAGTGGGGCCGGGGCCGACCTGAGCAAGATGGGCCGACAGGAGTGAGCAGGGCCTACTGGAGCGAATGGGGCCAACCAGAGTGAGCAGGCAGACCTGAGCGAGTGGAGCTGACCGTGGGGCTGGCTGGAGAGCTGGGCCGAACTGGGCGGCTGGAGCGAACTGGGCTGACCTGAGCTAGCGGGGCAGACCAGAGCTAGCAGGGTTGACCGGAATGAGGAAAAAAGAAAAGGGAAAATCTCCCAAGATGAACTTTCAATTCTAAACATCTATAATCCAAATGCAAGGGTATCCACATTCATTAAGGAATCTTTACTAAAGCTCAAAGCATATATTACACCACACATAATAATAGTGGGAGAATTCAACACCCCATTCTCATTAATAGACAGATCCTGGAAACAAAAACTTAATAGAGACACATTGAAACTAACAGAAGTTATGAAACAAATGGATTTAACAGATATTTACCAAACATTTTACCCTAAAACAAAAGGATATTCCTTCTCAGCACCTCATGATTCCTTCTCCAAAACTGACCATATAATGGGTCACAAAACAGGCCTCAACAGATACAAAAATATTGAACTTATCCCATACATCCTATTGGATCACTACTCACCAAGGCTGATCTTGGATAACAACATAAATAATAGAAAGACAACGTTGATGTTGAAGCTGAACAACAATATACTCAATGATAAATTGGTCAAGGAACAAGAAAGGAAAGAAATTAAAGATTTTTTTAGACTTTAATGAAAATGAAGCCACAACACAACTAACTTATAGGTCACAATGAAAACAGTCCTATGAGGAAATCTCATAGCTGTGAGTACCTCCAAAAAGAAACTAGAGAGAGCACACACTATCAACTTGATAGCACACTTATAAGCTCTAGAACAAAAGGAAGTAAATTCAACCAAGAGGAGTAGACTGTAGGAAATAAACAAACTCGGGGCTGAAATCAACCAAGTGGAAAAAAAGGAGAACTATACAAAGAATCAATCAAACCAGAATTTGGTTCTTTTAGAATATCAACAAGATAGATAAACCCTTAGCCAGACTAACTACAAGAAACAGGGACAGCATCCTAATGAAAAAAATCAGAAATGAAAAGGGAGACATAACAAAAGAACATGAGGAAAAGCAAAGCATCATCAGATACTACTACAAAAAGCTATAATCAACAAAACTGGAAAACCTGGAGGAAATGGACAATTTTCTAGACAGATACCTAGATACCTAATCAGGATCAGGTTAACAATCTAAACAGTCCCATATCCACTAAAGAAATAGGAGTCATTAATAGTCAGTCTCCCAACCAAAATGAGCCCAGGACCAGAAGGGTATAGTGCAGAGTTCTATCACAACTTCAAAGAAGACCTACATCCTATTCTCCTCAAACTATTTCTCATAATAGAAACAGAAGGTACTCTACTCAATTCATTATACGAAGCCACAATTTCTCTGATACCTAAACCACACAGAAACCCAACAAAGAAAGAGAACTTCAGACCAATTTCCCTTATGAATATCCATGCAAAAATACTCAATAAAAACCTTTCGAACCTAATCCAAGAACACATCAAAATAATCATTCATCATGGTCAAGTAGGCATCATCCCAGGAATGTATAGATGATTTAATATACAGAAATCCATTAACACAACCCAATATAAACAAACTCAAAAACAGAAACCCCATGATAATCTCTTTAGATGCTGAGAAAGCATTTGACAAAATCCAACACCCATTTATGATAAAAGTCTTGGAAAGAGGAAGAATTCAAGTCCCATAGCTAAACATAATAAAAGCAATCTAGAGCAAACCAGTAGCCAACATAAAACTAAATGGAGAAAAATTTGAAGCAATCCCACTAAAATCAGGAACTAGACAAGGGTGCCCACTTTCTCCCTACCTTTTAAATATAGTACTTGAAGTCCTAGCCAGAGCAATTAGACAACAAAAGGAGATCAAGGGGAAACAAATTGGAAAGGAAGAAGTCAAAACATGACTATTTGCAGATAATCAGAGAACTCCTGAACCTGATAAACAGCTTCAGTGCAGTAGCTGGATATAAAATTAACTCAAACAAATACTTCCTCTAGACAAAGGATAAACAGGCAGAAAAAGAAATTAGGGAAAGAATACCCTTCACAATAGTCCCAAATAATATAAAATATCTTGGTGTGACTCTAACTAAGGAAGTGAACGATCTATATGATAAGAACTTCAAGTATCTGAAGAAACAAATCAAAGAAGATCTCAGAAGATGGAAAGAACTCCCATACTCATGGATTGGAACGATTAATATAATAAAAATGACTATCTTGCCAAAAACAATCTACACATTCAATGGAATCCCCATCAAAATTCCAACTCAATTATTCACTGAGTTAGAAAGGGCACTTTGCAAATCCATCTGGAATAACAAAAATCCTAGGATAGAAAAACTATTCTCAACAATAAAAGAACTTCTTGGGGAATCACCATGCCTGACCTCAAGCTATACTACAGAGCAATTGTGATAAAAACTGCATGGTACTGGTACAGTGACAGACAGGTAGATCAATGGAATAGAATTGAAGACCCAGAAATGAACCCACACATCTATGGTCACTTGATCTTTGACAAAGCTGCTAAACCTATACAGAATTTTGACAAAGCTGCTAAACCTATATAGCATTTTCAGCAAATTGTGATGGCTCAATTGGTGGTTATCATGTAGAAGAATGCAAATCCATCCATTCGTATGTCCTTGTACAAAGCTCAAGTCTAAGTGGATCAAGGAACTCCACATAAAATCAGAGACACTAAAACTTACAGAGGAGAAAGTGGGGAAAAGTCTTGAAGATATGGGCACACAGGGAAATTTTTTGAACAGAACAGCAATGGCTTGTGTTGTAAGATGATGAATGGACAAATGGGACCTCATAAAATTGCCAAGCTTCTATAAGGCAAAAGACACTGTCAAGAAAACAAAAAGAGCACCAACACATTGGGAAAGTATCTTTACCAATCCTAAATCTGATAGGGGACAATTATCCAATAAATACAAAGAACTCAAGAAGTTGTACTCCAGAAAATCAAATAACCCCATTAAAAATGGGGAACTGAGCTAAACAAAGAATTCTCAACTGAGGAATATCGAATGGTTGAGAATCACCTAAGAAAATGTTCAACATCCTTAATCATCAGGGAAATGCAAATCAAAACAACACAGAGATTATACCTCACAACAGTCAGAATGGCTAAGATCAAAAATTCAGATGACAGCAGATGCTGGTAAGTTTATGGAGAAGAGGAACACTCCTCCATTGCTGGTGGGATTGCAAGCTTGTACAACGACTCTGGAAATCAGTCTGGTGGTTCCTCAGAAAAATGGGCATAGTACTACTGGAGGATCCATCAATACCTCTCCTGGGCATATATCCAAAAGATGTTTCACTGGTAATAAGAACACATGCTTCACTATGTCCATAGCAGCCTTATTAATACTAGCCAGAATCTGGAAAAACCCAGATGTCCCTCAACAGAGAAATGGATACAGAAAATGTGGTACATTTACACAATGGAGTACTACTCAGCTATTAAAAACAATAATTTATGAAATTCTTAGGCAAATAGATGTATCTGGAGGATATCATCCTTAGTGAGGTAACCCAATCACAAAAGAAGTCATTGGATATACACTCACTGATAAGTGGATATTAGAAAAGAAACTTAGAATACCCAAGATACAATGTGCAAAACACATGAAAATCAAGAATAAGGAAGACGTGTGGATACTTTGTTCCTATTTAGAATGAGGAACAAAATACCCATGGAGGGAGTTACAGAGACCAAGTTTGGCCCTGAGAAGGAAGGATGGAGCATCCAAAAACTACCCCACCCAGGGATCCAATCCATAATCAGCCACCAAACTCAGACACTATTGCATTTGCAAGCAAGATTTTGCTGACAGGACCCTGTTATAGCTGTCTCTTCATAGGTGATGCCAGTGCCTGGCAAATACAGAAGTGGATGCTCAGAGTCATCTACTGGGTGGAACACACGGACCCGAATGGAGGAGATGGAGAACGTACCCAAGGAGCTGAAGGAGTCTGCAACCCAATAGGAGGAACAACAATATGAATAACCAGTACCCTCCCAGAGCTTGTGTCTTTAGCTGCATATGTAGCAGAAGATGGCTTAATTGGCCATCATTGTGAGGAGAGTCCCTTGTTCTTGCAATGATCATATGCCCCAGTACAGGGGGATGCCAGGGCCAGGAAGAAGAAGTGGGTGGGTTGAGGAGCAGGGTGGGGGAAGTGTATAGGGGACTTTTGGGATAGCATTTGAAGTATCAATGAAGAAAATATCTAATTATATAAAAAAGAACATATAAAATAAAATAAATTAAAATAAAATAGCACACGTAAACCCTGACGTCTCGCTCTAATGTTACTCTATGTTTACAGGTCACTACTGTGGTTTCTTAAAACGTTCTTTTAAACGTTATTCTAAAAGGTTATTTCATTACGGAAATGTGTCAAATACACTTACTCTTTCCTAAGTAGAAGATCTGAACACATGTCGAGATTCACAATCTCAGAAGTTAACAACACAAAATAACGGATAGAGGACTACTTGGCACTTGGTGGTATGGCAGAGTATATTTGTATGCTATGGTTGCTTTGATAAAGTAGCACACACTTAGGGGCTTAAACAACTACATATTTTATAAAAGTTGTGAACTTCCTAAGTCTAAATCAAGGGTTTATTCAGGGCATTTCTCTTGAGTTCTAAATGTTGTTCTTCTGATTTCAGATGGCCTTTTCTGAGTATGCGAATTTCTTATAAGAACTCATTATTTAAGATGAGAACTGATACATTTTCCTTAATTACCTCTATGAAGGCCCAAAAGCTTCATTAAAAAAATCACATTTAGCAAAATACGACTTTATGGGGAAATAATTCAGTCCATAACTCCAAGAATCTAATTTAAGTAATACCTAAGTAATGCCGGCTTGTTTTTTGCCAAATATGTTGGCAGAAAAAAAAACCCTCCTTAAATGGTTTTACTTAAATTTCATAGAAAACATCCTTAAAAAACATCTAATATTATTTCCACAATTACAGACTATATACTGCAATATATACACAAACAGAAAGTACAGAAATACGAACCTGAAACACATGAATGTGTGAGAAACTAACAGAAATTGGTTACAAATTGAAATAAAAATGACAATGAATTAAAAGTAAAACAAGGCAGAATTTCTTCAAAAAAAGTATTAAAATCTAAAATATGCATGCATGCTGTTTTACAGAAACATGTAACAGGTGTATTCATCAGCATGTTATAGAAAGAATTATTTCTGTGCCTAATGTAAGTAAAATTAGTTGTATATTTGATATATATATGAATATCATTTATATATTATATGTAAATTATAAAATATAAGTATCATCAGACAAAAATCATTACTAGTGTATATTAATACATTTACTTTTATGAAGGTGCACATACTGTGTGTGTAAAATGACCTATTACCAAAATGTACTTATGGCAAAAATTTGTGATCTTTCTGTATATATGTGAATTTGACCATGTAAGCTAGGGACACAGTAATGAATGGCCACTCTATGGTTAGTGGTGAAGGTTTTTCTTGTAGGTAAGAGAACACCCAGAGACATCTGGAAGAGTCCAAAACAGTGAGAAAAAAAAATGGACATAGGGCAGGAAAAGCAGGATATGGAGCAGTTATGCTAGTTATAAGGTAGAAGAGAAGCTGAGGAGTAAAAGCCATGACCTGGACCAGCCTGGGATTTTAGAGTAGAGGAGGGAGTGAGAAGAACAGGATCCTAGCCCTAGCTTTGAGACATTTCAACAAGTGTGAATAGGAACTTAAATAACCTGGAGGCCAGCATGGGCTTTGATATGGGATCACAGGTATCTGTCAATAGATAGCCTTTTGGAAAAGGAAGGAACTCCTTTTGGCTGCCAAACCAGTTTCTCCAGTTCCTGAGGAAAGCTGGCTTTGATCTAACTACCAGCAATCATACTATATAGTTCAGTTTGAGAATACCTTAGATTAAAATTTGGACCAAGTGGCCCTATGCTTTGAGGGGAAAATGGTGTGCCCTCTAAGTCTTTGAGAAGGAATTCATAGAATTTCAGAAGGAATGTGCCTGAAGCAGGAAAAAAGAACTGAGGAACGAAACAGTATGAAGAAGCCAGAAGACTTACCAAAAAAGAATACTGAAAGTAAAAGAGCGAGAAAGACTCCAGGCATAAAACAAATCAACCAACAAAGTAAAACTAAACCAAACCAAAAGAAAACCCTAAAACAACACCAGGCAGGCGAAGAAAGCAGGAAACAATAAAGCTAGCATAACATAAACGGGAGGGCACACTAATAAATACACAGAATGAAAAATGAGCAGCAAGCAGGCTTCCACAGAATCCTCAGGTGTCAGGGGATTCGCATCCGCGTGAGCTAGGCAGTAGAACGCGCGCGCGCGCACCAGCAGCGCCAGGACACCAGTAACGGTCACTTCACTTGCCCCGCTGCCCGCTCAGACAACTCTTGTCGCCGGCAGCAGGAGGACCTTCCTTCCTCACCTCTGAGGAGCATTCCTTGGTATGGGTGCTGTCACCTCACCTCACCTCACCTCGAGATTTAGCAGAAGTGGCCACAAAGTGTCCGGAGCCCCCTCTGGCGGCCACTATCTCCTGCGGCAAGATGCCAGAAAGGGCAGGCAAAAAGGTGGGCGTCCTGGAGCGGTGGTGGGGGATGGGACGGGCTCCCGCAGGAAAAACAAAGTAGCAGTGGGAACTGGCGCCAGGGGAAGACAAAGGGAAAGGGGGTGAGGTGGGATGGGGGCTAGGAGGTAGGGTAGGGGGCCATCTCCACAGAGCAGCAGGAATTAGGGATGTCCTTAGGAGCCAAACTGAGGTTCTGGAAAGAGTGAGGTGAGCCCTGGGACTCTCTGGGCACTAAAGTGGAGGGAGGAGAGGCACTTTACAGCTCTTCCAGACTTCCAAACAAATTTGTAACTATCTTATGGGGCCAGGGTGCTGGACTCAGCAGAGCACCTAGTCTCTGGGCACAGAACAGCCAGTCACTGAGGAGAGTCTCTTGTTCCCCTGTTGGGGGATTCCTGATTCTATTGGACACCCTCCACCCCTAAGACACTCTCTAGTACTTCCTTCCCAGTGGCTGTAGGGAACCCCAGAGACAGCACCACACAACAGGTGCCAGGGCAGGTTTCAAGCTTCATCCTTGGGTTCCTGGAACCAGCAGTTAGGGAGGACCAGCAAAAGGCATGGAGGCACTCACTGGGAGAAGTTCATCATTTGCCCCCATAGTCAACTGTCTCTCCCTTTTCACACTGCAGCCTTGGAGCCCTCCAGGACCCAGGAAGCAGAAGGGCAGCAAAGCTGCCGTACAGGACATGGAAAGTTCAAAACTGACCAAGAAAAGAGCTGGTCTGAAGAGGCAGAGGAGCACATCTCCAGCCCTGCTCCAAAGAAACATCGTGGGCTGCCGAATTTCTCATGAGTGGAAAGAAGGAGATGGGAAGATAATACAATGGAAAGGGCTTGTGCTAGATCAGGTGCCAGTAAACCCTTCCCTGTACCTGATAAAATATGATGGGATTGATTCTGTGCACGCGCTGGAACTTCTCAAAGATAAGAGGGTATTGTCCCTAAAAGTTCTCACCAAGAAGGTGGCATCATCCCAAGTCACTGATGCCAGCCTTGCTGATGCCCTAGAGGGGAAAATAATTGGACATCTATTTGAGGCTGAGCATGGCTCTAAGGAAGAGTGGATGGGCATGGTCCTGTGCCAAGCGCCTATCTTGGATAACAGCTTTTATACTACTTATGACAGAGACCCGATATTATACATATACCAGCTTCTGGATGACTTTAAAGCGGGTAACCTCCGAATCATTGAGAAGTTCCCTGACCTCCCTCCATTAGACATCTGCCTGGGGCATGTGGATGGCCTGGTAGGCAAATACATGAAAGATACCAAAAATGATGGCTCCGAGAGGGTTGGAATGATTATTTCCCAAGTTGAAACCAAACCTAGAGTGTATCTAGTCAAGTATGAAGATGATGTACATGTACATGTCACTCACTTGGTGAAAATGTTCTAAATATTTATCACGGCATTGTCATAGCTGTACAAATTAACATTAAAGTTGTAATTTCTTTGGAAATAAAGTTGAAGTTGTAATTTCTTTTCTTTTCTTTTCTTTTTTTTTTTTTTGGAAGTTGTAATTTCTAGATGGGCTCAGGTTGCTGCTCTTGAGTGTGGCCTGGGCTTAGTGCAGGCATACCAGTTGTCCTGAAGCACTTCCCTGGGTGTATTTGGTGGGTGGAAAAGGGATGGATGGAACAGCTGTCAATTCAGCCTGTGAGAAAAGTGAGCTAGTATCATAAGCAGTCATGGAAAAATGGAATGGGACTTAGCTGGTCTGGTCTTGGGGGAAAGAGGAGAAGGAACTGGAGATGGGTTGTGGAGGAGAGGACAGAAGGAGAGGAGTGCCCAGAGAGAGGTGGAAGGAAGCCAAAGAGAGAGGGGTGGAGGAGAGAGGCTCCCTGGAAGAGGGACAGAGTGAAGAAAGAAATATAGATTGGGAAGGGAGGGGTGGAAGCAGAATGAGGCATGGTGACACCCTCTGGCTTTCAGGAAAACTAAGGAGTTCAGGAAGAAGGATACACACAGCAGGGTGAAAGAGGTATACAGCAAGGGTGCTTAGGGTGAGCCATTCAGAGAGGGCCCTGAGGAGATGCCCAAGGACCTGGGAGTCCAGAAGGACCGATGCATACATAGTGATGGAGACATTCAAGAGGTACCCCTGGGAGGAGCAACTCCAAGAAGAAAGGCTGTCTCTGGGTGGTGAGAGATAAGTAAGCATGGTGGGTAGGTTTAGGTGATGGAGAAGCACGAGGTCCCAGGAAAAAATGGCCTTGTGAGGGCATGCAGGTGCATTGAAGGGTCACTGAAGGCCATTTCAACAGGGACTACTTGGACAGTTTCAACCACAAATCAACATTACATCTATCTCAGGCTTTTCCTTTTTCAGAGTCTGGGATAGCCAGCAGCCTGAACAAGGTAGTAAGACTTCCTAGTTTGCTCTGGGCAAAGAGCAAGTACTTTCTCTGGGAAATGGACCCTTGCTGGATCCAGGAATAGCAGTCTTGTCACTGTCCTTTTGCTGCTGGAATTGTCCTTGCCTTCCTGGGGGGAGGGGACGTCTGCTGGTTGTACCTCATGTCTCCATGATATAGAGAGAACTTGCCTGTCCATGTTCTGTCACAGCTGCCTGAAGCCACAGGTGGCTCCATTCCTTGTCCAGGCAAAGGGAAGCTGCCCTTTCTGCTTAGACTTCCCACAAAACCTATAGCTCCTGACACCTTCTAGGTACCTCTTATTCAATCAAGTTTTCCCTTTCTTCTAAAACTGAGAGCTAACCCTGAAGGAAATGTGTGTACCTCTCTGAAATGGAAACCTATGGGTTCTTAGGACAGTCAGTCGTGTGGCATGGTGTTTTGCTAAGGCAAACACATGAAAGAACATTTCACTGAAGCAGACACAGGTGAAAGGATGTCCTGCTAAACAAGCACGAGAAAGGATGATGTGTGATGAGGGACTCTTCACTAGTGAAGTATGAAGTATGTTTTTTGGCCTACCTTACATTGTGTAGTTGGACTTGGTTTGTTAGGACTCTATGGGGAGAAACTCACTGGAGAACTTCTGGTGGTATGCTGTAGTTTCTTACCACTTCTGAGGACTCCAGCTGATTGACAGAGTGATGTCAGCTGAGGCAGACTCACTCATGCTGAGACAAGACACATGCAAGGCAAGGCCCATAGACATTTGACGTTTGGAGGAATTATAAGAAGGACTAGATAGACAGTGAAGGTGGCTGAGCTTGGCTTACTTACATAGGTAAACACTTCTGATCTTGTGTCTTTGCTGATGGTACTTCCTTGGGAGAGGCACAGTGGGGAACTTTTCTTGGGGTTCTCTTGGCCCTGGTCCCTCCTGCTGACTCATGCCAAGGCTGAGGCCTGGCTCTCTCTGCTAGTTAGTGTCACTGATGCTGATTCAGGTTTGCTAGCCCAACTCTATAGTACTGGACTACTGGTGTATCCATGAAGTGTTTGGGAGTAGATGGAAGTTGCCCCAAAGAACTCTTCCTAAACAGATGCACTTCCCCTGTATCCTTTCTTTTCTGCTACCTCTGGTGGGTGGTTAAAGCATTTAGGAACCATCATTAAAAGTAGGCTCTTAAAAAAAATTAAAGTTATATCTCTCTTTTGGGGAAGGGTTCTATAACTACCAAAGGGCTATGGCTGTGAACTGTGGCTTTTCCAACTAATTCCTTTGAGTGTGTCCTACTGATTGGAAAGGTTTGCTTCCTGGGAAGAAGACTTGGCAATGCCAGCCAAGTGCCTCAGTGCTCTGATATATATATATATATATATATATATATATATATATATATATATATATATATATATATATATATATATATATATATATATATATATAT
>LR755146.1:729618-771487 GCA_902729485.2 Mus minutoides | reverse complement strand
GTTCTTCCCAAGGCCACACATGGAAGAAGCAAGGGTTCTTTCAAATTCAGACATTGAAAGACGCTGTCAATCTTGTTGATGCTCACCTCCAACCAAGCATTGACTCAATAAGTTCATTGCATCAAAAATGACACAAGACCAGCACACCTCACCAGGGCAGCTGTAGTTTTCTTTTCTACATCATGTATTTTTGTTAAACCAACCCCAGCAGTTCCTCCTCCACGGACCCATTTCTGCCAGCTTAGATGGGTATTTTTGGCATTAGTGTTTTGTTCTGTTTAGCATCCAATTTGACTTTTTATTTTAATTTTATTTATAATCTTTGAGTATTCACTTTACTTCCTTCTCCCTACCAACCTTCTTAGTCCCTCTCTTCCACAATTCTTCCCCTTACCTTTCCCTCTGAGTGACGAGAGGCCCATTGTCTATCCCTCCATCCCGGCACTTCAAGTCTCTTGGAGGCTATGGGCATCCTCTCCTACTGAGGCCAAACAAGGCAGTCCAACTAGAAAAGGATATCCCATGGACAGGCAACAGCTTTGTGGGTAGGTCTAGATCCAGTTGTTTGCAACCCACATGAAGGTCAAACTGCACATCTGCTACATATATGTGGGAAGGCCTAGGTTCAGCCTGTGTATGTTATTTGGTTGTTGGTTCAGACTCCGAGATCCTCAAGCATGCAGGTTAGTTGATTGTGTTTGTTTTCTTGGGGAGTTCCTATACCCTTTGGCCCACAATCCTTTCCCCTATAAATCCATGAGTGCCCCCTCAATGTCCATTCATTGTTTGTCTGTGGGTGTCTGTATCTGTCTTAGTAAGCTACTGGTGGAGCCTCTCAGAGGACAACATGTGCCTGTTATGTATGCATATACTTTTAGGATTTTTTACTTCATTCAGGATGATATATTCAAGTTCCATCTATTCTGGCTACTACAAATAAACCTGCTATAAACATAGCTGACCAAGTGTCTTTTGGGGATGTCAGAGCATCTTTCAGGTATATGCCCAGGGGTGGTATAGCTGGATCTTGAGATAGAACTATTGCAAGTTTTCTGAGAAGCTGCCGAGTTGATTTGCAAAGTGATTGTACAAGTTTGCACTCCTACTAGCAATCAAGGAATGTTCCCCTTGCTCTATATCCTTGCCATTATGTGCTCTCTCTTGAGTTTTTGATCTTACCATTTCTGATAACTGTAAGATGGAACCTCAGAGTTGTTGTGATTTGCATTTCCCTGATGACTAAGGACTTTGACCATCTCTTTAAGTGCTTCTGGACCATTTGAGATTTCTCTTTTGAGAATTTTCTGTTTAGCTCAGCACCCCATATTTTAATTGAGTGATTTGGTTATTTGTGAATGTGGATATTAGCCCTCTGTCAGATGTAGGGTTGGTGTAGGCCCTTCCCCATCTATGGGCTGCCTATTTGCCATTTGACAGTGTCCTTTGCCTTACAAAAGCTTCTCAGTTTCATGAGGTCCCATTTATCAATATTTGATCTTAGAGCCTGAGACATTGGTATTCTGTTCAGGCAATTGTCTCCGGCAAAAAATGCATTCAAAGGCCTTTCCCATTTTCTGTTCTGTAAGATTTAGTGCATCCTGTTTTATGTTCAGGTCCTTGATCCACTTGAACTTGAGTTTTGTGCAGAGTTATACATATGGATTAATTTTCATTCTACATGCAGAATCCAGTTAGACTAGAACCATTTTTTACACACCTTTGTTTTATTTTTTTTTTAGGTAAAGATTTATTTATTTATTTTATGTATATGAGTACACCATTGTTCTCTTCAGACACACCTGAAATGGGGCATCAGATCTCATTACAGATGGTTGTAAGCCACCATGTGGTTGCTGGGAATTTAACTCAGGACCTCTGGAAGAGCAGTTGGTGCTCTGAACCACTGAGCCATCTCTCCAGCTCCCTGAAGTTGTTTTTCAGATGTAGTAATTTTCTGGTGTAATTTTGGGGGTTACTTATGTACTCTGTCATATCATCTGAAAATAGTGATACTTTGACTTATTCCTTTCCAATTTGCATCCCCTTGATTTCCTTTTAGTATCTACTTGCTCTAGCTAGAACGTTGAGTACTATATTGAATAGATAAGGAAAGAGTGGGCAACCTTGTTTGTCCCTGGCTTTAGTGGTATTGCTCTAGTTTCTCTCCATTTAATTTCATGTTGGCTGTTTATTTGCAGTATATTTCTTTTATTATGTTTAGATATGTGCCGTGAACTCCTGATCTTTCCAAGGCTTTTTAAACATGAATGGGTGTTACACTTTATTGAAGGCAGTTTCAGCATCTAATGAAATGGTCATGGGGTCTTTTCTTGGGTTTGTTTATATAGTATATTATGTTGAAAGATTTCCATATATTGAACAATCCCTGTATCCTTAGGATGAAGCCTACTTAATCATTGTAAATAAAGGTTTTGATGTGTTCTTAGATTCAGTTTGCAAGAAATTTGTTGAGTATTTTTGCATCAATATCCATAGGCAAGATTGGCCTGAAGTTCTCTTCTTTGTTGGGTCTTTGTGTGATTTAGGTTTCATAGTAGTTGTGTCTTCATAGAATGAAATAGGTACTGTTCCTTCTCTTTCTATTTTGTTGAATAGTTTGATGAGTAATGGTATTAGATCTTCTTTGAGGTCTGGTAGAATTCTGCACTAAAACTGTCTGGCATTGGACTTTTTTGGTTGAGAGGTTTTTTGATAACTCTATGTATTTTCTTAGGTGTTATAGGACTGTTTAGATAGTTTACCTGACCTTGATTTAACTTTAGTACAGAAAGCCATCTAGATGTTTTAGTTTTGTAGAGCTAAAGGCTTTTGTAGTAGCTTCAGATGATTTTTTAAAAATTTCCTCAGATTCTGTTGTTATGTCTCTTTTTCACTTATGATTTTGTTAATTTGGATACTGTCTCTGTGCCCTTTAGTTAGTTTGGCTAAGGGTATATCATATCTATCTTGTTGATTTTCTTAACAAACCAGCTCTTGGTTTGGTTGATTCTTTGAATCATCTCTTAGTTACTAACTGGTTGATTTTAGCCCTGAGCTTTACAAAATTCTGACATCTACTCTTTTTTGGTGCACTTTGCTTCTTTCTGTTCTAGAGGTTTTAGGTGTGCTTTTAACGTGCTTGTATAGGATCTCTTAAAATTTCTTTATGAGGGCATTTAATGTTATGAATTTTTCACTTAATGCTGTTTTCATTGTGTCCCATGATATTTGGTATGATGTGTCTTCATTTTAGTTGAATTCTATAACTTCTTGGAATTCTTTATTTCTACCCTGACCAAGAATCATTGAGCAATTTTTCAGTTTTCATGAGTATGTGAACTTTGTGTTGTTTTGGTTGTTATTGACATCTAGCCTTAGTCTGAGGTTATCTGATAAAACGCATGTGAATATTCCCATTTTCTTGTATCTGTTGATGCTTTTTTATGACCAATTACATTATCAGTTTTGGAGAATGTTCCATGACTATCTGAGAAGAATGTATATTCCCTTGTTTTGGGGTGAAATGTTCTATAGATATCTTTTAAATCCATTTGGTTAGTTTGTTAGTTTCACTGTGTCTCTGTTATTTTCTGTTTCAATGACCTGTCCATTGGTAAGAGGGGAGTGTTGAAGTCTCCCACGAATATTGTGTGAAATTCAATGTGTGTTTTGAGCATTAGTAAAATTTCATTTATGGATGTGTGTGCCCTTGCATTTGGGGCATAGATGTTCAGAATTGAGACTTTGTTTTGGTAGATTTTTTTCCTTGATGAGTATGAATTCTTCCTTATCTTTTTTTTTTTTTTTTTTTTTTTTTTTTTTTTTTTTTTTTTTTTTTTTTTTTTTTTTTTTTTTTTTTTTTTTTTTACTATTTGTAGTTGAAATGTTATTTTATTGGAGATTAGGATGGCTATGATGTGGGCCTGTGTACTGGAAGCTTTCCATGGATACCTTTGGCCTGACCAGGTGTGAGGATTCAGGGGAAGGGGAGAGAATGCTACCAGGGAGGAGGAATTGCCTCTGCTGTCTCCACTACTGCAGCTGCATCCACCACTGCTGTAGCTTCTGTTGCTCCAAGTTGCTCTGTGTTGAGTCATACCTAGCTGAGCTGGTGGGAGGCTGACTAGCCAGGGAGAAGTGATGGGGAGCTTCTCTTGGCTTTTCTGGAAAGCAGGTCCTTTCCCTGGTGGTGGTGTTACAACTCTTATGACACAGGCTCTCAGATAATGACAGATTAATTCTCACACACCTTTATTCCTTCTCAATAGCATCTAGTTTTGGGGTGGGTCAGAGTCTCACAGTAGATGCTTCCTATTGGCTTGGTCTAAGAGCTTGGGGATACCTCATCTACATGTGGGAGGGCTTGGAGTGCTGTCTCTACATGATGGAAAGCCACAAACCTCTCTAAAGAGGGGAGTGGCTACATGACAGGGGCCTGGTTCTGGAAGCAGGCAAAGCTTTTACTGTTCCTTCAGGGTCCCCAGGGCTTTAAACCTTACCAGGCTTCCTCTCACAGCCCACAGCCACACACTATGCCAGCTTGTTTCTTGCTACTGTTTTTTTGCAAAACTTTTTTCAAGCCTTTTACTCTGAGGTAGTGTCTGTGTTTGTCACTGAAGTGTATTACTTGTATGAAGCAAAATGCTGGATCCTGCTTATCTATCCAGTCTGTTAGCCCGTGTCTTTTTATTAGGCAATTGAGGCCATTGATGTTAAGAGATATTAAATACAGATGATTATTAGTTCCTGATATTTTTGTNAAGCGTCTGTAGAAATACCTCGTTCAATTATACCTCAGTGTGACGTATGTCGCTTGGGTTGGCTGGCTGCTCTTTACCTCAAGATACGCCCCGGGAATGGGCGGTGACTTGTGGCTTTGTCATAGACGCACGCGCACTGAGCTTGTTTACGTATCTAGGCAACCGGCGCTGGAGCGCGAACTCGGGAGCCGCGATGGGCAGTGACTTACGTGATCTCGTCACAACGCCTGTGCACTGAGCTTGTTTACAACTGTCTCCTAGGTAACCCGCTCGGGCACCGCACCGGCTCAGAAGCAGCTTTAGCGCTCGGCTCCCTACATCTCTCCCTTTTTATTTTATTAAAAGGTCTGGCCTAGAGATACCGCAGTAAATAGTTGTCGCCAGAATATGAAGTTTAAACCCGATCGAACCGATACCCTTTTGCTGGAAGTGTCAGTGATCAAGAGCTCAATTTTATGGCATCTTTTCACCCTGCCAGGTGCAATGGATCAAGTCCTATGGGTGAAGGGCTGAAAAGAGAGGTACCACCACGATATGTCAACACTAGCCTTACCCGTCACTGGGAAAACTTTTCGCCACTAGCTCCCTGTCTTAGGTTGGTCTAGTGTGCACATTCATGAAATGGTAGGCAACAATTTCTCTGCAAAATTACTCCAGGGCGAATGCCAGTTTTTACCTTTATGATTTTAACATGCTGAGCCACGAATCGGGAGGGGCTCTTTTTTTCTAGTGCTGCGAGCGCTTGAGCAATCACCACTTTGTCACGTTTTGTTGGGTTCTGAGCTTGCAAACCACCCAAAACAAGCATAACACCACAGCTGAAGGTAAAGCAGAATAAGGCAACTACCACCCACTCCTTAAAGAAAGAAAAGGTAAAAGATATCTAGAAAGGGGGAGTCCCCAAGGGCAATGGGTTTCAGCTGAGTCCCATTGAGCTGCCCAGACTGCAAGAGAATCTTTCTGGAGAGTCGCTCCGCCCTCAATGGCCAACTCCCTCTGAGATAGTCCGACAGAAGACGGCTTCATCCCTCGGTTCAGCAGGATGAGCAGAGCCGGTTGTTGGAAGGTCCAGCTGGAAATCATCCTCTTTTGCCAAGATTCTTCGTGTCAGTCGTTCTGGCACCCAAAATGGGTTGTCTTCTTCCTGTGGGAAAACACGAACAGCTCCCCTGGATCTTATCAAAATAGGATCCGGGCCTTTCCATTGATTAGTCAAAACATCTTTCCATTTCACCATCTCTTTTGGCCTATCAGGCTCTAGACAATGACGGTCGGCTGCTGTATGGCCTTGACTGTCGAGATTTAAAAAGTTAAGTGTAAAGAGAGCCATAGAAACGGTTGCCCTTGGCACTGAGGGTAGAGCTTCCTCGACTCCCCTTTTTTGTTTTATAAAATAAGATTTGAGAGTGTGATGGGCCCTTTCTATAATGCCCTGTCCTTGAGGATTGTATGGTAGACCCATTCAATGGGTCACCTCCATTTGGCAACAGAATTGTCCAAACTTCTGAGAAGTGTAAGCTGGTCCATTGTCAGTTTTAAGAATTCTGGGTTTTCCCCAAGCACTCCATGCCTCAAGGCAATGCTGAATAACATGTGCTGCCTTTTCTCCATTTAATGGAGAAGCAAATACAATTCCTGAACAAGTATCAATAGAAACATGTAAATATTGCAATTTTCCAAAGGAAGGAACGTGAGTAACATCCATTTGCCAAATCTGTAGGGGCCTAATACCACGAGGGTTAATCCCCACATGTGGCACAGGTAAAAATTGACAGCAATTTTGACATTGGACTACTATATCTCTGGCTTCTTTTCTGGTTATGCCAAATCTACGACGTAGTGTCTCAGCTGTCACATGGAAATTTTTATATAAGTCTCTGCCAAATTCAAATTTGGGGACAGAGCAATAGCAATTAACTTTGTGGCTCGATCAGCCAGGTCATTTCCATGAGACATTGGACCTGGTAGACCTGAGTGAGCCCTAATATGTGTAATAAAAACATGGAATCTCCTATTAACTAGAGCAAACTGAATCTTTTGAAAAACTTCCACAAGTCTACTAGATGGCTTAATTACGCCAGCTACTTCTAAAACTTTTACTGCATTTACTACATAAAGGGAATCTGAGACAATATTTAGAGCACCTGGGAAATTTTTCAAAACTTCTAGCACTACCAAACATTCCACAATTTGAGGTGAGGTTTCATGGTATTGTCTGGCTGTGACCTTATTATCAACTACATAAGCACCTATACCTGTTTTTGAACCATCTGTATAGACACCACTCCATCTGGGAGCGGCTCCTGAGATATAATGTGTGGGAATACTATAGCTTGAGTTAAGGCAAATTGTAAAATGGGATGTTTAGGATAGTTATTGTCTATATGACCATTAAAGGAGGTGACCAACACCGCCCAAACATCTGAGGTAGCAGTTAATATTTGAACCTGATGGGCAGTATAAGGCACTATTAGAACCTTAGGTTCCCTTCCAAAATGAGTAATGGCTGCTTTTAGTCCACGTAGGGCAAGCTGAGCGACTGCATCTGGATACCATTCAATAATTTTTGCAGGGGATGCATTGGGATGAACCCATAATAAAGGCCCATCTTGCCATAACACAGCAGTTGGTAAATGTCTGGTCTTAAAAACACATAAGTCAAAGGCTTTGGTTTCATCTATGCGCTTTAATTGGGCATTCTGTAAGGCCTCTTCTACCAATTGTAAGGCACGGCTTGCAGCTGGCGTTAAGGCCCTTGGCGAGGAAATATGAGTATCCCCTTCTAAAATGTCAAATAAAGGTTTTAATTCAGCAGAGGGAATTTTTAAAAATGGTCTTAACCAATTTATGTCACCTAATAATTTTTGAAAATCATTCAAAGTATGTAAATGGTGTCTGCGAATCTCTAATTTTGAGGAACTATTTTTTCTGGATAAATAACTGTTCCTAGAAAGGAGCCTATTTCTGAGAATTGAAAAGTATATGTCTCATTCAGTCTTCTTGAGGTAGCAATCAGGGCAGTAAAGAACTTACGTGTCAGTAGCTGTTGGATGAATTCTTCTTGTCAGTTTCTGCAATATGTTGTGGAGAAAAACCTACACTCTCTCTATATAGATTAGAAGCATTATCTTGAGCCATCACCATTTGGATGATGTAAAAGATGAATTCATATAGCCAATCATTCCTGTAAAAGTTTTACAATCTACCTGGGAATATGAATTTAGCACTGCATTGCTTTAGAGGTTATATCCAGGCGATGATCTAGAGCAATTTCTTTAATATATAAGGATAGTCCTTTTAATAGGATGGCATTTATTGGACAATTGCGAACTAGAAAATTAATATCTGAAGGTCAAACAATTTTAGCAATTGTCAGTTCTGAGATATACCTATATTGACTTAGTATACAACTTGACAAAATTTTAACCTTATAAAGCACCACCTGTAGCACGCAATTTAATTATCTGTGCTGAGATAGGAACCTCAAAAGAATATATGTTTCAAATTTTAAATACCCATTTTCCCATGAAGGGGCTGCTTTTAAATACAGAAAATGCATGTATGGAGATCTAGAAGGTAAAGGCGTGCACAAAACAATTTTTTAATTTATCCTAGAAAAATGATTAAGCTAACACTTTGTCAGGTTTTTAAGACACAACTTTAAATTAATTCTCTAAAATCTAAGAATTTACCTTATAATTCTTAATAGTACCACAGTAGCCCTTAAAATTTGAGGTAAAGAATGATTTCACATTCAATGGTCATGATTAAAAGGAATAGCTAGTATTAATATCTATAAATTATAATTAATATCAATCAAAAAGGTCCTTTAAAGTTTCTGTAACGTCCTTCATATTTACCAATTAGCTTGTGTCTTTTTTAGATAATACCCAACAAAGGTTTGAGTCATCTTAAGACTCTTGACATGACATTACCAGCATAATTAAACCCTAGCTATTGTCTTGAAAACCTTCTTAAGGAACAGGGACTTAAACCCTGGACTCTGGTGCTCTACTGACTGAGCCAACCGGGCTGCAACCTGGAGCCACTTTTAAACATAATGTAAGGCTATCAGCCGTATCTAAAATCAAAACCTTTTCTGGTTCACTAGAACTCCTTAAAATTTGTAAGGGTATAAAGCAAAAAACAAACCTTTTAATCAACAATAACCCTTTTAAAAATTTAAGCAATCTAGCCTGGAAAAGTTCCTTTAAATCTTATATAACTCTTAAGGATGGTTGTGAGCCACCATGTGGTTGCTGGGATTTGAACTTATCACCTTCAGAAGAGCAGTCGGGTGCTCTTACCCGCTGAGCCATTTCACCAGCCCCTATCTTAACTCCCCCTAGATCCTCGGTTTTAGCTGCTGGGAACTTGCCCTGGAGGCAAGGAGCAGGGAGGGGGTGAGGTGAAGTCTGTGGAACAAAGAAACTCTAGGAGGCCTGCCAGTCAATTTACAAGTGTATAATCATGCACCTTTTAAAGTTTAACTTAGACCTTATTTCCAAAAGACTACCATTTAGGATAAAAATCCCATAAAACATTGTATCAGTTAGAAAAATTTCTGAGACCCTTTCTGGACTTGTTCATATCCCGTGCTTGAAACGACCTCAGCACAAATTAAACATTATTAAATATACTGGTGGCCTAGCTTTCTGCGCAGCTTCTTGCCACGTGCTGCGGTTTAAGGCTAACCTAAGCCTAGGCAAACATCTTTCTTCAGGAACAAACACTCTTAGCCTCCCATCCCTGGGGCTAAGAAGTTAACAATATATATTACTGTGCCTTCCTCTAGGCAAAGCCCAAAACCACGTGTGGCCTTGTAGATCCTGGGCAAACTGCCTGCCTTTCTCGCCTTCTGTGAAGGCTCATACTAAAATTAAGTCAGAGACCAATAGACACGCTTTTTGTAACCATTTTTCTTTTTTCAACACAGAACAAAACATATAGACAAGACATGAAACACAAATGTAGACAAACGATGCATCGTACATATAAAGAAAAAACTTCTCTGAGTTCTAGAGAAAGAGAAAAAGCCAAGGTGAGCCTAGGAATCTTCTTTTAAAATTCACTCTCCTCTCTTGATCTATTCTCGGATCCAATTACCTTAATTCTCTTAAGAACTCCGTAAGCAGCATTTGTCATGGGCCAAGGAGCCACGTGGCTCCTATCTCCTGCCTCCTTTCCTTTACGATTCTGCTGTAGCTGCTGTTCATTTAGATGGTAATTTTCCTCCTCAAAGCTGGCTGCTCCGTCTGAGTCTTCCTCTTCAGAGGGGCTAGCCAACTCCTTTACTGGGCAGAGGTTTTTCTTTTTCCTCTGGCCATTCTCCTTTCCTTTTTTCTCTACCCGGGGGTACTTCCCCTTTTCTCTCATCCCCTCAGATTTAAAATCTTTGGAGAGGCCTGACTGCTTAAGCATGCTTTTATCTCCTTGAGCTCCTATTAACCTTTTTCGCTCTGTTTCTGATATGTGGTCCTGTAGTTCTAACGCCCCCTGTCTTGTCTTAACCTTTGGGCTAAGGAGAGCAAGCACTGTCACTACCGTGATGAAAACTTCCACTATGTTACTCAACTGGGAGGTTAAACGATATAAATCAAGGCCAAACATACCTCTCAGAGCTTACTTTTTACCCACTCGCAGTTCTGAATTCTCCCCGTGAGGGGGCTCTCTCTCGGTGCCAGCGATGGTCAATTTTTCCCGGGATCTCGGCACCAGCTGTAAAAACGCCCACTTTCCCGCCTTGCCTGCAAGAAAGGAATAATGGACCAGAATTCTTCTGCAAGTATCTCTTTATTAATCCATGTGGAGAAAGAGGAAGAGAAAGAAAAAGCATCTGTAGAAATACCTCGTTCAATTATACCTCAGTGTGACGTATGTCGTTTGGGTTGGCAGGCTGCTCTTTACCTCAAGATATGCCCCGGGAATGGGCGGTGACTTGTGGCTTTGTCATAGACGCACGCGCACTGAGCTTGTTTACATATCTAGGCAACCGGCGCTGGAGCGCGAACTCGGGAGCCGTGATGGGCGGTGACTTACGTGATCTCGTCACAACGCCTGCACACTGAGCTTGTTTACAACCGTCTCCTAGGTAACCCGCTCGGGCACCGCACCGACTCGGAAGCAGCTTTAGTGCTCGGCTCCCTACAGTTTCTTTTTTCTATGCATTTAGTGTTTTCATTATTTTTTGATGAAAGGATTTTCTTTTCTGGTCCAATTAATTTGGTGTTCTGTAGGCTTCGTGTACATTTATGACCATCTCTTTCTTTAGGTTAGAGAAATTTTCTTCTATGATTTTGTTGAATATGTTTTCTGCCCCTTTGAGCTGGGATTCTTCACCCTTTTCTATTCCTATTATTCTTAGTTTTGGTCTTTTCATTGTATTCTGTATTTCCTAGACATTTTGGGTTTGGGGCTTTTTTAAAAAAATTATTTATTACATAATTACTTCATTTACATTTCAAATGCCACCCCAAAAGTACCCTATACCCTTCCCCCACCCTGTTCCCCTACCCTCCTACTCCCAGTTCTTGGCCCTGGCATTCCCCTGTACTGAGGCATATAAAGTTTGCAAGATCAAGGGGCCTCTCTCCCCATTGATGACCGACTAGGCCATCTTCTGCTACATGTGCAGCTAGAGACACAAGCTCTGGGGGTACTGGTTAATTCATATTGTTGTTCCATCTATAGGGATGCAGACCCCTACAGCTCCTTACATACTTTCTCTAGCTTCTCCATTGGGTTTGAAACTTGTTACACTTTGTATTTTCTATGCCTAGAATTCTCTATTCTATCTCTTTTATTCTGTTGGTGATATTTGTATCTGTATGTCCTGATATCTTTTCTAAGTTGTCCATCCTGGGTTTCCTCCCTTTTTGTTTTCTCTATTGTTTTATTTCCATTTTTAGTTCTTGGACTGTTTTGTTCAACTCCTTTACCTGCTTGCTTATATTTTCCTTTATTTCTTTAAGGGATTTGTTTGTTTCTACTTGTTTTTATTTGTTTGTTTGTTTCTGCCTTTGTTTTCCTGTTTCTATAAGGAAGTTTTTTATATCTTCTTTAAAGGCATCTGTCATCTTCAAAAGATGGGATGTTGGATCATTATCTTGCTTTTCAGTCATGTTAGAGTATCCAGGGCTTGCTGTGGTGGGAGAACTGGGTTCTGATTGTGCCATACTGCATTGGGTCCTTTCAGGAATGATCTTCTGCTTGCCTCTGGCCATCTGGTTCACTCTGGTGTTAACTGGCCTGAGTATCTCTGATTGTAACTGGTCTCCTTGGAGGCAGCTAGAGCTCTGTAATCTGAGGGATGATCTCCTTGGAGACAGGCAGTGTTGTCTCTTATTAGAGTGGGCCTCCAGTGTCTCTGGTTAGAGGAGACCTTCTGTGTGACTGGTTACTTCAGACATCCTGTGCACCTTGTTACTGAAGATGTCCTGTGCCCTTGGTTACTGCAGACCTCCTGGGAGACTCACAGGCGGCAGTGTTTGGACAGGTATTGGGCCACTGATGTGGCCCTGGTGAAGAAAAGGTGTCAAAGGAAAATGGAGCTTGGGGGTGGAGGTGGAAGTGGGGGTAAGTCCCATGTCAGCTGGGCTGGGTGGATGTTCTAGCCTGTGTGGATGTTTGGGTGAGATTGTCCCCTGTGTCTTTGGTTACTTTGGACCTCCTGGAATGTAAACAGGCTGTTAAATTTGGGCAGGTATTGGGACACTGATCTAGCCTACTTCTTCTTGATGGATCATGTTTTTGATGTGTTCCTGGATTCATTTGTGAGTACTTTTGCATCAATATTCATAAGAGAAATAGTTCTTAAGTTCTCTTTCCTTTTAGTCCTTGTGTGGTTTAGAAATCAGGGTGACTGTGGCTTCATAGAATGAGTTTGTCAGTGTTTCCTCGGTTTCTATTTCGTGGAATAGTTTGAGGAGTATTGGAATTAGCTCTTCTTTGAATGTCAGTTAGAATTGTGCACTAAAACCATCTGGCCCTGGGCTTTTTTGGTTGAGAGACTTTTGATGACTGCTTCTATTTCCTTAGGGGTTATAGGGATGTTTAAACAGTTTACCTGATCTTGATTTAACTTTGGTATGTGATATCTGTCTAGATAATCATCCATTTTATTAAGTTTTTCCCTTTTGGTGGAGTACAGTTTTTTGAAGCAAGACCTAATGATTCTTTGAATTTGTTCAGTGTCTCTTGTTAGGTCTCCACTTTCATCTCTGATTTTGTTTATTCAGGTAATATCTCTCTGTCTTTTGGTTAGTTTGGCTAAGGTTTTTCTATCTTGTTAATTTTTTCAAAGAACTAGCTCTTGGTTTTGTTGATTCTTTGTATCCTTTACTTTGTTTCTAATAGATTGATTTCAGCCCTGATTTTTATTATTTCTACCCTCTACTCCTGTTTAGTGTGCTTTCTTCTTCTTCTTCTTCTTCTTCTTCTTCTTCTTCTTCTTCTTCTTCTTCTTCTTCTTCTTCTTCTTCTTCTTCTTCTTCTTTTGTTTTCTACAGCTTTCAGGTGTACTTTTAAATTGCTAGTATGGGGACTTTCTAATTTCTTTATGGAGGCACTTAATGTTTTGAACTTTCCTCTTAGCACTGCTTGCATTGGGTCCCATAAATTTGGCTATGTTGTACCTTCATTTTCATTGAATTCTAGAAAGTCGTTAATTTTGTTTTTTATTTCTTCCCTGACTCAGTGATCATTGTGTTTGGCTAGCCCTGGTTATCTATTTTGGTGCTAAGTTTGCTTTCCTAAGAGATGTTGCAGATGAGGAGTGAATCACTTACTACAGGTGATTTCTTTTGAACCTTCTCCACTTCTGTCACATTCCACTCCCTGGCCCTCATAGACTTGTTCAAAAACATGAGTCTATGGGGGCCATACTTAAACATAGCATAATGGAAATGCATTTAGTCCAACTTTCAAAGTCCTCATAGTCTATAGCAGTCTCAACAATGTTAAAATTCAAAAGTTCAAGGTTTCTTCTGAGATTCATCCAACTAATTAATTAATTTGTAATCCCCAAAGCAAGGCAGGAAACCAGCTGGGCAAACTCCAAACTATGCATCTCTATGGCTGATGTCAAAGCAGTCTTCAGATCTCCATTCCTTTATCATCTTTGTTGACTGCAACAAACTGCTTTCTCCTGGGCTAGTTCCACTCCCTGTTAGCAGCTTTTAGATGCTCTGGCATCTTTAACATCTTTGAGTCTCCAAGGCAATGTCAATGTTACAGCTTCTTGTTTCAAAGTCTAGGTTTCCACTTGATCTTTTGGACTCCTCCTAAGGGCTGGCATCACTTCTCCAGCTCTGCCCTCTGTGGCACTCTATGCTCAGGTTAATCCATTCCACTATGGTTGCTGTTCTTGGTGATCATCCCATGGTACTGACATCTGCAATACACTGGGGTGTTCCACTCCAACTAGGCTTCATCAATAGCCTCTCATTGGCTCTCTTCATGGTGCCAAGCCTCAAATCCTTTGCATGACCCCTTCAGTCCTGGGCTATCAACTATAGCTGAGGCCTTCCATGACCTCTCACAGTGCCAAGCCTCAGCTGTTCCTCATGACACCTTCATGCCTTGAAAACCAGTACCACCTAGGTGATTCTTAGACATTGGCTATCTCTGGAACACAGCTTCTTTGTGCTCCCAGAAAACACTTCCCAGAAGATTTTACCTCAGTGATGTTGGTCTCTTCTTAATCACTGCTAATTTCTTAGCTCCAGCTAACCAGCATCAATTGTCCCAGGAGTTCCTTCCATTCTTAACTCTAGAGCCAGAGCCACATGGCTGAAGCTGCTGAGTTCTGCTGCTTGCAGGAACTAAAACATGACTCTCTTGTACTATTACATTGTCACTGGCTTTCTGTTTTCCAACTCCTTCACTGCCTAAGTTTGGCTGTCCTGGATCTTGCCCTGTAGATTGACCTTGAACACAGAGATCAACATACCTGTCTCCTGGGATTAAAGGTGTATACCACCAAGCCTGGATCTAAACTTAGCTGGGTAGGATCTTGCCCCAAGGTCCCACTCCCTTAATCTGTTATTTCCTAGAACACAGGATTTTGCTCCATTTCACTTCCTTGTACCCCTTTAATACTCGAACCATATCTTTTATATTTTTCCTTTCTAAGTTTGATATGCTTGTTCAAACTTCTCTTCATGAGACTTAACCAGAGAACAATGTCTCTACTGGGCTTTTTTGAAATTTCCTTTGTCAATGCAATTAATGCAATTAATCCAAGTCTCTTCACCTTAGCCTCAGGCAGACTTTTCAGACAAGGGCAAAAAGTAGCCGCATTCTTCACCAAAATACCACAAAACAGTCTTTATGCCACATACTGAAATTCTTCTCCTTTGAAATCTCTTGGGCCAGGTCAACACAGTTCAAATTACTCCCAGCAACAAAGTCTTCCATATTTCTACTAGGATAACCCATTAAGCCCCATTTAAAGCATTCCACTGTGTTCCAAATCAAAAGTCCCAAAATCCACATTCTTTCAAATAAAGGCATGCTCAGGCCTATCACAGCAATACTCCAGTCCCTGGTACCAACTTCTGTCTTAGTTAGGGTTTTACTGCTGTGAACAGACACCATGACCAAGGCAAGTCTTATACAAAACAACATTTAATTGGAGCTGCCTTACAGGTTCAGAGGTTCAGTCCATTATCATCAAGATGGGAGCATGGCAGTATCCAAGCAGGCAGAGCTGAGAGTTCTACATCTTCATCCAAAGGTTGCTAGTGGAAGACTGAGTTCCAGGCAACTGGGGTGAGAGTCTTAAGCCCACACCAACAGTGACACACCTATTCCAACCAGGCCACATCTCCAGATGATGCCCCTCCCTGATCCAAGAATATGTAAACCATCACACCATCTTAACTTGTAAAATAAATGCTAGAGCAGGTGACTGACCAGTAGAAGGGAATGTAGAGCTGCAAATTTGGGGGGAGAAAGGAGAGAGGAGGGGAGAGAGGATTATGGAGGTGGAAGAAGAGGAGGAGGTGGAAGGACAATGGAGCAGAAGCACATGGCCTGGAGAAACCACAAGTAATAAGGGATTTCATAGATTGGGAATATAGTAATGTAGTGGTAGATCTGCCCAATAGAGGAGTGTAGCTTGTATTCCTATTAATTGAGTTGTGATTTCTTTGCCCGAGCTTTTCTGGGTTGGAGATTTACCACAACATTGCCGAGTAGACAGTTGTTGAATTTCCATGACTGTGTAAACTTTTCCATTGTTTCTGTTGTTGTTGTTGAAGTCCAGCTTTAATCTATGTGTTCTCATAAGATACACAGTGTTTATTCAATTTTCTTATATCTGTTGAGGCTTTGTTGTGACTGACTATATGGTCAATATTGGAAAAAGATCCATGAGGTGCTGAGAATAAGGTATATTCTTTTGTGTTTGGGTGAAATATTCTATAAAAGTCAGTCGGGTCCTTTTGATTCATAATATCTGTTAGTTTCATTATTTCTCTGTTTAGTTTTTATTTGAATGACCTGTCAATTGGTATGAGTGGAGTGTTGAATTTTCCCACTATTAATGTGTGGGTATCTATGTGCGAATTAAGTTTTAGCAATGTTTCCTTTACAAATGTGGGTACCCTTGTTGGAGGGCCATATATGTTCAGAATTGAGATAGCATTTTGATCCATTACTTTCCTTTGATGAATATGAAGTGTCCTTCCTTGTCTCTTTTGATTTTCCCTGTGTCTTTTGATTAATTTTGGTTAATAGTCTATTTAATTAGATGTTAACGTAGTTACTTTAGCTTGTTTCTTGGGTTCATATGTTTGGAAAAAATCCAGTTGTTTTCTCCGAGGTAATGTCTATTTTTATGGCTTTGATGTGTTTCTTGTTTGCAGCACAATGATGGATCCTCGTTTTACATTTATATGTTACCTGGCCTTTTCCCCTTGCTGCTTTTAATATTCTTTCTTTGTTCTGTAGATTTTGTGTTTTCATTATTATTTTCTGGGATGATTTTCTTTTTTGGTCCCAACTAATTAGTATTCCTTAAGGTGTTATATTTCTAGGCATCTCTTTCTTTAGGTTGGGAAAGTTTTCTTCTATAATTCTGCTGAGAATATTTTGTGGATCTTGGAGCTGGGACTCTTCACCTTCTTCTATTCCTATTATTCTTAGGTTAGATTCTCTCTTCCATCTCCTGCATTCAGTTGGTGCGCACATCTGTTGTTCCTTTTATCTTCCCTAGGTTTTCCATCTCCAGGATTTCCTCAGTTTGTGTTTTCTTTATTGCTTCTATTTCCACTTTCAGGTCTTACACAATTTTATTTCCTGTATGTCTTTAAGGGATTTGTGTGTTTCCTCTTTAAAGGCAACTATTATCTTTAGAAGATTGGATTTAAGGTCATTTTCTTGTGATTCACTTGTCTTAGAATATCCAGGGTGTGCTCTAGTGGGGTGGCTGTGGTTTGCAGGTGTCATATTACCCTGGTTGTTGTTGATTGTGTCATTTCAGGAATCTTTAACCATATAGATGGTTTTGGTCCCTGGATGTTCTTGTTCTAGTAGGTTTTGGGAGGGGGTTAACCTCAATCCCACTGGTGTTGCAGACTTCTGATGAGTATCCTGGGGTATAATCATTCTGGACCTGTGGTCTGTATGGTTCAGGAACTTCAGATTTGCTGGAGTTGGGTGGAGACAAGGCAGGAGAATGGAGTTTTCCCTAAGATAACAGGCTGCTCAGGGCAGCTTTGTTTGGGCCAGAAGGCTCAGAGGGCAGTGAAGATGGGTCGGGGAAGGGAAGCTTTCCGAAATGGTTCAGGAGTCTGATGAAGGTGGAAGAGAGTAGGAGGCTTCCTGGGATAGCAGGCTGTTCAAAGCAGCTTGGCTTGGTCCATAAGGCTCAGCAAGCAAGGAAGATGGGTGAGAAAAGGGATGCTATCCTCTATCATCCAGGAGTCTGATGAAGGTAGAGGAGATGTGGTAGCAGAATAGAGGTCCCTCAGATATAGCAGGCTGCTCTCTGCAGCTTGCATTGGCTGAGAGGGCTCCCCAATTGACTTTTGATTAATTCATACCCAACAACATGGCTGCTCTGGCAAGCGATTATAGCCAAAGTTCTTCTGGGTCTATGTAATCTGGCTGGAATGTAGACATTCTGGATTACTGTGTGATCTGGCTAGAATACAGACAGGCCCTTACAGATTTAATAGCAAACAATGTAGGTAAGTTTAATTTGTAGATAGAATCCGTTATGTCTGCCAGTGACATCTGATTGAGAGAAGACTAACAAATCAGAGCAAGGTTTGTCAGAATGAGTCAGACAGAAGATAAGCCCAACTCAGGAGAACAGCACAGGAATGATGTAACTGCAGGCAGCCATGGAGAAGTGGGTACCTGGAAGGAGAGCTGGGATGGATGGGAAGGATGGAAGAGAAGCAAATGAGACCAAGACAAAGTTTTTTTTATTCCAATTTTTTTATTAGATATTTTCTTAATTTACATTTCAAATGCTATTCCGAAAGTCTCCTCCCCCTCCCCCCTCCCTGCTCCCCTGTCCACCCACTCCCACTTCTTGGCCCTGGCGTTCCCCTGTATTGGGGCATATAAAGATTGCAGTACCAAGGGGCCTCTCTTCCCAATGATGACCGACTAGGCCATCTTCTGCTACATATGGAGCTAGAGACACGGGTTCTGGGGGTTCTGGTTAGTTCATATTGTTGATCCTCTTCTAGGGTTGCAGACCCCTTCAGCTCCTGGGGTTCTATCTCTAGCTTCTCCATTGTGGGCCCTGTGTTCCCTCTTATAGATGATTATGAGCATCCACTTCTGTATGAGACAGCTATATCAGGGTCCCTTAAGTAGGTACTAGCTGTCCTATGCCATAGTGTCTGAGTTTAATGACTGATTATGGGATGGATCCCCCATGGTGGGGTAGTCTCTGTATGATCCATCCTTTCATCTTAGCTCTAAACTTTGTCTCTGTAACTCCTTTCATGGGTATTTTGTTTCCTCTTTACAGGAGGAATAAAGTATTCATGAGCTGGTCTTCCTTCTTGATGGTCTTGTGTTTTGCAAATTGTATCTTGGATATTCTAAGTTCAAGACAAAGTTTTTGATCAAGGCCCAAGGTTTAATTCTTAAGTCTGAATTTAAAGGGTGAAACCCATCCCCCACTTTGCCAGAATCTCCTTAGGAAAACAAGCTCAGCTGCTCAGCAGGTAGTGGTTTCTTACAGGAAGCTGCATATGTAGCAGGACAATATACTTTACTTCTTCTGTGGCAAAACAAGGTCTGATTTAGCCTGCTCAAGGTTGCGGGAAGGGCACAGAAAGAGAACAACACAGGGAGAGAGAACAAGCAAGAGCTAGACACAGGTGGTGGTGGTGGTGGTGGTGGTGGTGGTGGTGGTGGTGGTATGTGTGCCTGTGAGGCAATTTTCCCAGGACAGTTTTACAGAGACAGTTTGCAGAGAGAACAAGCTAGACACAGAGGATGACAGGATGAGCCAGAGAATCAGAATGAGCCAGAAGATTAGAACAGACTGCCACCATTGTATGATGCCAAGCAGTGCTACTCATTGAGAAGCTGAGAGAAGTTGAATGGAATCAGTCTGCTTGGAAGATTATACCATATGGAGGCTAGAAGCTTCCAAGCCTTGGCCTAGAGATAGGTATTACAGAGAAACTGTCTGTCCAAACTGTGTATCTGAAGAGCTTGGAAATGGATCTCATCTCATCCCACTATCTGTGGAAATAAAGCAACATTTACAGTTCATATCATGTAAAGGCATTGGAATAGGGTCCACATTCTAACAAGGATACAAGCACCCTGGTAGGAGGAAAGGTCTATCTCATTTCAACCTTGGAAAGATTTCTCTTGGCCATGCCTCCAGTTGCCCTACTTCACCCTGCCCTGCAAGCCTAGACACTTGTGGGAAGTGCATTAGTAGGTAGCTTTATGGCTAGACCCACGCATACCTGTCTAATCTTACATGCTCCATCCCATGGATTCTCACTCTGTTCATTTGTTTTATCTCTCTCCCATAAACTCTCTGAGTGGTCTCTGCCATACAGTGTTTTGGGCACTGCAATGAGCAGAGGCAGCAAATGAACAGATCTTATCCTCATGGAGTTCTCATCCTACTGTGGGAGATGAGCCATATTGCAAGGTAGGTATTAAGTCAGTATGAAATATTTTCATATTGGTAAGTGATAAGAGGTAATATGACAAGCCTAGCTTCAAGAAAATGAAATTTCAGTGTGAGCATTCCTTTCAGAGAGTCAGAGTAGCCAGGAAAGTTATCAAGGAACCTTTGGGTTTGAAATGAAAACAAGGAGTTGGAGTGTGGCCTCCAGCAGCAATTTTTTTCAACTTTTATTAGATATTTTCTTCATTTACATTTCAAGTGTTATCCAGAAAGTTCCCTATACCCTCCCCCCTCCTGGCCCTGCTCCCCTACCCATCCGCTCCCACACTTTGGCCCCGGCATTCCCCTGTATTGGGGCATATAAAGTCTGCTTAACCAAGGGGCCTCTCTTCCCACTGATGGCCAACTAGGCCATCCTCTTCTATATATTCAGCTAGAGACACGAGCCCAGGGGGTACTAGTTAGTTCATGGTTATTCTTCCACCTATAGGGTTGAAGACCCCTTCAGCTCCTTGGGTACTTTCTCTAGCTCCTTCTTCCTTGGGAACCCTGTGTTCCATCTAATAGCTGACCATGAGCTTCCACCTCCATGTTTGCCAGGCATTGGTATATTTTCCCCCCGAGACAGCNTGTTTTTTTTTTTTTTTTTTATGATTGCTCTGTAGTATAGCTTGAGGTCAGGCATGGTGATTCCACCAGAGGTTCTTTTATTGTTGAGAAGAGTTTTCGCTAGTCTAGGTTTTTTGTTATTCCAGATGAACTTGCTGATTGTCTTTTCTAGATCCTTGAAGAAGTGAGTTGGAATTTTGATAGGGATTGCATTGAATCTGTAGATAGCTTTTGGCACGATAGCCATTTTTACTATATTGATTATGCCAATCCATGAGCATGGGAGATCCTTCCATCTTCTGAGATCTTCCTCAATTTCTTTCTTCAGAGACTTGAAGTTCTTGTCATACAAATCTTTCACTTCCTTCTTAAGAGTCACTCCAAGATATTTTATATTGTTAGTGACTATTGTGAAGGGTGATGTTTCCCTGATCTCTTTCTCTGCCAGTTCATCCTTTGTATAGAGAAAGGCCATCGATTTGTTTGAGTTAATTCTATATCCAGCTACTGCACTAAAGCCTCCAGCAGCAATTAATCAGAATATGCATTCCAGGTAATGTGATCACAGTTGCTAAGGCTAAGTGGTCAGAGAAATTCTGGCATGAATGAGGAGAAGCAGCTGGGATAGAGGTATGGTTGGACCTGATGGAGGGAGGTAGAGAACTGTGCGTGGTGATTTCTTAGAAGTCAAAGGGGAGTCAGAAAACTCAAAGCTCTGCAGGTAACAAACTCTACAGGAGAATTTTGCCTTTACCTTGAGTGAGAGAGGGAGATATTTTGGTATTTAATTCAGTTAAGCTTATTATATTTAAATAGAATCACATTAGAATCACTTAACTTGTTTAACAACTGTTTTATTATTAGGCTAATATATTTATTAATAAAGTATATGATTATATCTTACACAGATGTTTTGCTATTGATTGGGGTTAAAATTAATTGTATTTATTGTGTGTCTCCCAAGTATGCCATGCAATTTGCTATTGCCCAAGTATGTCATGCAATTTGCTATTATTTATTGTGTGCACTGTTACGGAATTATTCTCAGTTTTCTGGATCTTTTAATGATTTTCTTCAGATAGACTCCTAAGGAAAACTGCAGATAACAGTTTCAGGTTTTACTTTCCAGATTTGGGTATCAGATGCTGATGAAATGCCCAAAAGATAATGAGAAAGAGATCAGAAAATGACAATAATTCTTTTGTTTTAGGCTTTAGCTGCTTTGAAACACTCTAGGAATTTATGTTAGAATTGCTGAGAATTAAGAAATGGATATTTGGTAATGCACCAGTGGGTAATGAATCTAACGTTTGTCACATATCAAAATACATTTCACTGTTCAAATGGCCTCATGTACAATATAAGGCTTTTAGTTTAATTCTGTCTGAGTAAAGTAATGATCCTTGTATAAAGGAAAAATTCAATGTATGTGTACAATGTATGACATTGTTCCCTACATTCTAAGCTAAATTGATAAAAATGGAAAGGTCTACTTACACTAATATTTATTGTTAAGCACAGCGTCAATAAGTCTTACTTTGTGGATGTATTGGGATTAAACAGATAAGTTCAGTTTCCTTTTTCTTGGCATTACTAAAGGTAGATACCAGGCATCACTGACTTTGGGTTTCTATTGCTCTGAAGAGACATCATAATCATGCTATCAATGCTAACTCTCATAAAGAAGGCAATTAATTGGGGCTGGCTTACCAGTTCAGAGGGTTACTCCATTGTCATCATGGTGGAAAGCATGCTGGAACACAGAAACAGGTGCTGGAGAAGTAGCGAGAGTTCTACATCCAGATTGGCAGGCAGCAGGAAGAGTAAATGACACTGGTCCTGGCTTGAGCATTTGAAACTTCAAAGCCAGTGACACACCTACTCCAACAAGGCCACACCTCCTAATTGTGCCATTCTCTCAGCCTATTTGGGCCATTTCCATCCAAACAACCCCAGCCAGTGCAAAGACTTCTTTTCTTTCTAACAACTGGCCACCATACATCTCTTAATATCTTCTATTGCCTTAGAGAAGCAGGGTTATCTCTGGAACGCTATTACTCTTATGATTTACCTCTCTGATTAAATTGCGACATAGTTCAACATGAAGCCATAGTTAAGTTTCAAAGGAAAATAGAATGCATCTTTGCATGTTTATAACTATTTGAGATACAGACACACTAATCACAAAAGATGGAGGTCGAATATCTCTTTTATAATTGTCAAAAGACAAATTGGACTACCTGCCTTCTGCACCTTCTTCCACATGCAGAGGAGAGCTGTAAATCACCTTGGGAAAAACACTTAAAGGTTGATTGCATTCCCAACTCTTCTCAACCTTATTAATGGAGAAAAATATTGACAGATATGATTTATTGCAAATATAAATTTTATTGGACATTGGCAATACATAATTTGTGGCTAGAGAAGATATGATTTCACTTGGCACAGTTAGTAAATTGAACACCATACCAAAGCCCAATTTGAAATGGATTATAGTTTATTGAGTAAATACTTAAAATACTGTTTAGTTTCATAGGCTTTTGAGGTCAACTGCGAACTCCCACTTAACTCATCTCAGAAAGCAAAAACATATATTGAAAGACATTGGACCCTCATCAAATGGGGCTGTGACACTTATGACTTCCTGATAATATTCCTGTCTCCATTGCAAAGAAAGTTTTGCCATAAGAGAAGTTAAATAAACTCGCTTGTTTAAAGGGAACTTTTAAAAAGTGAGTATATGAGCCTGAATGTTGTAGAGCAGCCTTTAATCTCAGTACTAAGGAGGCAGAAGAAAGAATATCTCTGAGTTCAAGCACAGTCTGGTCTACACAGAGAGTAACAGGCCAGAATTGGCTATTTAGTGAGGCCTTGTCTCAAGAAAATAATAATAATGATTATATGAATACTGTTTCTTTAACTAAAAAAGAAAAACACAAAATTAAAAAAAAATACTAGGTAGAATATGTCAGACCTTCTTTCTTTTTATTGGATATTTTATTTGTTTACATTTCAAATGTTATCTCCTTTCATGGTTTCCCCCTGGAAACCCCCTATCCCATCCTCCCTCTCACTGCTTCTATGAGAGTGCTTCCCTGCCCATCTACCCACCCACTCACTCCCACCTCCCCGCCCTGGCATTGCCCTATACTAGGGCATCGTTGAGCCTTGCCAGGACCAAGGGCCACTCCTCCCACTGATGTCCAACAAGGCCATCCACTGCCACATATGTGGCTGGAGCCATGGGTCCCTCCATGTTTGGCTGGTGATCCAGTCCCCAGGGAGCTCCAGGTGGTCTGGCCTGTTGAACTGTTGCTCCCCCCATGGGGCTGCAAAACCCCTCAGCTCCTTCAGTCCCTTCTCCAACTCCTCCATCCGGGACCCTGCGGTCAGTCCAATGGCTGGCTGCGAGCATCTGCCTCTATATTTGTCAGCCTCTGGCAGACACTCTCAGGAGACAGCTATATCAACAACCTCCTGTCAAAAAGCACTTCCCATCATCCTCAATAGTGTCCAGGTTTGGTGACTGTATATGAGATGGATCCCCATATACAGGTGGGGCAGTCTCTGGATGGCCTTTCCTTCAGTCTCTGCTCCACACTTTATCTCCATATTTCCTCCTGTGAGTATTAGTAAGGGTTTTATTGCTGTGAACAGACAGCATGACCAAGGCAAGTCTTATTTGGAAAATATTTAATTGGGGCTGGTTTAGAAGATCAGAAATTCAGTCCACTATCATCAGAGTGGGAGCATGGCAGCTTCCAGGCAAACAAGGTGCAGGAGGAGCTGAGAGTTCTACATCTTCATCTGAAGGCCACCAGGTAAGACTGGTCTCTGGGCAGATAGGATGAGGGTCTTAAAGTCCGCACCCACAATGACATACTTCCTCCATCTAGGCCAAACTTCCAAATATTGCCAGTCCTTGAGTCAAGAATATTCAAATTCCCATATTCCACTCCCTGGACTCCATAGACTTGTTCAAACATATGAGTCTGTGGGGGCCATACCTAAACATAGGATAATAAAAAAAAATCATTTATTCTGACTTCCAAAGTCTCCATAATCTATAGCAGTTTCAACAATGTTAAAAGTTCAAAGTCTCTTCTGATATTTATCTAATCACTTAACTGTAACCCCCAAAGCATGTCAGGAAACTAGCTGGACAAATTCCAAACCCTGCATCTCCATCTCTGATGTCAAAGCAATCTTCAGATCTCCAACCCTTTTTTCATCTTTGTTGACTGCAACAATGTTCTTTCCATAGGCTGGTTCCACTCCCTGCTAGCAGCTGTCCTCAGCAGATATCCTACAGCTCTGAAATCTTAAACATCTTGGGGTCTCCAAGGCAACTTCGGTGTTATAGCTTCTTCTAATGTCTGGGATTCACACATGATCTTGTGGGCTGGTTCACTTCTCCAGCTCTGCCCTCTGTAGCAATCTAAGCTCAGGTTGATGCACTCCACTGCCACTGCTGTTCTTGGTGATCATCCCATGGTACTAGCATCTTCAATACACTGGGGCCTTCCACTGCAACTAGGCTTCAACAATAGCCTCTCATAGGCTCTCTTCATGGTGCCAAGCCTCAACTTCTTTGAATGACCCCTTCAGTTCTGGGCTGTCATCTTCAATTGAGGATGTGTTTTCCCCAATGTCCTTCCCTGGCATCTCACAGTGCCAAGCCTCAGGTGTTCTACATGACCCCGTCATGCCTTCAAAACCAGTAGTACTCCCTGGGTGACTCTTACACATTACAAAGTACAGCTGCAGCATGAGGTATAACCTTGGCTATCTCTGGAACACAGCTTCTTTGTGACCTCAGAAAACACTTCCCAGAAGATTTCATGTCAATGATGCTGGTCTCTTCTTAATCACCACTAATTTCTTAGCTCCAGCTGACCAGCATCAATTGTCCCAGTAGTCTCCTTCTCCTCTTGACTATAAATCCACAGAGCGATCTGCATGCCTGTCTCCTAATCTCTTGGATTAAAGATGTGGTCCACCATGCCTGGATTTACGTTTTTCTGTACTTGGTACTTGCTCTTTACCAGGCTGGCCTTGAATTTATAGATATGCCTGCTATTGCTTCTTGGGATTAAAGGTATGGTATTACCCTGCCTGGACCTAAATTTACCTGGGTGGGATCTTGCCCCAAGGTCACCACTCCCTTCCCTCAATTTAATATCCTTGAACATAGGATTCAGCTCCATGTCACTTCCTGGTGCCCTTTTAATACTTGAACTATATATTTTATATTTTTCCTTTGTAAGCTTGCTATACTTGTTCAAAATGCTCATCGTGAGACTTAAAGAGAGAACAAACTCTCTGCTAGGCTTTTGTGAGATTTCCTTTGTCAATGTAATTAATAAAAATCTCTTTACCTTAGCTTCAGTTAAGATAAGGGCAAAAAGCAGCCACGTTCTTCACAAAAATACCTTAAAAATCGTCTCTAGGCTGCATACTAAAATTCTTCTTCAATGAAACCTTTTGGGTCAGATCTGTATAGTTCAAGTAACTCTCAGCAACAAAGTCTTACATATTCCTACTAGGATGTCCCATTAAGCCCCATTTAAAGCATTCCATTACTTTCCAAATTCAAAGCCTCAAAATCCACATTTTTCCAAACAAAGCATGATGAGGCCTATCACAGCAATACCAATACCTGCTACCAACTTCTCTATTGGTCAAGATTCTCTAGAGTTAAAGAACTTATGGAATGTCTCTATATATTAACGTAATTTATTGTGATGAATTAGTCTGTAGTCCAACTAACCCAACAATGGGCTGCTGAGGATGGGAAGTCCAAGAATCTAGTAGTTGCTCAGTCCCATGAGGCTAGATTTTTCAGCTGGTCTTCTGTGGAAGTAGGTCTCAACAGATGAGCTGGCAAGTAAGTGCAAGCAGAGAGTGAATCTTCCTTCTTCCAATATCCTTATGTAGGTGTCCTGCTAAAGGTGTGGCCCAAATTAACATGAGGGGGTGCTCTTTTCCATTATTATTTTCCCCACTGAGTGTGTAGACTCAACTAACAAAGAGAAATATTCTTTTGTTTAGAAGTTTCTACCTTCTGCTATGTAAATTTTCCTGAAAATATTTGAACAAGTATGTGTTTATTCCAAATAGGACATTGACAATTAATTAATTAATTAATTAATTGATTAATTAATCAGAGTGAAACAAAGCCAACATCATTGCACCTGGTTTTAGTTTAGTGAACCAATGAGTTTGTTGAGGTCATTGAAAAGAACACAGATGATTCAACATCAGCTTCATTGCCAGAAAGCCTTACCCAGTGTTGATAATGATGAATGAAAACTGCATCCCTAGACCTTTTGGCCCAACTTGCAGGAATCCCCACTGAAGGAAATCCTTCACTCCTGCCTGCAATTATTCACTACTTGTAGAACATTGGGATGGCCATGTGACTTTTGTGAATTTCCAGAGTTCCATGAGTCTTTTAAATTGTGATAGCCCTTGATTTTTATAAACCCTCTTTCTCCTTCTAGGATGGAATGTTTTAATCTGAAAGAACATCTAACAAAACCTTCTAATGCGATCTTCAGAATGCCCCTGGGTATATTAGCACAGTGTTGAGAGTTCATGATTCCTCAAGAAACAAATAGACCCGGTAAGCCAGGTGTGGTGGCGCATGCCTTTAATCCCAGCACTCAGAGGCAGAGGCAGGTGGATTTCTGAGTTCAAGTCCAGCCTGGTCTGCAGGGTGAGTTCCAGGACAGTCAGGGCTACACAGAAAAACCCTGTCTCGAAAAAACAAACAAACAAACAAACAAACAAACAAGAAAAAAAAACCCAACTTCTGTCTTAGGGTTTTACTGATTTGAACAGACACCATAACCAAGGTATCTCCTATAAGGACAACATTTAATTGGGGCTGGCTTAGAGGTTCTGAAGTTCAGTCCAATATCATCAAGGCAGGAGCATGGCAGCATCCAGGCAGGCATGGTACAGGAGAAGCTGAGAGTTCTACATCTTCATCTGAAGGCCACAAGGAGAAGACTGACTCCAATTAGGTTAGGAGAAGGGTCTTAAAGCCCATGCCCACAGTGATACACTTCCTCCAATAAGGCCATACCCACAAATAGTACCGCTTCCTGGGCCAAACATATTCAAACTGCTATATACCTTATTAAACTGTTTTTGGAACTAAGATCTTCTCATTTTAATTCTCTATATATATTAACATATTTTCTCATTACAGCGATAACATAACTTGAGAAAAGAACCTAAGGGAAGGAATAGGGTCACAGCTTAGCCTCACATTTCAAAGTTATCTTTTATCACAGAGGAAAAAGCATGGGATCAGGAGTTTAAGGTACATGGTCACATTTTGACATTTTGTCCACAATCTGGAAGCAGAAAGCTATGCTTATGCTCAGTTCCTCTAGTGGTTTGAAATGAGAATGGACCCTATAGGCTTATATATTTGGATACTTGGTTCCCAGTTGTTGGAACTGCTTAGGAAGGATTAGAACGTGGTCTTATTGAAGGAGGTATGTCACTGGAGGTAAGCTATGAGGTTTCAAACAACCCATGCCATTTGATTAATGCAAGTTATTTTTCTTTACCTCCTTCATTTGATTTGAGATGTGAGCTCTCAGCTGTTCTTGCTGCTATGCCCTTGTTCCAGTATCATGGACTCTAACCCTCTGAAACTATAATTCTAATTAAATGCTTTCTACTGTAAGTTCCTTCAGGTATGGTGTTTATCATAGCAATAGAAAAGTAAGTCACCCAGTTTTCTTTGTCCTCTTTATGTTGTCAAGGACCTCAGCCCACTGAATGGTGATACCCACCTCAAGTTACCTAATTTAGAATCTACCTCACAAACATCCCTAAAGGGTTATTTTCATGGTGCTTGTAAATATCATCTAGTTGATAATCAAGATTAACTATATGCTCTATAACAATAAGATGTAAAAATGTAAAGCAGATGATGTTGCTTTCTTGTGTAAATACTCCAAAGACTTTGTATAACAGATGACATAAAAATTTTTATCATTGCCTAACACTAAAACTGGTAGATCATTTGTTCTTAATGAGAATGGCACTGTTTCTAGGAATGAAAACAGATTCTTCTTGTGGAAAGTGGAAAAGCAAAAGAACAAACCTTGTTTGGTGGCCCAAAGTTTATCAGTATTTGATAAAACCTTCTTTCTTTTTTTTTTAAGTTTTATTTCTTTTTTTCCAACTTTTATTAGATATTTTCTTCATTTACATTTCAAGTGTTATCCAGAAAGTTCCCTATACCCTCCCCTCTCCCGACCCTGCTCCCCTACCCACCTGCTCCCACATCTTGGCCCTGGTGTTCCCCTGTACTGGGGCATATGAAGTCTGCATGACCAAGGGGCCTCTCTTCCCAATGATGGCCAACTAGGCCATCCTCTTCTATATATGCAGCTAGAGACATGAGCTCAGGGGGTACTAGTTAGTTCATGCTATTCTTCCACCTATAGGGTTGAAGACCCCTTCAGCTCCTTGGGTACTTTCTCTAGCTCCTTCCTTGGGAACCCTGTGTTCCATCTAGTACATGACTGTGAGCATCCACCTCCATGTTTTCCAGGCACTGGTATATTCTCCCACGAGACAGCTATATCCGGGCCCTTTCAGACTATCTTGCTGGCATATGCTATAGTGTCTATGTTTGGTGGCTGATTGTGGGATAGATCCCTGGCATCCGCAGTCATTGGGTCCATCCTTTGGATTCAGCTTCACACATGATCTCTGTAACTCCTTCAATGTGTTCTTTGTGCTTAATTCTAGGAAGGGGCAAAGAGACCACATTTTGATCTTCCTTCTTCTTCAGTTTCATGTGTTTCGTAAATTGTATCTTGGATAGTCTAGGTTTCTGGGCTAATATCCACATATCAGTGAGTACATGTTATGTGAGTTCTTTTGTGATTGGGTTACCTCACTCAGGATGATAGCCTCCAGATCCATCCATTTGCCTAGGAATTTCATATATTTATTGTTTTTAAAGGGCTGAGTAGTACTCCATTGTGTAAATATACCAATTTGTTTGTATCCATTCCTCTGTTGAGGGACATCTGGGTTCTTTCCAGCTTCTGGCTATTATGAATAAGGCTCTTATGAACATAGTGGAACATGTGTCCTTATTACCAGATGGAATATCTTCTGGATATATGCCCAGTAGGGGTATTGCAGGATCTTCCGGTAGTACTATGTCCAATTTTCTGAGGAACCGCCAGACTGATTTCCAGAGTGGTTGAACAAGCTTGCATTCCCACCAACAATGGAGGAGTGTTCCCCTTTTTCCACATCCACGTCAGCATCTGTTGTCACCTGAATTTTTGATCTTAGCCATTCTTACTGGTGTGAGGTGGAATCTCAGGGTTGTTTTAATTTGCATTTCCCTGATGATTAAGGATGTTGAACATTTTTCAGGTGCTTCTCAGCCATTTGGTATCCCTCAGTTGAGAATTCTTTGTTTAACTTTGTGCCCCACTCTTTAATGGGGATATTTGATTTTCTGGTGTCCACCTTCTTGAGTTCTTTATATATATTGGATATCAGCCCCCTATCTGATTTAGGATTGGTAAAGATCCTTTCCCAATCGGTTGGTGGCCCTTTTGTCTTGTTGACAGTATCTTTTGTCTTACAGAAGCTTTGCAACTTTATGAGGTCTCATTTGTCAATTCTTGATCTTACAGCACCAGCCTTTGCTGTTTTGTTCAGGAATTTTTCCCCAATGCCCATATCTTCGAGGCTTTTCCCCACTTTCTCCTCTATAAGTTTCAGTGTCTCTGGTTTTATGTGGAGGCCCTTCAACCACTTAGACTTGACCTTAGTACAAGTAGATAAGAATGGATCAATTCCCTATTTCTTATGATTGAATTTCTCTTATGTTTTGCTTTCTTGGATATTATATGATCAACGTTTGCCAGTGAATTCATGAATTAAACAGATGCAGCAAAAGTCCTACCAAATAATAGCAAATGAATGAATGTACCTTTGTAACTGGACAAAACAGTGTTAAGGTGTAAGGTTCCTTTATCTTACAGTCATGCTGAAACTAATCCAGGTTTAACTAGAATCTGATCTCACATTCTGGACACTTGGGGCTATACCCAGGTCCCTAACAGGCCAGAATAAACATATTTAATTGGCTATACACTGTGTCTGAGTGGTCATCTCTGATGAGCACTTTATGCCATCTGGAGAATTTACAATCCAGTGATCATTCATGAAGTCATGCATTAACTAGTATAGTAGCCTATGTATGTCTACTGGCTGCCCTCACCTTGTCTCATGTATTATCTTTAGTATATTTGTGCCTTATGCTTTTTACATTTTAATCAAGCAGAAGGTTTATAACTTGTCACTATTTATAAGTGATGAAGGGAAAATGTATTGACATTATATGAGTATCTAGCAATACGTTTCCTTACATTAAACAAAATTTAAATGTTATACTTACTTAAATAATATCTAGGGAGTTAATTTTCTCCCTAAATATATTTCATTTATGTATGAAATTACCAAATAATGAATTTTAAATAATTTATATAATAATAAATTGCTAATTTTCTATTTTATACTTTTATAAATTGGTAATGTATACATACAATTTTATGTTATAATTTACATAGATAAATAATATATAGTAAAGCTGTATGTCAGGTATACTTGTTGGATAACAACTCTTTAATTTTTAACTTTCAGACTTCACTCATTATTAGTCATAGATAAAATTTATTATTTTATAAATTAACCATAAACACATATACAAATACAATGTATTAAAATGATACAGAACATATTAATGGTATTAAATTTTCATGAAGAAACAATTGGGAAACATATTTTAAAAGCTTCTTACTTTGAGGGTTGTTTTTCTTCTTTTTGAGAGTGTACTATTATGTAGCCATGACCCTCCTGCCCTAGTCTCTCCAGACCTAGGATTCTAATTATGTACCACTATGCAAGGTTTAAAGTACTACTCTGGGTTATTACTTGTCTTTTGAGTGTTTATGACAGCCACACTAATGTTGTCTGTACATTCTCAAAGGTAACAAGTTTGTTTTGAATTTGAAAGCTTTTGCACTAAAAGTATTTATTACTTATAGAGATTTTTCACAACCTTTTCAAGTTGATGTCTTGTCTGTCTTGACTTAAAAATCACTTGTTCAAAGTTTTTTGTTTGGTTTTCTTTTGTTTTTTTGTTTTTGTTTTTTGAGACAGAGTTTCGCCGTGTAGCTCTGCCTGTCCTGGAACTCACTCTGTAGACCACGCTGTCCTGGAACTCAGAAATCTGCCTGTCTCTGCCTCCTGAGTGCTGGGATTAAAGGCGTGCGCCACCACGCCTAGCTCTCAACTTTGAGATAGAATCTCTCAATGAATCTCAAGTTCACAAATTTGTTCAGAAAACTCTAGTGGTTCTCATGTTTCCACCTCCCCAGGACTGTTACTACGGATGCAAGTTGCAATGCCCAGACTTTTCTCTGGATATGGGGACTCAGTCTCACGTTATTACATTATACTGTAAGTACTTTACTGGCTGAGCCATCTCTCTAGTCCCAGCTCATTTGTCAGTTTTACTCCAAAAAATAAAAAATCATCTTGAACGCAACAATATTGTGTCTCATTCAGTTACATCCTAGTACCTTGAAAAGAATCTAGAACTGTGTTTCTCAACTTGTGAGTTATAACTCTTTTGACGGTCATATATCAGATATCCTGCATATCATATACTTACATTATAATTCATAATAGAAACAAAATTACACTTTTGAAGTAGCAACAACAGTAATTTTATGGTTGAGATCACTATAGCAAAAGGAGTTGCAGCGTTAGAAAGGTTGATAACTACTGATTTATAACATAGCTAATAATTTGTTGAATCAATGAATGATTACATGAAATTACTATATTTTAAAAAAAATTAATGAGTTTTGCCTTGGCTTACCTGTAGGTAAAAATATAGGCTGCAAACTGAAAACTAAACAATACTTTCCTCATCCAAGCTGCTGTTGGTCAGTGTTTTATCAGAAAGGAAATTATTAAAACAATCTGTATCCATCAGGGAAATACAAATAAAAACATTTATGCTTTTTCTAGCTGTAGTTGTTTAAATAAGTATGTCCCTCACAGGATCATATATTTGAAAGCTTAGTCATCAGGGAGTAGAATCTTTCATAGGATTAGGAGATGTGGCCTTGTTGTAGTAGGTGTGGCCTTAATGGAGGAAATGTGTCACTGGGGGTGGCTTTAGGTTTCAAAAGCCCATGGTAGGCCCAGTTTTCCATTTCTGCATGTGAATCAGGATGTAACTCACAGCTACTGCTTGCTCCAGTTACATGTCCATCACCATGCTCCCTGCCATGATGATAATGGACTAAGTCTCTGAAACTGTAGGCAAGCCCCATTTAAATGTTTTCTTTTATAAAAGTTGCCTTGATCATGGTGTCTCTTCACAGCAATAGAATACTGACTAATCCAGACTTGAACAGACATCAGCCCACCACCATGCTAGTGGGACTCTCACTGTTACATGTGGCATAGACCCAGAGTCCTCCTAAGATTTTGCTCTAGCACTCACCTAAGCCATTCCTCCCAGCCCATTTCCATTACTTTGTGCTCTCCATTCTCTTCTATTGACCCATGGCCAATATGGCTGAGACACAGGTAGGCTGCTGCTGTTGAGGAACATGGTAGAGAATGCCTTGGGGAACAGTGGGAGAAGCTAGAGAAGTTCCAGAGGAAAAGGAAGAGGCTGTTCCTCCCACCCTTTAGGTGGATTTTGTTCCCTGGAATTTTCTTGGATGTGATTTCATGACTCCTGTGTCAAGTATTTGCATTCAATTCATAAGGCATGTTTATTCATTCATGTTAGATGCTGGAAGACAACTACAGAGCCCAGTCTGGTGGAAGGATAGGCCGAGTGTTTTCTTCAGTGTACCCTGAATCTGGTTATGGCCTTCTGCCTTGCTTTCAGGCTTTCCCAGATATAGCCTATAGTAGGTGCTAGGCAATTGTGTTTAAATTGGTCTGTCTTAAGAAAGTTCTCTGAAAGAGCTGCTCTGTTAATATTTAGCATGTGTTTGATGGCTTTTATTTGTTTTTCTGAACTGAAACAACCTTCCTTGGACCGTTGCTTACTTTAATACATTTGTGTCTAAAAACACTGAAACTGAAATGAAGTTGTCTACAGTATTAGATTGTATTCTGATTCATTCTTTAAAGTCTTCAAATCTTAGGTCTTGCAGACAGATATTCATAGGACAATGAATGTTGACAGGCTCGCTGTGCCTTACTTCATCTTCTTGATTCTAGTCTCTTTAAATTCCCCTTAGACCTACCCGATGCTTGCCCACCTCAAACCCTCCTTGAAGCCCATATCCATTCCCTTGGGATTGATCACTGTAGTGGTTATTCCCGGATGTCAACTTGATTATATTTGGAACTAACTACAATCCAGAATTGGAATGCTCACCTGTGAACCTGATCTTGAGCCTGGGAGATACAAGTTTCTGACCTGGATCTTGGTATGGAGATCTTGAAGCATAGTGGCTATGAATCCCAGGAGACTAAGGCAAGGAGATCTCTTAGTTCAAGGTCATCTAGAACAAAGCAAATCCAAGATTCAGGAATGGTGACACATACCTTTAATCTGAGCCACACTTTCTGCTGGAGACCTACATAAGGACATTGAAAGAAGGAAGATCCTCTCTCTTTCACCTGCTTGCCTTGTGGGGCTGAGAAACTGTTAGACTCTTGGACTTCCATTAACAGCTGCTGCTGACCATTGTTGGGGAGTTGGACTACAGACTGTAAGTCATCAACAAATTCTCTTACTATACAGAGACTATCCATAACTTCTGTGACTCTAGAGAACCCTGACTAATACAATCACTATCTGCCGCTAATATACAATAATTCTGCCTTGGCTGCCCCCTAAGAGCCAGATCCTAAACCCTACCAAGTAGACTTCCAGAGTCAGTCTCCAATCCCCAACTGCTAGCCTATTACCTATACAACCCACTGAATTGATCTGAGACAGCTTATGGTTTGAAACCAGAGTTACAAACAGAAAATCAGATCCAGTACAACTGAATATTAAAACCCCGAGTGACTCAAAGACTGAGAACCAGGTATCATTCTGATGGATGACAATTTGTGAGATAGGAGTAATAGCAACCAAAGAACCAAATGCCCACCCGAAAGGCAAAAATAGATACACATACACCAAAGAACACCACAAGTGTCCTAACTCTAGATATTTAGATCTCAATGCAAAAGACAAACATAAACAGTGACGACAATATGCCTCCACCAGAAATAAAACCCCTTACTATAATATTCCCTGAGAAAGAATAATTTAGATGAAGTATGTGGTAAGGACTTCAAAATAGCAATTATGAATATGTTCAAGGAACTTAAAAGGATATGAATGAATATCTCACTGAGGACTCTGAAGACAAAAACAGTTGACTGAGGCAATGTAAACAATGCAAGGTATGAAATAGAATATGACAAAGAAGTAGAATGACTAAATTAACCCAAACTGAAATAAGACTTGAAAATAAAAACTCAGGAAGTCAAAGAAAGAGCCTCATCAACTGATTTAATGAAATGAAAGAATTTAAGGTCTGGGGAACAACCTGGAGGGAATGGGTAGCTCTGACATTGGATATATTAGATCTTTAAAATCTAGGAATAGCAGTGTGGGTTGGTACCCAGGGGTACCCCTTCTTAGGAGACAAGGGGAGGGGGTGAGGGAGGGATTGTGGGGAAGAGACTTGGAGAAGGGGCTGTTGTGATTAGGATATAAAGTGAATAAGTAAATAAGATAAATAAATAAATGGAATAAATGGAAAAAATCTAGACACAAATCATCAGACTATCTGTAACACTATGTTTTCTTTTTTTTTTTTCTTTTTTTTTTTTCAAGACAGGGTTTCTCTGTGCAGTCTTAGCTGTCCTGGAACTCACTCTGTAGACCAGGCTGGCCTCAAACTCAGAAATTTTCCTGCCTCTGCCTCCCAAGTGCTGGGATTAAAGGCATGCACCACCACTGCCTGGCTTTATCTGGGACACTATGTACAGACCAAAATCTATGAGTGATAAGTTTACAGAAAGGAGACAAAGCTCAAGTCAAAGGCACAGAAAATATTTTAACCAAATATCCTAGATATAGATAGTGCAAGAGTGTAATATCAAGGAGTAAGAGGCATATAGAACACACACACCGGACAGGACTAGAAAAGATACACACACACACACACACACACACACACACACACACACACACACACTTTCCCATGACACATAATAATGAAGACACATAAATGTACAGAACAAAGAAATTATATGAAATCTGCAAGGGAAAAAGACCAAGTTATATATAAAGTCAGGCCCATTATAATAAAATCTGATTTTAATGGAGACTTTGAAAGCTCAAAGGGCCTGGGCAAATGGTCTACATGTTATGAAAGACCACAAATGCCATCCAGGACCACAACACCTAGTAAAACAGCAAGCAAGCAAGCAAGCAAGCAAGAAAGAAAGAAAGAAAGAAAGAAAGAAAGAAAGAAAGAAAGAAAGAACATAAGAAAGAAAGAAAGAGAAAAAGAAAAAGAAAAAGAAAAAGAAAAAGAAAAAGAAAAAGAAAAAGAAAAAGAAGACACAATCCTTAAAGAAAATAGATGAGATAAAGTAAACTCAGGAATGAAACTAAAGGGATAGAAAAAAAACAATAACAAAGACAAAGAATCAATGAAATGAAGAATTTGGTTTTCTTTTTTTAAGGAAAGCAAGAAGGGCTGGAGAGATATCTCAGCAGTTATGAATACTAGCTGATCTTCCAGAGGTCCTGAGTTCAATTCCCAGCAACCACATGGTGGCTCACAATCATCTATACTGGGATCTGATGCCCTTTTCTGGCATGAAGGTGTACATGCAGATAGAACACTCATACATAAAACAAATAAATAAGTCCTTTAAAAAAAAGCAGCAAGATTAACCAGCTTTTAGACAAATTAACTAAAAGAGAGTCCAAATGAATAAAATGAGATTATGAAGTCAGAGACAACACCACAATCATCTAGAAAATTCAAAGAAGCATATAGACATACTTTAAAAATGTATATCCTACTATAGTGAAAATCCTTAAAGAAATTGATAGATTTCTTGATACATATGACCTACCAAAATTAAATTAAATTGAAATAAACAAATTCAGATTGATCTATAAACATCCTTTAGTGAAACAGAATTAAATATCTCCTAACCCATGGCCCAGAGACAGATGAATGTAGCACAGAATTTTACAAGATTTTCAAGGAAGAGTTCAAGCCAATATACCTCAAATTATTTCACAAAATTTAAAATGAAGAGGTACTTCTTAATTTTTTTCAAAGCCATTATTACTTGCCATGGACAGGACTCAGTTGGTCTCTCAACCTGTGGGGAGCCAAGGTCCTGGTATTCAGATGAGCAAGGAGTCAGTAGGGTGACAAACAGACACAAACACAAGGGAGTGTTGATCTGAATTTAATTTCTCAAAGTGAGCATCAGACTTTTAATACAGAAGAAAATAAGGAAGTTAGGTGACACATCAGCCAAGGTACATAGAGATTACCCGATGCTTAATGACTCTACACAAAACAGAGGAATGCACACATAAAGACTAGCAGGAACTAGGCAATATAACAACTGAGACAAAGTCAGCTCTATCTAAGGTCAGCTATATAGTTAGAAGCCAGGTATGAAGTCGTCATGCTCCCGGGGCAAGGGCTTTAACACCCAAGTTATAGTTCTAATTAGGGAATTCTGCTCTAGCTAACCTTCTCATGAATAATGCAACACTCTAGTTCTTCCTTAAACCACAGCCTGATTTAATTCAGAAATAACTCTAAAACATGTTACTTGGCCATATTGAATAATTGGTTCTGGTTTATAGGTGAAGAAATGAATTTTTAAAAATCTCTCCATTTAAATGGTGTTGCTTGCCTATGCATTGTAGCACTGCCCTGAGCCTTTGATCATCACCTTTCCTTTCTGTTAATGAATTCCTGTCCCGACCCCCAACCCGCTGGACCCAGTTATTCGGGGAAGTCTGAGGGGGACTATGCCTGAAAGAGAAATGGGCAATAAAGGAGGAGGAGACCGGGTAGATGATTCTATTGCGGTCTGTTTATTGCGAGTGAGGTTACAGTATAAAAAGCATTAAGAAGGAGGAAGAAGCTGACCAGTCCTCAGCCTTGGGGCAGGGAACATCCTGTGGTTTATCTAGAAAGTTTGCAATACTATTATCTGATCTTGGTGTGCTGTCAGCTGTCCTTGCAAAAGGTCGGATGTTCCCACAGGAAGGGAGGGGAGCTCTGGCTTATGACTCAGCATTGGTCCCCAACAAATTCCTATAGAAATTTACGTATTTTTAGCCATTTGACTATATTGATGCTACCAATCCATGAGCATGGGAGATCTTTCCATCTTCTGAGATCTTCTTTGATTTATTTCTTCAGAGACTTGAAGTTCTTATCATACAGATCTTTCACTTCCTTAGTTAGAGTCACACCAAGGTATTTTATATTATTTGTAACTATTGTGAAGGGTGTTAGTTCTCTAATTCTTTCTCAGCCTGTTTATCCTTTGTGTAAACAAAGACCATTGATTTGTTTGAGTTAATTTTATATTTAGCTACTTCACTGAAGCTGTTTATCAGGTTTAAGATTTCTCTGGTGGAAATTTTAGGATCACTTATATATACTATCATACATATGATAGTATATATACTATGAATTTATGAATTTATTTTAGGCTAATGGATGGATCTGGAAGATATCATCCTGAGTGAGGTAACCCAATCACAAAAGAACACACATGATATGCACTCACTCAGAATACCCAAGATACAATTTGCAAAACACATGAACCTCAAGAAGAAGTAAGACCAAAGTATAAATACTTTGGTCCTTCTTAGAAGGGGAAGCAAAATTCCCATGGAAGCATTTACAGAGACAAAGTGTGAAGCAGAGACTGAAGGAATGATCATCCAGAGACTGTCCCACCTGGGGATCCATCCCCAAAACAAACACCAAAACTAGACACTATTGTGGATGCCAACAAGAGCTTGCTGACAGGAGCCTGATATAACTGTCTCCTCAGAGGCTCTGCCAGTGCCTGACTAATACAGAAGTGGATGCTCACAGTCATCCATTAGATGGAGCACAAGGTCCCCAATGAAGGAGCTAGAGAAAGTACCCAAGGAGCTGAAAGGGTTTGCATTCCTCTAGGAGGAACAACAATATGAACTAACCAATAACCCCAGAGCTCCTGGGACTAAACCATCAATCAAAGAAAACACAGGGAGGGACTCATGGCTCTAGCTGCATATGTAGCAGAGGATGGCCTAGTTGGTCATCAATGGGAAGAGAGGCCCTTGGTCCTGTGTTGTTCTATGCCCCAGTATAGGGGACAGACATTTCTAGGAAGTGGGAGTGGGTGGGTTGTTGAGCAGGGGAAAGGGGGAAGGGATAGAGTGTTTTTGGAGGGGAAACTAGGAAAGGGAATAACATTTGAAATGTAACTAAAGAAAATATCTAATAAACAAACAAAACAAATAAGTGTTTTCACACCCTTTAGGCATTTATTCTAGAAGTAGGAAAACTTAAGCTCTCTGACAAATCTTATATGAGTATTGACTATAACTTTATTCATAATAGTTTCAAAATGAAAATAACCTAAATATCTTCAACAACTTTGATAATTTATAAATGCAACATTAGTCAGCAATAATAAAGAAGAAACAAAAATTGAATAAATTACAGAGAGTGAAAAAAATCCAATTTCACTATGTCTATAATTCCTTTACCTTGAATTATATAGATAATGAATTTATACAAATGGAGCACAAATCATTATTGCCAGGGAACAAGAAGATTTTTAACAATGTGGGTAGTAAATGATAGTTTGAGAGGTTGGAATATTTCTATGTGCTAACTGCAATGATGTCTGCACGAACCAAAACATGAACAGAACTATATAACAAAAAGAAAAAAAAAAGCTGATGAATACAAGTAAAAAGGTGCTTTGCTCTTAAGCAGGCTTGTTGTTTAATTAATAATTCTTTGCCAATGTTCATAATTGAGATTCAATAAACTTGTGCCAATGTAAGATGTTGTCATTGAGGACCTGTTATTTTTAAATATTTTTATTTGTGTTATTCTAAAGTTACCTAAACAGATACCATGTAAAATTTTCCCAAAGATGTCACCCACATAAATTTTAAAAGAATTAAATAAAAATTTAAAGTCTATTGGTATTGCATGCTTTTGGATCATGAGATAGACTTTGTCTGCTGATATATTATGTTTGGCCAACAACATGTTCACCCACACAATATTTCCAAACCACTTTTCAGTAATACTTTTAGAATGTAAAAATTTAAAAGATTTATATTATGTTTGGATTTTAGACTTACTGGGTTGTAACTGAAGACATGTTATTTTAAAAAAATATATTAAACATGGAAAAGGACCCTTGTGGGAGATAGATAGAAGAAAGTAATGGTAAGTGAATATAGTCAAAATAAGTAATATATTTAAACAAAGCAGCCTTATGAAACCCATTGCTTTATTCAATAAGTATACATTGATGAAAATTTTCTCAAGAAGTTCTGCCACCTGAATTTGAGGACCAGAGCTTTAACAGATCCATAATGTAGATGAAATTCTCAGGCCTTGCCAAGCACTGACAGGAGTTAAAATGACTTAAAGCTATGGGTTTTTTAAAATTAAATTTATTTATTTTGTAAAGATCTGGTCCCTCGTGAAACAAGTATGTACAAGGTAAACTATTTTGCAAGTCAATCAGTAGGTTGACTACTCAAAGGCAGGTCTCTTGCGGATAGAAATGTACATTCTTTGTATAGAGAAAGGCCATCGATTTGTTTGAGTTAATTCTATATCCAGCTACTGCACTAAAGCTGTTTATAAGGTTTAGGAGTTCTCTGGCGGAGTTTTGGGGGTCACTTATATATACTATCATATCATCTGCAAATAGAGATAATTTGAGTTCTTCCTTTCCAATTTGTATCCCCTTGACCTCCTTTTGTTGTCGAATCGCCCTGGCTAGGACTTCAAGTACTATATTGAATAGGTAGGGAGAAAGTGGGCAGCCTTGTCTGGTCCCTGATTTTAGTGGGATTGCTTCCAGCTTCTCTCCATTTAGTTTGATGTTGGCCACTGGTTTGCTGTAGATTGCTTTTATCATGTTTAGGTAAGGGCCTTGAATTCCTGATCTTTCCAAGACCTTTATCATGAATGGGTGTTGGATTTTGTCAAATGCTTTCTCAGCATCTAAGGAGATGATCATGTGGTTTTTATCTTTGAGTTTGTTTATGTAGTGTATTACGTTGATGGATTTCCATATGTTAAACCATCCCTGCATTCCTGGGATGAAGCCCACTTGGTCATGATGGATGATTGTTTTGATGTGTTCTTGGATTCGGTTGGCGAGAATTTTGTTGAGTATTTTTGCATAGATATTCATAAGGGAAATTGGTCTGAAGTTCTCTATCTTTGTTGTGTCTTTGTGTGGTTTAGGTATCAGAGTAATTGTGGCTTCATAGAATGAATTGGGCAGTATACCTTCAGATTCTATTTTGTTGAATAGTTTGAGAAGAACTGGAACTAGGTCTTCTTTGAAGGTCTGATAGAACTCTGCACTAAATCCATCTGGTCCTGGGCTTTTTTGGGTTGGGAGACTATTAATGACTGCTTCTATTTCTTTATGAGATATAGGGCTGTTTAGGTCATTAATCTGATCCTGGTTGAACTTTGGAACTTGGTATCTGTCTAGAAAGTTATCCATTTCATCCAGATTTTCCAGTTTTTTTTTGTTATGTCTCCCTTTTCATTTCTGATTTTGTTGATTTGGATGCTATCCCTGTGCCCTCTAGTGAGTCGGGCCAAGGGTTTGTCTATCTTGTTGACTTTTTCAAAGAACCAGCTCCTGGTTTGATTGATTCTTTGGATTGTTCTTTTTGTTTCCACATGGTTGATTTCACCCCTGAGTTTGATTATTTCCTGCCGTCTACTCCTCTTAGGTGACTTTGCTTCCATTTGTTCTAGAGCTTGCAGATGTGCTGCCAAGCTACTGGTGTAAGCTCTCTCCATTTTTTTTGTAGGAACTCAGAGCTATGAATTACCTCTCAGGAATGCTTTCATTGTGTCCCATAAATTTGGGTATGTTGTGGCTTCATTTTCATTAAACTCTAGAAAGTCTTTAATTTCTTTCTTTATTCCTTCCTTGACCAAAGTATCATTGAGTAGAGTGTTGTTCAGTTTCCAAGTGAATGATGGTGTTCTGCTACTTATGTTGTTATTGAAGAGCAGCCTTAGTC
>LR755146.1:461486-480120 GCA_902729485.2 Mus minutoides | reverse complement strand
GAACGCCTACGCAGAAGACTGGGGGCGGGGTTTCCCTTCCTTTATCCCCAAATGCTTGTCCACCATTAAAGAGTCGTTCTAAGCAGAAGCAACCATGTAGCCTCGGAGACCTTCTTTCTTCCCCCTCTCCCTTAGTTTCATTTCAGCTTCGGGCCAATCCTCCAGGAACCCAGTCCACTGCGGGCAGTGGACCCCAACAAAAATGGGTATCCAGGACCAAGTGTAAATATCAACCTGGTGATACATGACCATGTATGAACATCAAAATGGGGATTCATGACCAAGTGAAAATAATAACATTGAGAAACATGAGCAAGTATGAATATCAAAAAGGGGACATATGACAAAGTAAGAATAGCAACATAGTGATACAGGACCAAGTGTGAATATCAAAACTGGGATACATGACTGAGTGGGGATGTCACCATGTGGATATATGAAGAAGTGTTTCAATCAACATTGAGATACATGGCCAAATGTAAATATCAACATAAGAACACATAACCAAATGAGAATATCAGCATGGGTATCCATGACCATGAATAAATGTCAACATGGCTGTAAATGACCAAGTATGGACATCAAAATGGGGATACATGTCAAGTGAGAGTAGCAACATTGAGATATATGACCAAGAATGAATATCAAAATTGGGACATATGACCAAGTAAAAATACCAACAGTGATACATAACCAAGTGTGAATCTCAAAATTGGGATTCATGATGAAGAATGGATATCAACATGGGGATACCTGAGCAAGTGTGTCAATACACATTGAAATACATAACCAAATGTGAATATCAATATGGGAAAAAATCAACAAGTAAGAATAACAACAAGGGATCTATGACCAAGTGAAAATATCAACATAGAGACACATGACCAAGTGAGAATATCAACAGGGGATAGAAGACCAAGTGTGAATATCAACATGGTATTACATGACAAAGTCTGAAAATCAAAATGGGTACAGATGACCAAGTTAGAATAGCAACACAGTGATACATCACTAAGTTTTAATATCAACACAGTGATTCATGACCAACTGATTGTATCAAAACCAGATACAAGACCAAGAGTGAATATCAACACTGGGATATATGATCAAGTGTGGATATCAACATGGGGATATATAAATAAGTATGTCTATCAGTATGGATATACATGACCAAGTGTGAACATGGGGACACATAGCCAAGTGTGGATATCAACAGAAGGATATGTGACCATTTGAGAATAGAAATACATGTATACATGACAAATTGTAAATATCAGCAGTAGGTTACATGACCAAGTGCTCATATCAAAATGGGGATATATGACCAAATGTGACTATCAAAACTGAATTACATGATGAAGTGTAAATATCGACATGGGTACACATAAGCAAATAAAATTATCAACACAGGCATCCATGACCAAGTATGAGTATAAAAATGGGCACACGGGACCAAGTGAAAAGGGATACATGAACAAGTCTGAATATCAACCCTGAGATACAGGGCCAAGTGTAAATCTCAACACGGCAATACATGGCCAAGTGTGAATATAAAAACTGGGATGCATGACGAAGTGAGGATACCAACATGTGAATACATGAACAAGTGTGTCAATCAACATTGAGTTACATGGCCAAATGTGAATATCAACATGGTGACACATAACCAAATGAGAATATGAACATGGGGATCAGTGACCAAGAATAAATGTCATGCCGGTGGTACATGACCAAGTATGAACATCAAAATGGGGATACATGACCAAGTGAAGAGCACCAACATTGAGATTCTTGACACATGGCCAAGTAAAAACAGCAACCCAGTGATACAAGACTGTGTGAATAAAAAACTGGGATACATGACCAAGTGGAGATATCAACATGCTGATATATGAACAAGTGTGTCAACCAACATTGAGTTACATGACCAAATGAGAATATCAACATGGGTACACATAATCAAATGAGAATATGAAAACAGTTATCCATGACCATGTGTAAATATCAAACCAGTGACATATGACCAACTGTGAACATCAAAATGTGGATACATGACCAAGTGAGAGTACCAACATTGGGATACATGACCAAGTGTGGATATTAAAATGAGGATATATGACCAAGTAAGAATGGCAATACAGTGATACATGAACAAGTGTTAATCTCAAATCTGGGATACACTACCATTTGTGGATATCAACATAGGGATACATGAACAATTGTGTCAATCAACATTGAGTTACATGACTAAATGTGAATATCAACATGGGGACACATAACCAAATAGGAATATCAACATGAGTATCCATGACTCAGTGTAAATATCAACATGGTGATACTTAACCAAGTATGAACATCAAAATGGGGATACATGTCCAAGTGAATAGTACCAATATTGGGATACATGACCAAGTGTGAATATCAAATTTGGGACACATGACAAAGTAAGAATAGCAACCCAGTGATATAAGACTAAGTGTCAATAACAAAACTGGGATACATGACCAAGTGGGGATACCAACATGCTGATATATGAACAAGTGTGTCAATCAACATTGAGTTACATGACCAAATGTGAATATCTACATGGAGACACAGAACAAATGAGAATATCAAGACAGGTAACCATCACCAACTATACATATCAACATGGAGATACATGACCAAGTGTGAATATGAACACAGGGATACTTGACCAAGTGTGAATATCAACAGGGGGATATGTGATAAAATGAGAATAGCAACATATATATGCATAACCAAGTGTGAATGTCAACAGTGGGTTAAAAGACCAAGTGTGAATATCAAAAAAGGGATATATAACCAAGTGAGACTATTAACACTGAGATACATGATGAAGTGTGAATATCAACATGGGGATACATAACCAAATGAGATTATCAACACCAGCATCCATGACTAATTGTGCATATCAAAATGGGCACACGTGACCAAGTGATAATTGTAACATGGGTATATAGGACCAAGTAAGAGTGTCAAAACTGGGATACATGACAAGTAAGGATATCAACATGTGAATATGAAGAAGTGTGTCAATCAACATTGAGATACATGACCAAATGTGAATATCTACATGGGGACACATAACTAAATGAGAATATCAACTAAGTGTAAATATCAAGCCAGTGATACATGACCAAGTATAAACATCAAAATGGTGACATATGACCAAGGAAGAAGAGCAACACAGTGATACATGACCAAGTGTGAATATCAAATATGGGATACATGAATAAGTGTTTATATCGACATGGGGATACATGAAAAACTGTGTCAATCAACATTGAAATAGATGAACAAATATGAATTACAACACGGGGACACATAACAAAGAGAGATTATCAAAACTGGGATTCATGAACAAGTTTAAATATCAACACAGGGGCTAAAAAGCAATTGAGAATATCAACAGGGGATACAAGACAAAGGTTGAATATCAACACTGTAATACATGAGCATGTGTACATATCAACATGGGGACAAAGTGTCACTGTCAATATTGAGATACATGACCAAGTATGAGTATCAACATGGGGACAAATAGCCAAGTGAAAATATCAGCATGTTGATCCATGACCAAGTATAAACATTTTTTATAAATATTTTATAAAATTTTATAAATATTTCCCACAAGGGGAAAAATAACCATGTCAAAATATCAACTCAGGCATCCATGTCCAAGTGTGAATATCAACACAGAGATACATTACCAAATGGGAATATTGAAATGGGGATCATGACAAAGTGAGAATAGCAACAGAATGATAAATGACAAAATACTAATATCAACATGAGAATGCATGGCCACATGAGAATAGCAAGATTGTAGAGAGCCGCTCCCGAGTCGGCTCTGTTGCTATTCTAAGATGGCACTAACATTTTGTTACCACCCCTAGTTTAGAGCCAGTAAACGACCCAAAAGCACGTGCACCTGTTGTTTAACTGCCGCCCAGCAGCAGTTAATTGAGTAATGGCCCAACAGCCAATCCAGTTAAGACACGCCTCCTCCTTGGCTATATAAGCCGAGGCTTTTCCGGACTCTGGGTTTTTTTCCTTTTTGAATGCTTAAATAAAGCTTTGCTGTAGAAGGATCCTGTGTGCGGCCTGCTTCTTCCTGCTGGCGGGATACGGCGGGTCGCACAAGATGGTGATTCATAACATAGTGTAAATATCTACATGGGGATACATGCCTAAGTAAGAATGACAACATGGGGATACATGACCAAGTGTGACTATCAACACAGAGATACATGATTAATTGAGAATTGTAACATGGGTATAAATGAACAAGTGTGAATATCAACGTGTTTATATACCATACCAAGTGAGAATATCAAACATGGGTATACATGACCAAGACTTAATATTAACATGGAGGCACATGACCATATGTGAGTATCAACACAATATCAAGTGTGACTATTAACACTGAGATACAAGAGCAAATCTGAATATCAAAATGGGGACATATAACCAATTGAGATTACCAACATGGGGATCCATGATTAAGTGTAAATATCAACATGGGGATCCATGACTCAGTGAGAGTATCAACAAGGGGGACACATGACTAAGTGTGAACATTAACATGAGAATACAAGGCAAGTTTGAATATCAACAAGGGGATACATCACCAAGTGAGAATAGCAACAAGGAGATACATAACCAAGTATGAATATCAATATGGGGATACAGGAAAAAGTGAGTAAAGCAACACGGGTATGCACCAAGAATAAATATCAACATAGTGATACAAGAACAAGTGCAAATATGAAGATGAGTATATGTGAACAAATATGAATATTAACACAGGGACATATGAACAAGTGAGAAGAGCAACATGTACATACATGATCAAGTGTGAATATCAACACATGGACACATCACCAACTGTGACTATCAACACAGGGATACATGACCAAGTGTGAATATCAACACAGTGATACATGGCGATATGTGAATATCAATATGGGGATACATGACCAAGTGAGAATTGTAACACAAGTATACATGCCCCAGTGTGAATAGCAACATGGAAATACATGACCAAGTGAGTATTTCAAACACAGGAACACATGACAAATAATTTATATCAACATGCATTTGCTGCAGACCCTTTAGGTCGCCTGTCTGTATGGAATGGGTTCTCTGGAGGAAGTGGATGAAGGAGTTCGGTGAGAGTGGGTGACAAACAGAGACCACACGAGAGGGTGTGTAGAATCTGAAGGTATTTTTTCAGGTAGAGCATCAAACTTTTTATACAGAAGAGTAACAAGAAACCAGGAGTTACAGTGACACAATACAAAAGGAATGTATACATCAAGAGATGGCAGGGAGCAGTCTGCCACCACTAAGCCAGCTGTAATGCTAGTCTATTGTTAAGCCCACCACCAGGGGGTTCTGCTCTATCAGACCTTCTCATGAATAATGTATTACCACAGCCCCCCTATTTCCTAGGCCTAGGTAAATACTTGCCTATGAAGGTAACTTGGCTGTGCTTTTAAGAATCTGTGGGGAATCCCCATGTGTCAGAAGAATTCACCAACTTGCTTCTAATCTGCAATGTAGTTTTCTATACCTGACTGTAGTGAAGATTCCTTTCTCAATGGGAAATTCTAACCTTTCATAGTCCCTTGCCTGAGTAAGACTGGATATTGTCCCTAGTAAACATCCTGCAGACCAGCCCTGAGCTACTTTGGCTCTGTTCTTTATAATGCTAAATAGTTTCCCATCTCTAGATAGTTTTCTGAATTCCCTCTGAAATCAAGGATTCTCTAGGACTGTAGAAACACTGGAAGGCTTAGCTATGTCAGGATTCAATGTATAAAGGGACTGTAATAAAATACTACTAAAGAATAGCACATGTATCCATACACCAGACTAACGTGGGGATATACGGGTTATGAGAACACCTTCCCAGGAGAATGAGTTTCTTTTGAAACTACGTGTCTCATGAAAGCTTTCCAGCTTTCCAGCTTGTCAAGCCACTTCACTGTGATGTGAGTAACATTCTCCCCCCTTTTAATTTATTTTTCAGCCAAAGTTCCAGAATGTCCCGCTTTATTGTAGCCACAGATCTCAGAAGTGCTCTAAGAATAAGTGGGAACACAAAGGTTAGCAATAAAATAATGACAATAATAATAGCAAGTAGGATTATATACTGAACATAATCCAGGGGATTCAATGCACTTAGGTTATTTTAAAATCTCTAGCCAATTCAGCAATGTTCCAAGTGTCCAAGTAACTTCTGATAATATCTGAAATTTCTTCCTTTCTAGCCTTAATATTTGCTATATCCTGCCCTATTGCTAGGACTACTACTTCTAGTGCATTAACCTTTGCCTCCAATTATATATCTATAATATGTTGCTCTGACAAAGCTATGGAAATCTTCCTATGTTTATTATTACCAAAATGAGCAGTATGCAGCTGCTGATCTAAAGCTGTGGTAGATAATGCAAAAGAAGTTAAAATTGCAATTAAAGCAGTAATTCCTAAAATTGCTCATCTAACCTTTTCAAAGTTTACGTTCTCAAATTCTCAAACCAACAATCATTACTTAACTCTACAGGTAGCAAAACATAAGCAGGACTCTTTAACAAAATCATAACAGCAAATTCCTTATCTAAATTAGAATCTACACAATTAGTTAATTGACAAGAATATGAAAAGACTTGCAAGACTGGTGATCATAACTCTCCCAAAATTATCTAACAATACAGCATATGGGTGATGTACATAAGCTTTCAGAGCCATAGGGGAATTGGCCTAAATGGCCAAAAACAGTGTCTCTGACAAAATCTTGTCTAATACTCTGTAGCGCTTTCTCCACCTCACAAGTCAGCCTTCTTAGTGGTCCCCAAGTTGACACCAGGTTGGCTCTCCTTGATTCCTCTTTCTCTGTGCGCTCAATACAGCTTTCTTGTTGCCACTCTCAGGGCACTCGGGTCAGCCTATCAGAGGAATCATTCTGGAAGCTAGCATGCTCCTGCAACTTCTGTGGAAAAAACACAGAGATTTCCCCCTTTCCCCCATAATAACTTCCTGTTCAGGCCAATTATTTTTGTGTGAGGCCTTTTTTCTTAAGAGTTGTATATGCATAAACAATTGCAAATTTGAGAATTGATAGCATCTGAGGGTCAAACAATTTTTAAAGCAATGGCAAGCTCTGAGATATATATATATATATATATATATATATATATATATATATATATATATTGACTATTAATATACAAATTAAAGCTTGATTATGCAACATTTTAAAACACTGTCTACAGCACATGATTTAATTATCTGTGCTGAATTAGGAGGAAACTCAAAATAATAAACATATGATCTAATTCATATATACTTTTCTCCCATAGAAAGATTAAATACAGTAAATGGAATGTATGCATGCATGAATTTACAAGATACAAAAGCATGCATAAAAATAATTTTTAACTGATCATTAGGATAGTTATTATCAATTTTATTTAAAATGATGGTATGCAATAAGCCAAATATCAATATTCTCTAATAACCAATTTAATTGCTGTCTGGAACAATGAACAGACACACTTTATCCGGTTTTTAAGACACAATTTTTTGTTATAGTTTTTCTAAAATATATGAATTTATCTTATAATTATTAATTAGCACCACAGCAGCCTAAATTGGATGTTCAAATTTTACTTTGAGGTAAAGAAAGATGATTTTACATTGATGTTTTCTCTGGCCAAAGAATTGCTGTGGGCACATTTAATATCTAGAATAAGCAGCTAATATTTGATTACCACTGATTATAATAGACAACAATGGATCACAGAAGTATTCTCTACTTTCTGTAAAGCCTTTTTGTTTCTCACCAGTTAATCTGAATTTCACTTGATAGCACCTAAGTTCCCTTGTGGTGAGTTTAAGGTAAGGTCTTAGCCAATTAAAATCTCTTGGAAGCTTTTGAAAATAAAATTCTTAAGCAAATCAATTTTTCTTTCTTAGCTTTTCTGCACCACAATTTTCCAGTTTAACTAAAACCCTAAATATTGCCTCTGAATATTTTCTTCAGGGCAACAGTTACTCCTCAGAACTTTAAAGCTCATTGTGTGAGCACAAGAATTTGAAGTAAACATTCCTTTAGAGGCATTAGCTAACAAGATAATTTCCACTTAGGAAACAGTATATACTGAAAGATTCAAACTCTTAGCTTCCTGTATTGAAGCAAAAATAATAAAACAAATTTTCTTACATAAGGTAAAGCTTATATTAGCCATACCTAGAGGCAAAATTTTCCAGCGATTACGAGCTCACTAGACACAAACCCTTTACAATTATCAGAATGCAGAGGAAAAAACAAACTTTTCAATCTGTAATAATTTTATATGAAGTAGACAAGCCAGATTTTAATGCCTTTAAGTTCTACAGCCTGATTGGCATTTTATAAATTTTGAATTTAACCTTTATTATGAACAGCACCTGGGTAGATCTGAAAAAAAAATGTTGTTTAGCTTTAAAAAATTCCCCTGGGGGCTGGTGAGATGGCTCAGCGGGTAAGAGCACCCGACTGTGCTTCCGAAAGTGATAAGTTCAAATCCCAGCAACCACATGGTGGCTCACAACCATCCGTAACAAGATCTGGCTCCCTCTTCGGAGTGTCTGAGGACAGCTACAGTGTAATTACATATAATAAAATAAAATAAATCTTTAAAAAAATTACCCTGAAGGCAGGGAAGAACTTCCCTAGGCACTGATTGCAAAACAAAAGAAAGCCACACAAGCCTCACCAAGGCTGCACTGACCTTTGCTCCTCTTGCAGTGGGGAGAGATTCTAGAATTTTTAAGTTTCTTTTGCAATATTAGAATATATCTACAACATTGGGAAAGCAAAATCCAATCTTAAAACAATTTATCATCTTTAAAATCAATGCTAGGAACTTGTGAGTGAGCCATCTTTGGTCCCAGGTCTCTCAGAGACCAGACTGTGCAGTTCAGCTCACGGACTGCAATCAGTGACTGAGCAGACCTCAGAAGCAACACAGCTTCTGGGATGGGCCCAGTTTGGGGCACTAGATATCTGGGCACCTTCCCCGCCTGAAAAGAGGTGTCCACCCAGGAGGGCTTTGCCTGCCAGAGCGCAGGAGAGAGCGAACCTGGGTCTGGGATACCTCAGAGACCAGTCTGCGCAGGTCAGCTCTCAGACAGCAAAGGGTCCCACAGAGACCAGTCTGTGCAGGTGAGAGTGCAGACTGCAGAAACTACACAGCTTCTGGGAGAGGCAGAAGCAACATAGCTTCTGGGACAGAACCAGTTTCAGGCTCCAGATATCAGGGCACCTTCCCGGCCTGAGGAGAGGTGTCTGCCCAGGAGGGGTTTGCCTGCCACGTAAGGGAGCCAACTTGGGTCCTGGATCCCTCAGAGACCAGTCTGTGCAGGTGAGTGTGCAGACTGCAGAGGCAACACATGTTCTAGGACATTCCCTATATACGGCAGTCACCTTTACCAAAGAGACAGGTTTGAACACCAAACCTCTGTGCACCTTCCCTACAAGAGGAGAGCTTGCCTGCAGAGACTACTCTGACCACTGAGACACAGGAGAGAGCTGGGCTCCCAGGACTGCTGACAGAGGCCAACAGAATCAAAGGAGGTACAAGCTCCAACCAGAGACAACTATAACAACCAACTCCAGAGATTACCAGATGGTGAAAGGTAAACATAAGAATCCTAATAACAGAAACCAAGACCACTCACCTTCATCAGAACCCAGCACTCCCACCTCAGCCAGTCCTGGATACCTCAACAACCTGAAAAGCAAGACTAAGATTTAAAATCATATCTCATGGTGCTGGTAGAGAACATTAAGAAGGCCATTAAGAGCCAGGCGTGGTGGCGCACTCCTTTAATCCTAGCACTTGGGAGGCAAAGGCAGGCAGATGTCTGAGGTCGAGGCCAGCCTGGTATACAGAGTGAGTTCCAGGACAGCCAGGGCTATACAGAGAAACCCGGTCTTGGAAAAACAAAAAGAAAAAAAAAAAAAAGGACATTAAGAAGGACATTAATAACTCACTTAAAGAAATACAGGAGTCTAGTCCGCCCTGCCTGCACCAGCTCCGGCCCTGCATCAGCTCCGGTCAGTCTCAGACGCAGGCACTCTGTACTCTTCCGAGGTCCCGGTGGGACTCCCCTGGCTATCTTGGAACCACATGTGAGCAGTGGGACACAACATCTGTTCCAATCCAACCACGTGGGACCTGAGACTTCAGCCTGGAGACTGATAAAGGCCCAGGGAAGGACAGCGGCCCCATTCCGGTCTGCCCTGCCTTCAGCAGCTCCGACCCTGCACCAGCTCCTGTCAGTCTCGGACACAGGCACTGTGCACTCTCCCAAGGTCCCTATGAGACTCCCCAAGCCATCGTGGGACCACAGGTGAGCAGCTGAACACAACATCTGTTCCAATCCAAACTCTTGGAACTCAAGACTGCAGCTGGGAGATAAATAAAGGGACAGACCAGGGCAGTGGGTTTCTTCTGGTCTGCACCAACGCCAGGTCTCCTCGGGCAGAGATGGCAGGAGGCAAACATAAGAACAGAAGCAACAGAAACCAAGGGTACTTGGCATCACCAGAGCCAAACTCACCCACCACATAAAGTCCTAGATACAACATTACTCGGGAAAAGCAGGATATGGATCTAAAGTCAATCGTCATGATGATGATGGAGGATTATAAGAAGGAAAAACAGGAAAACACAGATAAACACTTTAGAGAATTTCAGGAAAACAATACCAAACAGGTGATGGAATTGAGCAAAGCCATCTAGGACATAAAAATGGAAGTAGAAACAATTAAGAAAACCCAAAAGGAGATAACCCTGGAGATAGAAACGATAGGAAAAAAATCAGGAACCGTAGATATGAGCATCAGCAACAGAATACAAGAGATGGAAGAGAGAATCTCTAGCACAGAAGATTCTATAGGGAGCATAGACATGACAATCAAAGAAAATGCTAAATGCAAAAAGATCCTAACACAAAATATCGAGGAAATCCAGGACACAATGAGAAGACCAAACTTAAGGATAATAGGAGTAGATGAGAATGAAGATTCTCAACTTAAAGGGCCAGCAAATATCTTCAACAAAATTATAGAAGAAAACTTTCCATACCTAAAGAATGAGATGCCCATAAACATAAAAGAAGCCTACAGAACTCCAAATAGGCTGGACCAGAAAAGGAATCCCTCCCAACAAATAATAATCAGAACAACAAATGCGCTAAATAAAGACAGAATATTAAAAGCTGTAAGGGAAAAAGGGCAGGCCTATTAGAATTACTCCAGACTTCTCACCAGAGACTATGAAATCCAGAAGATCATGGACAGATATTATACAGACACTAAGAGAACACAAATGCCAGCCCAGGCTACTATACCCAGCAAAACTCTCATTTACCATAGATGGAGAAACCAAAATATTCCATGGCAAATTCAAATTCACACAATATCTTTCCATGAATCTAGCCCTTCAAAGGATAATAACAAAAAAAAACCAATAGAAGGATGGAAATTCTGCCCTAGAAAAAGCAAGAAAATAATCCCTCAACAAACCTAAAAGAAGACAGCCACAAGAACAGACTACCAACTCTAAACGCAAAAATGACAGGAAGCAACAACTACTGTTCCTTAATATCTCTTAATATCAATGGACTCAATTCCCTGATAAAAAGACATAGACTATCAGACTGGCTACACAAACAGGACCCAACGTTGTGCTGCTTACAGGAAACACACCTCTGGAAAAAAGACAGACACTACCTCAGAGTGAATGGCTGGAAAACAATTTTCCAAGCAAACGGGCCAAAGAAAAAAGCTGGGATAGCCATTCTAATAGTGAATAAAATAGACTTTCAACCCAAAGTTATCAAAAAAGACAAAGAGGGGCACTTCATACTCATCAAAGGCAGAATCTTCCAAGAGGAACTCTCAATTCTGAATATCTATGCTCCAAATGCAAGGGCAGCCAATTTCATTAAAGAAACATTAGTAAAGCTCAAAACACACATTGCATCTCACATAATAATAGTGGGAGACGTCAACACCCCACTCTCATCAATGGACAGATCCTGGAAACAGAAACTAAACAGAGACTCAGTCAAACTAACAGAGAGTATGAAACCAATGGACTTAACAGATATATACAGAATATTTCATCCTAAAACAAAAGGATATACCTTTTTCTCAGCACCTCATGGCACCTTCTCCAAACTTGAACACATAATTGGCCACAAAACAGGTCTCAACTGATTCAAAAATATTGAAATTGTCCCATGCATCCTTTCAGATCACCATGGTCTAAGGCTGTTCTTCAATAACAACGTAAGTAGCAGAACACCATCATTCACTTGGAAACTGAACAACATTCTAATCAATGATACCTTGGTCAAGGAAGAAATAAAGAAAGAAATTAAAGACTTTCTAGAGTTTAATGAAAATGAAGCCACAACATACCAAAACTTATGGGACACAATGAAAGCATTCCTGAGAGGTAAACTCATAGCTCTGAGTTCCTACAAAAAGAAAATGGAGAGAGCATACACTAGTAGATTGGCATCACATCTGCAAGCTCTAGAACAAATGGAAGCAAATTCACCTAAGAGGAGTAGACGGCAGGAAATAATCAAACTCAGGGGAGAAATCAACCATGTGGAAACAAAAAGAATAATTCAAAGAATCAATCAAACCAGGAGCTGGTTCTTTGAAAAAGTCAACAAGATAGATAAACCCCTGGCCAGACTCACTAGAGGGCACAGGGATAGCATCTGAATTAACAAAATCAGAAATGAAAAGGGAGACATATCAACGGATCCTGAGGAAATTCAAAACACCATTAGATCCTTCTACAAAAGGTTATATTTTAAAAATTGGAAAATCTAGATGAAATGGATAATTTTCTAGACAGATACCAAGTTCCAAAGCTAAACCAGGATCAGATTAATGACCTAAACAGTCCTATATCTCCTAAAGAAATAGAAGCAGTCATTAATAGTCTCCCAGCCAAAAAAAGCCCAGGACAGGATGGGTTTAGTGCAGAATTCTATCAGACCTTCAAAGAAGACCTACTTCCAGTTCTTCTCAAACTATTCAACAAAATAGAATCTGAAGGTACACTACCTAATTCATTCTATGAAGCCACAATTACTCTGATACCTAAACCACATAAAGACACAACAAAGATAGAGAACTTCACACCAATTTCCCTTATGAACATCGACGCAAAAATACTCAACAAAATTCTCGCCAGCCGAATCCAAGAACACATCAAAACGATCATCCAACATGACCAAGTAGGCTTCATCCCAGGAATGCAGGGATGGTTTAATATACGGAAATCCATCAACGTAATACACTATATAAACAAACTCAAAGATAAAAACCACATGATTATCTCCTTAGATGCTGAAAAAACATTTGACAAAATCCAACACCCAATCATGATAAAGGTCTTGGAAAGATCAGGAATTCAAGGCCCATACCTAAACATGATAAAAGCAATCTACAGCAAACCAGTGGCCAACATCAAACTAAATGGAGAGAAGCTGGAAGCAATCCCACTAAAATCAGGGATTAGACAAGGCTGCCCACTTTCTCCCTACCTATTCAATATAGTACTTGAAGTCCTAGCCAGAGCAATTCGACAACAAAAGGAGGTCTGCTGGGCTCAGATAGGGAGGATGGCAGGCAGCTGCAGCAGATAGGACCTGGCTGGGAGGGGTCTCAGCCTCTGGTTGGGCAGAGTTCCTCTGTTCCAGCTGCTGCTGCACCTGGACCCTCGGCGATTTCAAAGCCCACGGTGTGCTCCACTCACCTGTAACCCCGATGTGTACCTAATGTCCTGGGGTATTGGAGAGTGAGCAAGCGGCCCTATTGACCTCCACTGGGCTCAGAGAACCCGAGAACTTTTACTCGTCCTAGGAACCTTAAAATATATATCTACCGAGCCAGCCAGCTGCTTTACAGCGGACTGAAAAATGTAGCTGCTTTACTGTGGACTTGTAAGGCCTATACTTACAGGGCCCACCCTGTACCGCAGGAGTTCTGAAACCTCCGTGCAGGTCAGAATTACTTCTTCTTCGTATGGGCCACCATCTTGTCGAGCGCCCCCTGCTGAGCAACGGGAATAAGACGCAAGACAACCAGGTTTCTTCTCAGGATGGTTTACTCAGGAAACATAAAGTGGCAAATCAAAATGGCAAATGGCAGTGCATGCAGTTACAGAATATGGTGAAACGGTGAAAGGCAGAAAGGCACAATGGTAGAGTTGCAGATTGGAATGGTAGAGTGGGACAGAGCGGCAGAGTCAGAGTGGCAGAATGGAGTGGGGGCCCTGATCCCCACCAGGAGCAGCTACTTAAACCCTGTCCTGGCCAATCACCGAGCTGCCCCGTGGCTCTCGCTCATACACCAGGTAGTCTCGGGCACAAGATCAAACAACAGCTGACACTGCCTAATGCCAACTAAGAGTTGTTTATGCCAGTACAGCTATCTTCAAGGAGCGGTTGAATGGTTCCCATCATTAGTAAGAGAGGCCCGTTGATATTGCAAACTTTATATGCCCCAATACAGGGGAATGCCAGGGCCAAGAAGTGGGAGTAGGTGTGCAGGGGTGCAGGGCCGGGGGGGGGGGAGGGTAGATGAAACTTTTGGGATAACATTTGAAATGTAAACTAAGAAAATATCTAATAAAAAATGAAAAAAAAATCAATCCTAGAACCATCAATATCACCTTACGAAGTTTGGCTGCCAATTCATGAATTCATGACAGTATAAATTTTAATGCTTAATTAAAGAGACATTGTTTTAAATCTTTTCTCTATGTCTATTTTCTAGCATAAGAATTACACAAAATATTATCTCAATTAGAAGTATCCTTGAGGCCTAGTTTTCTGGTCTTGTTTATGCCACGTGCTTGAAATGATTCCAACACTGAGTTATGAATTTAAAGCTAACTTTCTTGTTATATATGTTACACCTTTTTGATCATACCCAGTAATTTATAAGGTAATACTCTATGATGAAGACATGTAGAGCATATTTATACCTTAAGACCAGTCAAAAACCAAATGAAGCGGTTACACAAATCCTATGAATTTGGACCGTTCAAAGAACTATACTTTTTCTAGCTATAATTATAAGATAAAATAAGCACTTTGTTACTTGCTAAACACAATAATCACGATTGTAGAGAATTTTCAAGGAAAAAAATATCGGCTTATATGCCTTAGAACTAAGAGGTTGCAGACTCCTATTCCTTAAAAACAGATTTTCAGCAGGGCCTCTCCTGCTGCATTTAATTACTTGGGCCACTCTCAGGCTCCACTGTTTAAACTGAGACAAAATCAGAAGATAAAGTTTTAACCATTTTTCTTTTTCAACATGAAACATAAAACAGTCAGTCATTCAGAAAACGAAACAAAAAACATATATGAATTGACATGTGGACAAGTTGATGCATCAAACATAGTCAAGACAAAGACAGTAGAGAACTTCTCCTGTAGGGGCCAGAGATTTAACAGGGCATCCCCGGATTTCTCTAGGTCCCTGGCAGAGTTCCAAGATCCATTTTCCTCTCCTCTCCTCTCCTCTCCTCTCCTCTCCTCTCCTCTCCTCTCCTCNCCTTTCCTTTCCTTTCCTTTCCTTTCCTTTCCTTTCCTTTCCTGCTTGTAAGAGGCAATTTATCAAACTAAAATTAAAACCCAAAATTCTCTAACAGTTTCTGTCAAGCATCCAAACTTCTAATTTATTTAATATGATGGCAATTCTCTGAGAAAACACACAATCTCTATACACTAAGTATCTCAATAGCCTAAAAGTTTACCATGCTGAATCTTTTTTGAAGCTGTCATCAGCCCACACTTAGTCAAACATTTTACAGCCATCTGTAAAACCTGCTCTGTCCCTCTCAACTTTCTGTAACCAACAAAAATACCATCTACAAAATAAATTATATATGTTTGAGAATATAATTTCCTAACTTCCAATAAAGCTTTATCTATGAATTTTTGGCACAATGTAGGATTGGGAATTTGTAAATAAACAGTAAGAATTGACCTATATTTTGATCTTTATGACATGTCTTTTTATACTTTAACCATGATTCAACCAAAACTTTTAATTTTACCTAGAGTATCAGAATCCACAACTTGAGATTTTTCATATAACTGGACCTGTGTCCTACAATGAGGTCCACTGGTACATACACTCCAGTAGTGACAAGTAAGTGCCAACAGGACCCCAAAACCTGGGCACTGTCCTGAGGCGAAAAGTTCATGGAAATTTAGTCTCCTGGAACCTGCTTTGCTTGATTTTTTTGGTTAAGAGTAATCATCTTATAAGAGCGCTAATACAGCTCATTTCATACAAAACTAAGACAGACTTATCTAGATAGGTTTGTTTTTGTACAGAAATTAGACCCTCATACAATCAGTTTGGCTATGGTTGCTGCCTGGCAGGAGACTACAGTACAAGCAATTTTTTCACAGCACTAAAGTTATAAAGAACATTTTAACTATAAGTCATCTTAAGAAAGATTGTCCAATAGTACTACCGGAGGATTCAACGATACCTCTCCTGGGTATATACCCAGAAGATGTTCCAACTGGTAATAAGAACACATGTTCCACTATGTTCATTGCAGCCTTATTTATAATAGTCAGAAGCTAGAAAGAACCTAGATGTCCCTGAACAGAGGAATGGATACAGAAAATGTGGTACATTTACACAATGGAGTACCACTCAGCTATTAAAAACAATGAATTTATGAAATTCTTGGGCAAATGGATGTATCTGGAGGATATCATCCTTAGTGAGGTAACCCAATCACAAAAGAAGTCATTGGATATGCACTCACTGATAAGTGGATATTAACCCAGAAACTTAGAATACCCAAGATGCAATTTGCAAAACACAAGAAAATCAAAAAGGAAGACCAGTGTGTGGACACTTCATTCCTCATTAGAATAGAAAACAAAATACCCATGAAAGAAGTTACAGAGACAAAGTTTAGAGTTAAGATGAAAGGATGGACTATCCAGAGACTACCCCACTCGGGAATCCATCCCATAATCAGTCAACAAACTCAGACACTATTGCATAGGACAGTAAGAGTTTGCTGAAGGGACCTTGATATAGCTGTCTCGTATGAGGCTATGTCAGTGTCTGGCAAATATAGAAGTGGATGCTCACAGTCATCTATAGGATAGAACACAGGGCTCCCAATGGAGAAGCTAGAGAAAGTACCCAAGGAGCTGAAGGGTTCTGCAACCCTATAGGTGGAACAACAATACGAACTAATCAGAACTCCCAGAGCTTGTGTCTCTAGCTCCATATGTAGCAGAAGATGGCCTAGTCGGCCATCATTGGGAAGAGAGGCCCGTTGGCATTGCAAACTTTATATGCCCCAATACAGGGGAACGCCAGGGCCAAGAAGTGGGAGTGGGTGGGTAGGGGAGCAGGGCAGAGGGGAGGGTAGATGGAACTTTTGGGATAGCATTTGAAATATAAATTAAGAAAATACCTAATAAAAAAGAAAGATTGTCCAAAATTAGAGGCATAGACAGTCTGATTGTTCCCCTAGAATCTGTCCTCATTGCAGGAGGGCCAAGATGCTTTTATATATATATATACACATTTGAGTTAATGCAAAGTTCAGAGGAGCCTCAGGGAAGCTTTGTGTGATGTTTCTTGTGTTTTGCAAACCAAGACTAAGGAAGTTCTTGTGACCTCACCCCTCCTTGCCTTTGGGGGAATTTCTTTTTAGCTAGCCAACATTTTTTTTCACATTTACCCAGGTGTTGTTCATAATAAAGTTTTAATTCAAAATTTATAAAAGGCCAATCAGGCTATAGAACTTATAAAGGCATTACAAGCTGGCTTGCCTACTTCATATAAAATTATTATGGATTTGAAAGTTTTTTTTTTCCTCTGCACCCTTTTAATTATAAAGAGTTAGCTTCTAGTGAACTGGTGCCCATTAAAAATTTTGCCCCTGGGTATGGCTTTATGTAAGAAATTTTCATTGTCTCGGCTTCAATACAAGAAGCTGAGACTTTGAATTTTTCAGTGTATTGTTTCTTAAATGAAAAGTAATTTATTAGCAAATGCCTCTAAAGAAACAATTCAAATCTTTGCTGTCACATAATGAACTTTATAGTTCTAGAGAGAGCTGTTGCTCTAGAAAAGATTCAGAGGCAATATCTTTATAATATTTAGGGTTTTAGTTATACTTGAAAATTGTGATACAGAAAATCTAACAAAGAAAAATTGATTTGCTTCAAAATTTTTTTTTCCTCTTTATTAGATATTTTCTTCATTTACATTTCCCATGTTATCCAGAAATTTTCCCTTACCCTCCCGCGTCCCCGCCCTGCCCCCCTACCCACCCTCTCCCACGTAATGGCCCTGGCATTCCCCTGTTCTGGGGCATATAGAGTCTGTATGACCAAAGGGCCTCTCCTCCCAATGATGGCCAACCAGGCCATCTTCCTCCACATATGCAGCTAGAGACACGAGCGCAGGGGGAACTGGTTAGATCATGTTATTCCTCCACCTGGAGGGTTGAAGACCCCTTCCGCTTCTTTGGGT
>LR755146.1:361671-460296 GCA_902729485.2 Mus minutoides | reverse complement strand
TTAGTTCGACTGAGTCTCTGTTTAGTTTCTGTTTCCAGGATCTGTCCCTTGATGACAGTGGGGTATTGAAGTCTCCCACTATTATTGTGTGAGATGCAATGTGCGATTTAAGCTTTACTAAAGTTTCCTTAATGAAAGTGGCTGCCCTTGCATTTGGAGCATAGATATTCAGAATTGAAAGTTCCTCTTGGAGGAATTTTTATTTTCAAAAGCTTACAGGAGATGTTAATTGGCTAAGACCTCATCCTAAACTCACCACAGGAGAACTTAAGCCTTTGTTAGATGCTATCAAGTAAGATTCAAATTAACTGGTGAGAAACAAAAAGGCTTTAACAGAAAGTATAGGAAACTTCTGTAATCTATTGGTATTGATTGTAATCAGTGGCAATCAAATATTAGCTACATATTCTAGTTATTGTTATTAAATGTATCCATAGCCATTTTGGCAAAGAAAACATTAATATAAAATCATCTTTTTTTCATCTACAAGTAAAATTTTAATATCCTATTGCAATGCTAAAATTTGATGCCAAAAACCTTGCTGAGTGAGTGCCTTATAGTATTCTACAACCAGGCCAACATATGCCTAGATAAAGTGAAAGGATCCATTTATTGGCACATGGCATGATCCTGTTCAGGTACTTAAAATGGGGAAGAGGAAGTATGTTTTTCTGTTTTTTCCACAGAATGCTGCAGGAGCATGCTAGCTTCCAGAATGATTCCTGTGACAGGCTGACCTGTGAGTTCCTGAGTACCCTGACAGTGGTGACTGGAAAACTGTATTGAGTGTACAGAGAAGAAGGAATTGGGGAGAGCAGACACTTGCAAGCAAAATGAAGAAACTCTTCCACCACAGACGACAGCAGGGAGAACTGACCTGGTGTAGACTTAAAATAAAAACAACCAAAAAAAAAAAAAAAAAAAAAAAAAAAAAAAAAAAAAAAAAAAAAAAAAAAAAAAAAAAAAAAAAAAAAAAAAAAAAAAAAAAAAAAAAACCAAAACAAAACCAAAAGCTGACTCGTGAGGCAGAGAGACTGGTACAGAGAATGAACAAAATGTTTTCATTAGAGACACTGTTTTGGACCATTTAGGCCAATTCCCCTATAGCTGTGAAAGCTTGTGTACATCACTCATATGCTACATTGTTAGATAATTTTAATAGAGTTAAGATCACCAATCTTGGCAAGTCTTTTTATATTAATTAATTCTTGTCAATTAACAAATTGCTTATGTTTTGCTGCCTGTAGAGTTTGGAAATACTCCTTGGTTTCAGAATTCAGGATTGCAAACTTTGAAAAAGTTAAATGAACTTATTAGACCAAAAGAGATTTGTTACAGCTCTGATTTTAGGAATTACTGCTTTATTTGCAATTTTAACTTCTTTTACATTATCTACCACAGCTTTAGATCAGCAACTACATACCTCTCATTTTGTTAATGATCTGCATAGGAATATTTCAGTAACTTTGTCAGAGCTACATACTATAGATAAGAAACTAGAGGCAAAGGTTAATGCTTTTAAAAAGGTAGTTTTAGCAATAGATTGAGACAGGATATAGCAAATATTAAGGCTTTGTTAGAAGAAATCTCAGATATTAGCAGAAGCCATTTGGATACTTAGAACATTGAATTGGCCAGAGATTTAAAGAATAACATAAGTGCATTGAATCCCTTGGATTGGGTTCAATATATAATCTTGCTTGCTATTATGATTGGCATTATCGTATTATTAATTATTGTGTTTTCACTCATCTTTAGAGCTTTTCTGAAATCAGTAGCTACCACGAGGCGGGACATTCTGGAACTTCATTAAAAAACGGGGAACTGCTACATCCACTCTAGTAGTGACAAGTGCAACAGGACCCCAAAACCTGAGCACTGTCCTGAGGCAAAAAGTTCATGGAAACTTAGTCTCCTGGAACCGTGGCATCCTGTATAACGAATGCTCCAATGTCCTTGCTTTTGTTGGAAAATGGATCTGTGTGTTTTCCCTTAATATTGCTTTATTACAAGTACTCCTAAGGATTGATTTTTTGACATATAGGTAAGTTAGATTCTAGGCAGCTTGTCAAGCCACTTCACTGGGATGTGTGTAACATGCAATTACATGTGCAAGAATACTAACAACACTGTGATACATGACCAAGTAAGAATAGCAACATGGGGATGCATGATCCAGTGTGAATATCAATATGGTGAAACATGACTGAGTGAAAAACAACACAAGTATACATGATCAAGTTTGAATACCAACACTGGGGTAAAGGATGAGGTGTGAATAACAACATGGGGATATATAAACAAGTGTGTGTATCTACACTGAGATACATGACAAAATGTGAATGTCAACATGTAGTCACATAAATAAGTGAGAACTTCAACATGGAGATCTATGACAAGTTGAAAATATCAACAGAGGGACACATGAAAAAATTAGAATATTACCACGGGGATACATGACCAAGTGTGAATATCAAAATGGCAATACACAACCACATGAGAATATCAGAATGAGTATATTTGACAAAGTATGAGTATTAACAGAGACACATATGAACAAGTGAGAATAGCAACATGTAGTTGCATGGCCAGAAGTGAATGTCAACATATAGATATATCACCAAGTGTGACTATCAACACAGGGATACATGACCAAGTGTGAATATCAACACGGCGATACATAGTGGTGTGAGAATATCAACATTGGGATACATGACCAAGTAAGAATTGCAACACAGGTATACATGCCTAAGTGTGACTATCAACACAGCGATACATGACCAAGTGAGTATCTTAAACACAGGAACACATGACCGAGCATTTATATCAACATAGAATCACATGAACAAGGCAGACTAGCAACACTGATACATGAAAAAAATGTGAATATCAACATGGAGACACATAACCAAGTAAGAATTTCAACACAGGGATACATGACCAGGTGTAAATTTCAACAGAGGGACACATGATCAAATGACACTATCAACACAGGGATACATGACCAAGTGTGAATATCAAAATGGAGATACATGACCAAGTGTGAATATCAAAATGAGTATATTTGACCAAGTATAAATATTAACATGGGCACATATGACCAAGTGAGAATGGCAACATGTAGTTACATGACCAGGAGTGAATATAAACACATGGATACATCACCAAGTGTTACTATCAACACAGGGAAACTTGACCAAGTGAAAATAGATCTGGTATCGTGTTAATCAGAGCTGATTCTAAAGACCCAGCTAACCAAAACCACAGAATCTTCACAATCAAAATAGCCATGGCCCTGATAAGAGTCTTTAACCCCCAGAGCTTGTGTCTCTAGCTGCATATGTAGCAGAAGATGGCCTAGTTGGCCTTCATTGGGAAGAGAGGCCCCTTGGTCTAGCAAACTTTATATGACCCAGTAAAGGGGAACGCCAGGGCCAAGAAGTAGGAGTGAGTGGGTAGGGGAGCATGGAGGGGGGATGGTATAGGGGACTTTGGGGATAGCATTTGAAATGTAAATGAAGAAAATATCTAAAAAAAAAAGAAAGAGAGAGAGAGTCTTTAATCTTCTCTCTGAAATTTCACAAGCCAGGCCTCCATCTTCTGCACTGTTCTCAAGATTATCTTCCAAGCTCTACACATCCCACAGAGATCTTAAATATGAATGGATCTTCTAGCCCAAAGTTCCAAAGTCCTCCACAAAACATGGGCATGTTGTCACAGAAATACCCCACTCCTGGTACCAATTTGTCTTAGTCAGGGTTTCTATTCCTGCACAAACATCAGTAACAAGAAGCAAGTTGGGGAGAAAGGTTTTATTCAGCTTACACTTTCCACATTGCTTTTGATCATCAAAGGAAGTTAGAACTGAAACTCAAGCAGGTCAGAAAGCAGAAGCTGATATAGAGTCCATGGAGGGATGTTACTTACTGGCTTGCTTCTCCTGGCTTGCTCAGCTTGCTTTCTTATAGAACTCAAGACTACCAACCCAGGGATGGCACCACCAATGGTAGGCCCACTCCTCTTGATCACTAATTGAGAAAAGGCCTTACAGTTGGATCTCATGGAACCATTTCCTCAACTGAAGCTTTTTTTCTCTGTGATAACTCCAGCCTGTGTCAAGTTGACACACAAAACCAACCAGTACAGTTTGGCTAATTAAATCATTGCATATTGGATAGATGAATTGGGTTTTGTTGTTCCCACAGTCCATATTCTATATCCTACAGGTAATGGATAGGCTCGATCGGGGCTCCTGGGTTTTACAAGTGGTTTCAGTGTTTTTTATAACCTAATGAAAGAAAGTCTACATTGGCCATGTCACCCAGGGATTGAACTGTTGCGTCTTTGTCCCAGTGAAGGCATTAATCCACACAAAACCCTTAATTCCATTGTTCATAGTAGCTAGCCAAAATTTGGGAACCAAAATTCCCAGCTGGTGAACGGGCAAAGGAACCAGTGTTACACCTTTATGGCACACAGCAATGGAAAGGAGTAGTAGAGGTTTCATTTCTTTTTTATTAACTGTGGTGCTGAGTAATCAAATCTAGGGCCCCACATACTCTGGGTAATCAATTTGCCCACAAGTTTCATTCCTAAAGAATAGAATTTTGACATACACCATCAAGTATGGAGAATTAAGTGCATGGTGATGAGCAGAAAAGGCCAGCACTGAACTTTTTTTCTTTTTTTTTTTTTTTGGTTTTTCGAGACAGGGTTTCTCTGTATAGCCCTGGCTGTCCTGGAACTCATTTTGTAGACCAGGCTGGCCTCAACCTCAGAAATCCGCCTGCCTCTGCCTCCCGAGTGCTGGGATTAAAGGCGTGCTCCACCACACCCGGCCTAGCACTGAACATTTTTATATGACATTCCTGAAATTAAAATATTAAGGAAAGACTAAACAATGCTGTGGCTGTCCCAGTTTTAAGCATGCTACCAGGAGTCATCATAAAAACTAGCAAGAGTCAAAGTTTCTCAATGGAACAGATGTATCGCATGGTTGTGCACATAGGATACAGGGGCAGAAAGCTCTAAACACTCATTAAAATAGTGTTGATGCCCTGTTTTTAATGTATTGTGGTTGTATAATGGAAAGTAAATTATCAGGGGATTTAACTAGGTGAAGAATGCTCTTTATGCTCAGATTCTGTATCTATAATGGTCTTGAAACAAAAATTTCACACACACATCAACACAGACATACCACACACACACACACACACACACACACACACACACACACACACCATCAGGCTTTGTGCTCCTTCTGGGTACAAGGTAATAAAATGAAATGGAAGCAGTTTGAAAACAGCAAGCCAGAAACCCTACATAGATGTTCTAACTTTATTGGCAACAATGTAAGGGAGGAAAAGCTGCAAACCTGAGAAGGGGAAAAATGGTAGCAAGCCCCATGGGAACACTGACGTGGAGAGTATAGAAAAATCGCAATCAGGTCGTCCTTGCTGAGGAGCATCTCTTACCAGAATGCCTCAGGGAAGATGCCTAAACTACAAAGGAAAAATGGCTATATTTGTGGAATAGATTAGAATTGCAATCTGGCTGTATTATTATCACCAGGTTGGACATTACTCCTCCTGACCAAGCTCCCAAAAAGGTGCTGATACTCATGATCCCAAAAGTTTAAATATTCCTTCTCGTGAGGATGACAGTGTCAGTCATTCTGTCCATTTGTAGAGAACCTTTTGAAACATCCTTTTGTTTTTCCGCTGCCACTGAATTTTGTTCTCTCCTTTTGGTATGGTGTCTTGCACAAGATGGGGCTGGGTGGTATGATGGGTGAGTGTCAAGTTACTGAGGTATAGTGTTAGCTTTTCCCAGGAGGATGACTGAGAGACTGCTTCTGTCCTAGTTCCCACAGAGACCCCAGATGTGTTCCCCACACACATCTGGCAGTGGTGGCATTCACATCTGAACTTTGACTCATCTGTATCTCATGGGGAAGAGGGTTTCTTTTCCTTGTCAGCTTTGTGGGGTGACAAAAACCTGACATGTTTCTTCTTCTTGAATTCAACTGTCTTTAGCTTCTTTTGAGGTGATTTTGAACTCTTTTGGTGTTGCTCTTCATCCATCTTCTCTAAGGAAAAAAAAAAGCACATTAGAAACACAAAAAGAAAGAGGTCCTTTCCAGTCCCCGCCAGCGCCCGGATTCCTTGGGCACACAGTCTGTGCACTCCCCAACCATCCTGAGAGGAATCCCATGCAATCTTGGGACCACCAGTGAGTGGAGCACAACATTGGTTCCAATCTAATCGTGCTGGAACTGGGACAGCACTGGGGAAACAGATGACTGGATAGACAAGGAGCAGAGGTCCCTTCCGGTCCCTGCCAGTGCCCGGATTCCTTGGGCGCATAGTCTGTGCACTCCCCAACCATCCCTAGAGGACTCCCCATGCGATCTTGGGACCACTGGGTCTCAGAGGAAACATGACTGCCAAGATCTCAGACACTCCCAGAATATCAGGTTCAAAGGAACCCACAATCATAGGATCACAGTTTAAACCAGACTCAGAGGAATCCAGAATCAACTGGGATGATAAGGACAGGCTCCCCCAATAAAAAGAGATAGACTAATAGACTGGCTACACAAACAGGACCCAATGTTTTGCTGCTTACAGGAAACGCACCTTAGAGAAAAAGACAGACACTACCTTAGGTTGAAAGGCTGGAAAACAGTTTTTAAAGCAAATGGTCCTAAGAAAAAAGCTGGAGTAGCCATTCTAATAGCAAATAAAATTGACTTTCAACCCAAAGTTATAAAAAAAGACAAGGAAGGGTGCTTCATACTCATCAAGGTAAAATCAACCAAGATGAACTTTCAATTCTGAATATCTATGCTCCGAATACAAGGGCAGCCTCATTAAATAAAGAAACTGTAGTAAAGCTCAAATCACACATTGTACCTAACACAATAATAGTGGGAGACTTCAACTCCCAACTTTCACCAATGGACAGATCCTGGAAACAGAAACTAAACAGAGACACATGGACACTAACAGAGTCATGAAACAAATGGATTTAACAGATATCTACAGAACATTTTATCCTAAAAGAAAGGATATACATTCTTCTCAGCGCCACATGGTACCTCTTCAAAAATTGACCATATAATTGGTCACAAAACAGGCCTCCACAGATACAAAAATATTGAAATGATCCCATGCATCCTATCTGACCACCATGGACTAAGGCTGATCTTCAATAACAACATAAATAATAGAAAGCAAACATTCTCATGGAACTGAACAACACTCTACTCAATGATTCCTTAGTCAAGGATGAAATAAAGAAATTAAAAACTTTCTAGAGTTTAATGAAAATGAAGCCAGAACATACTCAAACTTATGGGACACAATGAAGGCAGTCCTAAGAGGAAAACTCATTGCCCTGAGTGCCTCCAAAAAGAAACTAGAGAGAGCATACACTAGTAACTTGACAGCACACCTAGAAGCTCTAGAATGAAAGGAAACAAATTCACCCAAGAGGAGTAGATAGCAGGTAATAATCAAACTCATGGCCAAAATCAACCAAGTAGAAACAAAAAGAACTACTCAAAGAATTAACCAAACCAGGAGCTGGTTCTTTGAGAAAATCAACAAGATAGATAAACCCTTAGCCAGACTCACTAGAGGGCACAGGGACAGTATCTTAATTAACAAAATCAAAAATGAAAAAAGACATAACAACGGAACCTGAGGAAATCCAAAACATCATCAGCTCCTACTACAAAAGGCTATACTAAACAAAGCTAGAAAACCTGGAGGAAATGGAAAATTTTGTAGACAGATACCAGTTACCAAAGTTAAGCTAGGATCAGAATAACAATATAAACAGTCCCATTTCCCCTAAAGAAATAGAAGCAGTCATCAATAGTCTCCCAACCAAAAAAAAAAAGCCCAGGATCAGATGGGTTTAGTGCAGAGTTCTATCAGACCTTCAAAGAAGACCTAATTACACATCTCCTCAAACTATACCACAAAATAGAGACAGAAGGTACTCTACGCAATTCATTCTATGAAGTCACAATTACTCTGATACCTAACTCACACAAGGATCCAACAAAGAAAGAGAACTTCCAACCCATTTCCCTCATGAATATCAATGCAAAAATACTCAATAAAATCCTCGCAAACAAAATCCAAGAACACATCAAAATGATCCTCCATCATGACCAAGTAGGCTTCATCGCAGGAATGCAGGGATGGTTTAATATACAGAAATCCATCAACGTAATCCACTATGTAAACAAACTCAAGGACAAAAACCACATGATCATCTCCTTAAATGCTGAGAAAGCATTTAACAAAATCCAACACCCTTTCATGATAAAAGTCTTGGAAAGATCAGGAATTCAAGGCCCATACCTAAACATAATAAAAGCAATATACAGCAAACCAGTAGCCAATATCAAACTGAATGGAGAAAAGCTGGAAGCAATCCCATTAAAATCAGGGATTAGACAAGGCTGCCCACTTTCTCCCTACCTATTCAATATAGTACTTGAAGTCCTAGCCAGAGCAATTCAACAACAAAAGGAGATGAAGGGGATACACATTAGAAAGGAAGAAGTTAAAATATCACTGTTTGCAGATGAGATGATAGTATATATTCAGGACCCTAAATATTCCACCAGAGAACTCCTAAACCTGATAAAGAGCTTCAGTGCAGGAGATGGATATAAAATTAACTCAAACAAATATATAGCCTATCTCCACACAAAGTATAAAAGTGCTGAGAAAGAAATTAGAGAAACTACACCCTTCACAATAGTCACAAATACTATAAAATACCTTGGTGTGACTCTAACTAAGAAAGTGAAAGATCTGTATTACAAGAACTTCAAGTCTCTGAAAAAAAAACTGAAGAAGATCTCAGAAGATGGAATGATCTCCCATGCTCATGGATTGGCAGGATCAATATAGTCAAAATGGCTATTCTGCCAAAAGCAATCTACAGATTCAACGCAATCCCCATCAAAATTCCAACTCAATTCTTCAATGAGATAGAAAGGGCAATTTGCAAATTCATATGGAATAATAAAAACCCTAGGATAGCAAAAACTATCCTCAACAATAAAAGAACCTCTGGGGGAATCACCATGCCTGACATTAAGCTGTACTATAGAGAAATTGTGATAAAAAGTGCATGGTATTGGTACAGCAACAGACAGATAGATCAATGGAATAGAATTGAAGACCCAAATATGAATCCACACACCTATGGTCACTTGATCTTTGACAAGGGAGCTAAAACTATCCAGTGGAAAAAAGACAGCATTTTCAACAAATGGTGGTGGCACAACTGGCTGTTATCATGTAGAAGAATGCGAAATGATCCATTCTTATCTCCTTGTACAAAGCTTACATCTAAGTGGATCAAAGACCTCCACATAAAACCTGAGACACTGAAATTTATAAAGGAGAAAGTGGGGAAAACCCTCGAAGATGTGGGCACAGGGGAAAAATTCCTAAACAGAACAGCAATGGCCTGTGCGGTAAGATCAAGAATTGACAAATGGGACCTTATGAAATTGCAAAGCTTCTGTAAGGCAAAAGACACAGTCAGAAAGACAAAAAGGCCACCAACAGATTGGGAAAGGATTTTTACCAATCCTAAATCTGATAGGGGACTAATATCCAACATCTACAAAGAGCTAAAGAAGCTGGACTCCAGAAAAATGAATAACCCCATTAAAAAATGGGGTACAGAGCTAAACAAAGAATTCTCAATTGAGGAATTCCGAATGGCTGAGAAACATCTGAAAAATGTTCATCATCCTTATTCATCAGGGAAATGCAAATCAAAAGAACACTCAGATTCCACCTCACACCAGTCAGAATGGCTAAGATCAAAAATTTAGGTGACAGCAGATGCTGACGAGGATGTGGAGAAAGAGGAACACTTCTCCATTGCTGGTGGGATTGCAAGCTTGTACAACCACTCTGGAAGTCAGTCTGGCGTTATCTCAGAAAATTGGACATAGTACTACCAGAGGATCCAGCAATATCTCTCCTGGGCATATACCCAGAAGATGTTCCAACTTTTAAAAAGGAAACATGCTCCACTATGTTCATAGCAGCCTTATTTATAATTTCCAGCCAGAAGCTGGAAAGAACACAAATGTCCCTGAACAGAGGAATGGATACACAAAATGTGGTACATTTACACAATGGAGTACTATTCTGCTATTAAAAAATGAATTTATGAAATTCTTGGGCAAATAGATTAATCTGGAGGACATAATCCTTAGTGAGGTAACCCAATCACAAAAGAAGTCATTGGATATGCGCTCACTGATAAATGGAAATTAGCCCAGAAACTTAGAATATCCAAGATACAATCTTCAAAACACAAGAAAATCAAGAAGGAAGACCAGCGTGTGGATACGTCATTCCTCCTTAGAATAGGAAACAAAATACCCATGAAAGGAGTTACAGAGACAAAGTTTAGAGTTAAGATGAAAGGATGGACCATACAGAGAGTAATCCACCGGGGATCCATCCCATAATCAGTCACTAAACTCAGACACTATGGCATAGGACAGCTAGTGTTTACTGAAGGGACCCTGATATAGCTGTTTCCCACAAAAGTGGATGCTCACAGTCATCCATAAGATGGAGCACAGGGCCCACATTGGAGAAGCTAGAGATAGAACCCCAGGAGCTGAAGGCGTCTGCAACCCTAGAAGAGGAACAATACGAACTAACCAGAACCCCCAGAACTTGTGTCTCTAGCTCCATATGTAGCAGAAGATGGCCTAGTCGGCCATCATTGGGAGGAGAGACCCCTTGGTACTGCAATCTTTATATGCCCCAATACAGGGGAACGCCAGGCCCAAGAAGTGGGAGTGGGTGGGCAGGGGAACAGGGCGGTGGGAGGGGGGAGGAAACTTTCGGGATAGCATTTGAAATGTAAATTAAGAAAATATCTAATAAAAAATTGGAAAAAAAAAAGAAACTTCAAAAAAAATCCCTCAAGGAATTACAGGACAACACTGCTAAACAAGTAGAATTCCTTAAAAAACTACAGACAAACACTACTAAACAGGTAGAAGAAACACAAAAATCCCTTAAAGAATTACAGGAAAACACAACCAAACAGGTGAAGGAATTGAACAAAACCATCCAAGATCTAAAAATGGAACTACAAACAATGAAGAAAACCCAAAGGGAGACAACTCAAGTGATAGAAATCCTAGGAAAGAAATCAGTAAACACAGCAACAGAAGACAAGAGATGGAAGAGAGAATCTCAGGTGCAGAAGATTCCTAGAAAACATGGACACAACAATCAAAGAAAATGCAAAATACAAAAAGATCCTGACTCAAAACATCCAGGAAATCCAGGACACAATGAGAAGACCAAACCTACGGATAATTGGGATAGATGAGAATGAAGATTTTCAACTTAAAGGGCCAGCCAATATCTTCAACAGAATTATAGAAGAAAACTTCCCATACCTAAAGAAAGAGATGCCCGTGAACATACAAGAAGCCTACAGAACTGCAAATAGACTGGACCAGAAAAGAAACTCCTCCCTTGGTCTAGCAAACTTTATATGCCTCAATACAACGGAATGCCAGGGCCAAGAAGTGGGAGTGAGTGGGTAGGGGAACAGAGCTGTGGGAGGGTATAGGGAACTTTCGGGATAGCATTTGAAATGTAAATTAAGAAAATATCTAATAAAAATATATAAACTAAAAAAAAAAACCTGTGGTGATGATAAGAAATATCACACAGGAAGCCTTGTTAAGTTCAAACTGATTCTCACCTGTGTGTGTGGTTAGGCATATTTGTGTAATTTACAGCTCTCAGGCCCATATTCACTGTGGACATAGATGTATGTTGTGCTCATTCAAACAAGGAAGACATGACCTACCTCCTCCTACCCATCAACTTGATTTTTGTGATTTTTGAGAACAAATGATCATCAATAAAAGAGAGGGCTTCTTAGAGTAATGTACAACAGGGGAAACCCTGAGCAACTACAAAAGCATACCATGACTAGCCTTAGGACTGTGTGCTGTGTTACCCCAGTGACATGCAGTTATAGTCAGAATGCCTGTGTAACAGGACAAAGCCAGTAGCTCATCTGTGGGAAGAAATCTTTGAGTAACACATCCAAAGAAGCAACTTGGAGGAAAATAAAAAAGACTTACACAAAGACAAAGAGAGCCTCCACTAGATATTATTGAGTAGAAAGAATCTGACTTCCTTAGAGGCTGCTGGATGTGATAGCTTCAGTGAGAAGAGTAGCATCCCACAGCATCCCCAGACCTGAATACACATGAGGTCAACACCCACAATCACTTACTGATGCAGCAATTTGACTTCATCCTGGGTTGCTAGGCATGGAACCCAGGGCCCTGGGCATTGTTGACAGTTGCTCTACAGCTGGCCCTTTTCCCATGTACACAGGGTGCCTGAGATTCCTGCAAAAGTTATATGGAGTCTTTCATATTCATGAATATCAAAGCCAATATTCTGGCCACAGGAGAATGGAGAAAAGCATCCTTGACTTCAAATTTATTTGAGTTTTTATAGGCAAAGACTGCATGGTTGTTTGAATGAAAAAGGATCTTCAGGTCAGGAACACGTTGTATTTATGTGTGGAATTCATGGCTGTTTCAGACACCAGTTTACCTTAGAAATTTATGGTTGACCTAAGTCATCAGAGACTAGTTTTTACCTAAAGTAGTTTTTTTTTGTGTTTTTTTTTTGTTTGTTTTTTCGAGACAGGGTTTTTCTGTATAGCCCTGGCTGTCCTGGAACTCACTTTGTAGACCAGGCTGGCCTCGAACTCAGAAATCCGCCTGCCTCTGCCTCCCGAGTGCTGGGATTAAAGGCGTGCGCCACCACGCCCGGCCTAAAGTAGTTTTAGTAATTATGTATACTTATTAATGCATTCACAAGTTTGCATAACTATAGTTCAGAAGCTCAAGACATAAGTTCCAAGATAATTAAGCAATTTTCAAGGACCTGGGTTCATACAGTCACACGGCATATGTTAAATAGAAACTTTCTGTCTATGGTGATTGTCACTGAGTTATTCTTATCAATGTTCTGCTCTCTTCTGAGTGTGAAATGGAGGAGTGAGATGGAAAACAGTTGGTTTCAGAGCAGAGGTTGTGATTAAAGGTAGTGGCACTTGATGCTTACTGGTGTGGAAAGGAAAGACTTGAATGCATCAACAGATAGCCTCCGCTCAGAGCTCAGGAATGTGTCTCCTCAGTTTGTAAGGGAATCCTCAAGAAACAGGGAGATGCTGGCTTCAACCCTTGCAGGGACACTCTTGAGGCCCAACATGTGACTGTGCTGGGTATTAGTGGACAGGAAGAGGAAGGTCAAGAAATAAATTCTTAGAGCTGTGTGGTTAAGGGAAGAATTTAGTGGAGGACATGGCCTAACAAAATTGAGGAAGAGCCAGCAGCATCTACTTCACCTGTAATCTAAGTAGTACATCTACAAAGGAACTGCTGAAGCCATGGTTGAGGGACCACAGCCAAGGAGGTGGGAAGACTGTACAAGCCAGAAGTTCAGGATGAGGGCACGGACCTAGCATCCTCCACTCATGGATGCTGCACCCTATGAAATCTCAACACTATGTTTGTATAAACAAAGGCTTGTATCATGGTCACAATAGTCTACATGCCAATGTTGATGAGGGAAAATCGACAAGCCCCTATGCCCTTGGAAAAAGAGTTACAGGCTTTCAGTGGCTGCCAAGAGAGGGGCAATCAATTCTCTGCAAAGTTAAACATCATGATGAGTTCCTCAAACTCACCTGGTAAGCCCTACTCCTTTTCACGTTGGAGCAACATGGAACAGATTCAGAGGGGTTGTGAGAATGTGTCTATTGATCTCTGTGTCCTCCTGTAGGTGCAAGATGTATATGCCTGTGTAACTACTGTAATCAAACAAGAAGAGGTCTTGAATTCAAGAAAGATTTGAGAGGGAATACTGGAGCAGTTTGCATAAGGAGATAGGGGGACGAAAATGGTATTAATATGCTCTCAGCCATGATACCCTCCAAAAGAAAGAATTTAGGTTAGAGAATAAAACACAGTAAGAGCTTATTGCTTGGGTCCTATACAAATTGCTCCTTATTAGGTCTTCATCTGGAAATGTCAATAATTCATGAAACTCACATGGAGTTTTCTTTTTTTTTTCAATTTTTTTATTAGATATTTTCTTAATTTACATTTCAAATGCTATCCTGAAAGTTCCCCCCCACCCCGCCCTGCTCTCCTGCCCACCCACTCCCACTTCTTGGCCCTGGCGTTCCCCTGTATTGGGGCATATAAAGATTGCAATACCAAGGGGCCTCTCCTCCCAATGATGCCCCACTAGGCCATCTTCTGCTACATATGGAGCTAGAGACACTAGTTCTGGGGGTTCTGGTTAGTTCATATTGTTGTTCCTCTTCTAGGGTTGCAGACCCCTTCAGCTCCTGGGGTTCTATCTCTAGCTTCTCTATTGTGGGCCCTGTGTTCCATCATATAGATATATGACCGTGAGCATCCACTTCTGTGGGAAACAGCTATATCAGGGTCCCTTCAGTAAACACTTGCTGTCCTATGCAATAGTGTCTGAGTTTAGTGACTGATTATGGGATGGATCCCCGGGTGGGGTAGTCTCTGGATAGTCCATCCTTTCATCTTAACTCTAAACTTTGTCTCTGTAATTCCTTTCATGGGTATTTTGTTTCCTATTCAAAGGAGGAATGAAGTATCCACGCGCTGGTCTTCCTTCTTGATTTTCTTGTGTTTTGCAAATTGTATCTTGGGTATTCTAAGTTTCTGGGCTAACATCCATTTATCAGTGAGTGCATATCCAATGACTTCTTTTGTGATTGGGTTACCTCACTAAGGATGATTTCCTCCAGATACATCCATTTGCCCAAGAATTTGATAAATTCATTTTTAATAGCAGAATAGTACTCCATTGTGTAAATGTATCACATTTTCTTTATCCATTCCTCTGTTGAGGGACATCAGGTCTTCATTTGGAAAAATGTCAATAATTCCTGAACTCACATGGAGTTTTCATCCCTGGACGCTTTTTCATAGTTGTTTAGTTAGTTAGTTTCTTTGAGACATGGTCTTACTCAGTATGTGGGTCTCACCAGGACCTCCCATAGTCCAGGCTGGCCAGACATGCAGCAATCTGCCTGCCTCTCTCTCCAGAAGGATGAAGTTACAGGCATGGGCCAATAATGCCCATATCCCTGTGAATTCAGTAAGAATTATCCAGAGTTCTGTAAATGTTCCTGTAACAGGCCCCCTAAGTTTAGCTGTTTTGGTTACCCTACTCATTCAGGAAGTGCCGAGGAAATCACTTGGCATGGAAGTGGAACCTATTATCAGGCAAATTTTGTCCTTTACCTCTGCTACTATCATGACAATATTTTCTGAGAGTTTGTGAGGCTATGGTTGACTGAGGTCTTCAACCTTACAATGCTACCCTGTGGTACTTAACATCAATCCATCAATACATCTGCTAACAGAATAAACAAAAAAAAGATTTGTCTGGAGGACCAGGATTCTCTCTCAAACAGCATGTGAACAACACATGCAGATCTATAAATTTTGTGGATTGGTGAAAACCAACCCACGGGAGCCATCTAATAAGGCAATATGTGTTTAGGAGAACTGAGTTCACATTCCAGGCAGGAGAACTAGGAAGCCCACAGAAAACTTTGCCTTCAAATTTGGTCACCAGACCCTGCAGGAGAGCAGCCAATGAATGAATCAAGAGATTCCCCAGGATCCAGTGGTGAGTGTCAAAGACAGACCAAGAAATGTGCCCAGAATCTCCTTGCCTTAGGCAAGACTGATCCTGGCTGGGTAAGATCAAGGGCATGCATGAGTGTGACAGAGGGAATGGACAGAACTGCCATCAAATCTGGATCTTGAAGATGGTATAAGCAAACACTCAGGAGACTGCTTCCACCAGGATTTGACTTCAGATCAACTGACTGTGGGATATCAAGTGGGAAATTTGGGCTCTGAAGATCTTATTCTTAGCAATGCAGGACAAAATATAGAGGAGGACAAGAAGGTGTGTATATGATGGGAAACATGGATAGACTCATTGGGAGCAGACCCTGAATCTCCCTCAGGGCACCACCAGGATGAATCCTCTCCTATTCAACCATTGCACAGCAAATGTTCTGCCCCATTACCTGAACTTGTTTATAAGGAAAAGAAAGGATGAAGGGGGAATCACTAAGAAAGTCAAACTAGAAAACTCACCACAAACAGAAGTGGACACGGCTGTGTCTGACAATAAACTAACTACAAGTTATTCCCAAGACCTACCTGTTGATGAAAATATCCACATAGAGCACAGGTGGCAACCCATACACAAACACCTCCACAGCGCAAGAATCTGAGGGCAATTCTTTTTTTATTATTAATTAATTTATTTATTATTAGATAATTTCTTCATTTACATTTCAAGTGTTATCCCATGAGTCCCCTATACCCTTTCCCCGCCCTGCTCCCCTACCCACCCACTCCCACTACTTGGCCCTGGCATTCCCCTGTACTGGGGCATATAAACATTGTTAGACCAAGGGCCTTTCTTCCCTGAGGGCAATTCTTAGTGAACACCTATGATCAACATTGCTTTTAGTAGCCATGAGGATGTCAGTGTTTGAAAGCAGAGAAACATGATACAAAAATGAAGCCTGGGATCAGCTATTCCCCATAATACCACAGGATTCTGTGGTCACCAACTCATCTACAAAGACTTGCATTCTCCACAAACAAACAGGATACCTTAGGCCATGCTTCAAAAGTACAAAGGAACTCTCAAGAGACAAGGAATAAGCCCACCCTGTTTGCAGAAAACCTGTTAGAGTGCGGGAGCTAACTTCTCTCCTGTAGCAGATCTGACCTTCAATGCAGAGCTCGGTCTGTCCAACCATAAAACATCCTACTTTCAGGCCACATGGGTTTTATTGTTGTTCACGTTTGGCAAGGCCACACATGTTTCCTACCTTGTAGATTTCTGCCTTTTGGTGTAGTTCATCTACTTCAAAGTGAGGAGGGGTATTGAACCTTTGTTTCCATTTAGGAGACCTTCCCTTCCTTCACAATTGCAGGTGAAACTGGTGTCATCTGTACTGTTCCTGCTTCATGCCTAATCTCCCATTTCAAGTAGTGTCCACTAGCTCTCATGGGGTGTGGATCTGATGCTCCCCTTCTCACCCTTACTCTAAAGAGAAATACAGAAAAATGTGAGGTGACAGTCCCTAGTATGAGAGGGGGAAATAGGGGTTACAAAGATTTAATTAGTAAATTCTGGAATTGCCAATCTGTATAATCCTGATTTTCTGAGTTCCTCTGCAAGACACTTGAATCACCCATTTCTGGATGCAAAGAGCCTGCAGGCCCTGCTGTGTGAGTAAAAAAGAAAGCACACTCTATTCTCTCTCCTCATTGGTGGCAATACCAAGATATAGCTTTCACTGATGGTGTCTGTTGAGAACAACCACCATTTACTTCAAGGGCCGTCTTCTTGAATGTCTCAGGTACAACATTAGTGGGGCCTCAAAGGATGTTGAGAGACTACCTGATAAGTTAGCACCCCACTCTCCGCTTTTTTGTTTTTCTTTGTTTTATTTTTTCTTTATGACTTTCCTTCTTATCGTTATTTTCTCCTTTCTTCTCTTTTCATTTGTATTTTCATATTCCTCTCTTGCTCCCTCTATCCCTCCTTATCTTTCCCTCTCTCCTTCCTTATCTCTATTCCTCCCTCCCTCCCTTCCTCACTTCTTTCCTTCAGCTTCCCAGACAGCATTTCTCTGCATGTCCTGGTTGCCCTGGAACTCACTTAGTGGATCAGGCTGGCCTCAAACTCACAGACTTCTGCCTACCTCTGCCTCCCAAGTGCTGCCAGTTCTGGGTTTACATTACTTGTGTTTGTGTTCCAGCTGCGCCATTTGTAAACGTGTCTACACCCTAGCTGTATCATTGCATCTGTGTCTAAGCCCCACCATTTGTGACCTTGGATCTATTTCCCAGCTCCACCATTTGCAAGCATGTATCTGTCTGTGTCCAAGCCCTACCATTTGTGAGCTTGTGTCTATATCCCAGCTCACCATTTGTGAACTTGTGTCTATGTCCTAGACTCATCACTTTGTAGGACCAGCTCTCCTGCTTCTCTCAGCACTGCATTTTGTGAAGCGAGGAGGGTCCCTAAGGGCCCCACATTGGAAGACTTCTTTGTGATAGTTGAGTGAAATTTGAAGCTCAACCACTTTGGACAGAGCCTGATACACAATACATCAGAGGTTTGCCTTTGCTCCTGGCAACTCCTCTCTGCACAGAACACCCACACTGACTGAGTCCTCTGTTCAAACTCAGAGCTATGAATCTGAAGGGCTGAGAGGCCATCATCCTCTTCCTGCCCTCCACAAGTTCCCTGAACTTCCATTCAGAATCATGGTCATTCTCACGCTCTATGTTCAGATCTGAACGAAGGTGAACCTACCTCTTCGGGGCTCTTTCTCAATTATTTTGGCTGAAACGGATGTCTGGGTATGTCTAGAAACAATGATTTCTTCAGAGTGCTTCTTGTGTTTCTTATTGGGTGGTGTTTGGAGTGACTGATACCTTTCAGAGGGCTCTGTAGGGAAATCAGAGTTAAATATTTTCTATGAATGCTACAACGCATCCATTGCTAAGGAATGCACTGAGTATGTGAGCAAAGTTGCCCTGTATTCTGTCACAAGCCTGGTGCACCTTAGTTCTCAGGAGTGTCCCCTCTGAGCACTTCTTGGGTACAAGACTCAGATTGGGGCCATAATATATCCCTATGAGATGAAGGTCTTGAAAATATGCATTGTGTATGTGCACCATCCCCATTTACCACTTGACACAGAGCATGCCAGAGAGACACTTAAGTACCACATGTTGGGGTCAGGGTTGGGGTGCATTATAGAACTCTGTCTGCTGAAGTGCAGACTTTTACCCTGGGGGATGTGAGCAATCATCCCTCTCAGACTTTTCTCATCTCTTTTCATTCACACTGACAGATAACTCTGTTCTTGTCCCACTCGACCCTTGTACATGCCTTACCTTCTCTTAGTATCTACTTAAGGAGCCTTCTAGCCATATGTGAGATGCCATGCTTCCTCCATACAGTGGTTAGTTACCTTGCCCTACACCTTCCATGGAATAAACATAGATGTTCTCCCTGAGGGTCAATATCTATCCTGTAAAATCCTATTCATATACAACCATCAACTGGAAATCCAGAACTCCCACAAAGCCTATATATATATATATAATATATCAATGTTTTCTACAGTAGCGTAGAAGATCCATGTGCACAGTAGCCTGGAATCCCCAGAGAACAGCAGTGTATGGGATGTTGAATTCACTTTATCCCATTTGAAAAACAGATGTTGATAGGATGTAGCCTAGTGTGGAGTTAGAAAAACAGAATCCATTTTCACAGTGTCCATGAAGGTGACCTAAACTGGAAGAAGGTCAGAGGGGATGGATGTGACACCTTAGTGAAGTAGTCTGAGAGGGAAGTTTTGGCTTATCTCCGCTGGACTATGATAGGACACCATCTCAGCAGTAGCTCTGTGCAAGAAGAGGCTGCTGATTTCAGGGAATGTGTTCCAGGCTCTCAGTGTGAAATGCACAATGAAGGACCAGTTTCTCCTTTTCAATGTCGTGTTTTCTCTTTTCCTTACTATTCATGAAAAAGGTGGCAAGGAAACAAGTGAAAACGGAAGAGGCCAATGTGATTGGAATGACCAGAGAAACATTCTGCTCATAGAAACCATATCCTCACTACTTGCCAAGGTTTTCAAGACCTGCAGACAGCATAGTGACTGTGGGTAAGAGAAAGTGCCACACCTGAGGTTTTACCACTCTGCTCCAGCAGCTGCATGCCTGTTCAGTGAGATTCCCAGGAATTAGAAAACCATCTGTCTGACAGGTTCTGGAGACACAAGAAGCCCTCACCCATTTCATTTATATCCTCAGGATACAACACATTTTCTCATGGCAGCAAATATCTCCGTTCCCAATGGTGGACATGTAAAAAGCTTGTCTGTGACAAGTTCACTCACAGTCTGTCATTTTCAAACCACTTATCTATCACAAGCCATCTACTTGTGGAGAGGAACATCGAATAAAAATAAGGAGGTGGTGCTGATCCTGTGTTAGCACTGAAGCTCATTTCCCTGGTTACAGGTAACCCAGAACTTCATGTGTACCAGCATCCCCCTCCTCAGGCCCACTGTCTCTTTTTGAGGCCTGGGGATATAATTGGCACCTAGGAACTACTGTGAATTCTAAAGGAAAGGAAAAAAGCATCAAATCCTCACTTGGCTTCTGAACACAATCACAGGTAAGGTTGAAAGGCTGGCATCTTGGTATTATTGCCTATCTGTGTCTCAATCAATGCATCTCTTTGTATGTCTCCCTTCCTTTGTTTCAGATACCTGCCTCCATAGGTTTACCTAGCATAGCCATTCAGTGACTGCCTGTCTAAAACACCCATTCCTACCTAACCCTATCTTTCTCCCACTGAGGCTGCAGGCCCAGATGAAGTCAGTGTCTTCAATCTCTATGTGGATACAATACAGCCGTGTATTCTAGGAAGAGTCTCACAGCACAAGCACCCATCCACACAGTGATCCAGTGATCCACAATGACAAGGCTGTACATCTCACAGGAGCCAGGTCCATGGCCAATGCCTTTGGCAGTCTAATGATGTCTGCAGTTGCTTTTGCAGTTTCAGACATGAGCAAGACAATCTGAGCTTCAGGTCTGGCCAGGATGTCTCACATATGGTTAGACCTGGGCTGCTTCCCCCAGTTATTCAGCTCTGTAAGCTTAAAGTTTAAGGCAGAACAATGACCCCCATGGCTAGGAAACCTTTATATCTTTCTCTTCCCAATATGACCTAGATCTCTCTCTCTCTCTCTCTCTCTCTCTCTCTCTCTCTCTCTCTCTCTCTCTCTCTCTCTCTCTCTCTCTCACACACACACACACACACACACCTCTTCAAGTGGTGCTGGGCTGTGTAGCTAAGACTAGAAGTGGTTGTTTCTGTAGTGTTTACTCTAAACTCTGATGACAGCAGGGATGATTGTATCTCCATGCCTCCCATCCAAAGCTACAGGATGAAGACTGGAGTTCATTCTCCAAGTATCAATTAGTTATAACATATAGATCACCAGGCATCTACCTACCCAGTATGTCCTCTAAAACACCCCATTGTTAAATGTTCCCTACACCTGCCACAACCCAAAGTTCTTTGGACTAGTTAGGCCAGGAGAATATTTCTTGGATTTGGACATTCACATGCCTTTTTTCTCAAAAGCTTGTGACGTAAGAGAAAACAAGTAGTTTGATTGCAGGCTTTCTCTTCCCTGTGTGTCCCCTTGACTCATTCTTTAACTCTCTTCTCCAGCTCTGGAATACCACACAAGCTACAGCCTTCCTTCCTCCACTACCCCGGGGAGGATCCCAGAGATCATTACCTCCTAGTCTCCCTTACCCCACTGGTGGATGTGTCTCAACCTCCAATTCCAGCAGGCTCTGCTAAACCGTAAGTGGCACTTGCCTGAAAACCCAGTATTGAGTGGACTTCCCACAGACCTTTTCCACTCTGTTACTGAGATGTGAGACTGAATCTTCCAGGATCATAGTCAGCTTTGCTACAGAACACAGGGTCTAGTCTCCCCTGATCTTCAGAACCCTATCTTCTGCTGATCTCACCATGCATCTCCTCTTAACCTCCCCACTTGCTGCTTTGTTCCAAACCTCAACTCTAGCAGTCACTTCCTGATAACTCAAAGGCAGCAACAAGAAAGCCCACAACTATACTACTGATCTTGAGACCCAAACCCACCAGTCCCTTCCACAGCTCTGTAGCAGGAAACCTGATGCATCTGCTTTTCCTATCTGACCCCATGACCAGTGAATCACAGATACATTCATTCCCCTACTTTCCCTTCCCCAACTCTTCTCTATACCCCAGCCTCCAGACAAAGTAGGCATCCCCTGTGAACATACCAGATGAATAGACTGAGAAAATAAGCAACACACAGCCACCACACTTGCTGAAAATCCAGAGAGAAAACTGAAAGCAAAGAACAAAACACCTGATCAATTACAAGAAAAGCAGATAGCAGCCTCAACAATTACAATTTTCCCAATGCCAGCCTGTGGATCAAAAAAGGGGTCCCGTGTCTGATCAGGGCTAAGGCCTCTGGGCTAGGCAAAAAATGGGAGTTTGACTGTGCACCACCACAAAACCCCTAGGTGGGCGTCAGGCTGTGAGAAGACACAGGAACCAGGGGTAAGAAAGGTGACCTCTGAGGTCCCCACAGACATGCTAGAGTTGGTCTCTGACTCTCAGCCACAATAAACACCGCTGGGTACCATGGAGTGCCACTTTTGGGGTCACTGGATTGCAAGGAGACCAGAGGCATCAGATTCTCAGTCTTGGACATCAAAGACACCCTGGATGTTGCAGAAGACCCGAGAATGAAGGGGGACGGCACTAGCGGGTCCTGAACAGGGCCTGAAGGGAAAGGGACAGGGAGGAAAGAGCTCTGGCTGGGTCCTGGGGGAGGAGGCTTGGTTGACAGTGGTTTGGTTTGGTGGCAGCTGTGGCTGGAGGGCAGGAAGGCCACCCAACAGGAGGTTAGATGAGGCTCATTAAAGGATGACCTGCTACATTGCTCCAGCAGGGCAGGTCCTGATGAGAAGAGATGATCCATGGTTTTAAGGCATTTATTGTAGAAAGGCAGAGAGACTGAGAGAGTAGAGAAGCAGAGGCTGGCCATGGCGACATGGAGAGGGGAGGAAGAAAAAGCGGAGAAATGGGGAGCAAGGGACCAAGGGAGCAAGAGTAAGAGCAAGAGAATAAGAGAGACAGACAGGGGCAAATAGCCCCTTTCATAGTGGGTCAGGCCCACCTAGCTGACTAGGGAGTGGGTGTAACTGTGGGTGTGGAGTTCAGACAGAATACCAGGAGCTTGGATTATTGCCTACATGACTGATGGCCACACACCTCTCTGCTTGGGGTAGAGGAGCTGTGGGAGGCTGTAGCTGCAGCAGGAGCCAGGTTTCCAGGAGGCATGGCTGGACACCTGCTTTCACTTAGGGTAACCAGGGTTCAAGGCCTGTGTTTAAGCATGGACCAGGCTGTCTGTGCATAGTTTCTGTCCTTGTATTGGAGTTTTCCCTTTATTATCCTTTGAAGGGCTGTATTCGTGGAAAGATATTATGTGAATTTGCTTTTGTCATGAAATATTTTGGTTTCTCCATCTACGGTATTTGAGAGGTTTGCTGGGTATAGTAGCCTGGGCTGGCATTTGTGTTCTCTTAGGATCTGTATAAAAGCTGTTCAGGATCTTCTGGCTTTCATAGTCTCTGATGAGAAGTCTGGTGTAAATCTAATAGGTCTCCTTTATATATCACTTGACCTTTTTCCCTTACTGCTTTTAATATTCTATTTTTATTTAGTGCATTTGTTGTTCTGATTATTATGTGTCGGAAGGAATTTCTTTCTTGGTCCAATCTATTTGGATTTCTGTAGGTTTCTTGTATGTTCTTGGGCATCCGTTTCTTTAGGTTGGGAAAGTTTTCTCCTATAATTTTGTTGAAGATATTTACTGGCCATTTAAGTTGAAAATCTTCATTCTCATCTATACCTATTATCCTTAGTTTTGGTTTTCTCACTGTGTCCTGGATTTCTTGGATGTTTTGAGTTAAGATCTTTTTGCATTTTGCATTTTCTTTGATTGTTGTTTCCATGTTTCCTATGGAATCTTCTGCACCTGAGATTCTCTCTTCCATCTCCTGAATTCTCTTGCTGACGCTCACCTCTGTTTCCTGATTTCTTTCCTAGGATTTCTAACTCCAGAGTTGTCTCCCTTTGGGTTTTCTTTATTGTTTCTACTTCCATTTTTAAATCCTGGATGGTTCTGTCCAATTCTTTCTTTTACCTGTTTGGTAGTGTTTTCCTTTAACTGTTTACGGGATTTTTGTGTTTCCTCTTTAAGGGCTTCTAGCTGTTTATCTGTGTTTTCCTGTATTTCTTTAAGGTAGTTATTTATGTCCTTCTTATAGTCCTCCATCATCATCATGAGAAGTGACTTTGATCCATATCTTGTCTTTGTGGTCTGATGGTTTGTCCAGGACTTACTATGGTGGGAGAGTTTGGTCCTGATGATGCCAAGTAACCTTGGTTTCTGTTGCTTCTGTTCTTATGCTTGCCTCCTGCCATCTGATTATCTCAAGTGCTTGCTGCCCTCAATATATCAGATTGGATCCTGCTCATCCTATGATCCCAGTTGATTCAGGACTCCTCAGAGTCCAGCTTTTGCTATGATCCCGTGTTTCCGGGATCTTGTGAACCTGATATTCTGTGTGTTTCAGAGTTCTTTGTAGTCAGGTTTCCTCTGAGACCCTGAGCTCCTGATATTAGCAAACTCCTGATATCCTGGTATCCTGGAATCCTAAGAACCTGGGTGTGTTACAGCGCCTGGAAGTGGTGTTTCTTCTGGGGACCATGGGGCTGTCTGGTTTATTTGAAACCAAGGTATACCAGCACCGATCAGAAGGAACCCAAGTCACTTGTCAGGCAGGGCTCCTGAGACCTTGCTCCTGCTGTCACAAGCCCATGAGGATTGGTTTGGAACAGATGTTGTGTTCCAGTCATCAGTGATCCTAAGATCCTGGGCATGCTAGGACACCAGCAGCATGGAGAGTCCTCTGGGTATGGTGGGTTCATCCCCAGAGTTCGTGCCAAGGTGGCCCAGAGCTCATACCGACTGGAAGGGATTTTAAAACTTTTTGAGTTCAATGAAAATAAAGATACAACATTCCCAAACTTATTGGACACAATGAAAGCAGTGCTAAGAGGAAAACACATAGCTCTAAGTGCCTTCACAAAGAAACTGGGGAAAGCTTACACTAGCAGCTTGCGAGCACACATGAAAGCTATAGAACAAAAAGAAGCAAATCCATCCAAGAGGAATAGACAGGAAGAAATAATCAAAATCAGTGCTGAAATCAACCAATTAGAAACAAAAAGAATGATACAAAGAATCAACAAAACCTGGATCTGGTTCGTTGAGAAAATCAACAAGATAGATAAACACTTAGCTAGAATAAACAGAGGGCACAGAGATAGTATCCAAATTAACAAAATCAGAAATGAAGAAGGTGACATAACAACAAAAACTGAGCTAATCCAAAAAAATCATCAGATCCTACTACAAAAGCCTATACTCAACAAAACTGAAAAATCTGGATGAAATGGACAATTTTCTAGACACATACCAGGTACCAAAGTTAAATCAGGAACAGGCAGATGATCTAAACAATCCCATAACCCCTAAGATATAGAAGCAGTCATTAATAGTCCCCCCCCAAAAGAAAACCAGGACCAAATGGGTTTACTACAGAGTTCTATCAGACCTTCAAAGAGACTTAATACCAATACTCTTCAAACAATTCCATCAAATAGAAACAGAAGAAACACTACCCAATTCATTCAATGAAGCTACAATTAATGTTATATCTAAACCACACAAAGACCAAACAAAGAAAGAGAACTTCAGACCAATCTCTCTTATGGACATGGATGCAAGAATACTCAATATAATTCTTTACATCCAAATCCAATCTCTTCAAACTATTCCATAAAAAAAGATACAGAAGACCACCCCCACCATCATAACTCTGAGCCCAGCGGAGGCCACTAGGGTCGCTTGTGCACTCTGCACACCACAGGACATTAGGATCACCTCGGGGTTATGGGTGAGTGGTGAGCAGTGTGGGCTTTGAGAACCGAGGAGGGTCTGGTTGTAGCAGCAGCAGGAACAGAGGAACTACACCCAAAAGGAGGCTGGGACCTCTTCCAGCCAGGAACACCCCCGCCATCTTCCCTCTGAGCCCAGCAGAGGCCGCTAGGGTCACTTGTGCACTCTCCACACCCCAGGACATTAGGATCACCTCGGGGTTATGGGTGAGTGGTGCGCACTGTGGGATTTGAGACACGCGGAGGGTTTGGTTTCAGCAGCAGGAGCAGGAACAGAGGAACTCCGCCCAACCGGAGGTTGCACCTCTTCCAGCCAGGACCACCCCCACCATCTTCCCTCTGAGCCCAGCAGAGGTGGCTAGGGCCATTTGTGTGCTCTCCACACCCCACCACATTAGGATCACCTCTGGATTACTGGACCTTGAGAATCACCTCAGGATTACAGAAGAGAGGCAGTCTGCTGGGAGAGTTCAGACCCTAGAACTAAGGAAGTGGATCAGAGCTCCAGTCTGCTAGACACAGGACTTGCATGAGAAGAGCTTGCCTTCAGAGAGTGCTCTGATCACTGGATATCTAGGGGAAGTTGGCCTACCAGAAGTAATGTCAGAGGATAACAGAATCACAGGAGGATCAATCTCAAACCAGTGGCAGCTTGGACATTAACATCAGAAATCTCCAGCTGGCAAAAGGCAAACGTAAGAATCTCACTAACAGAAACCAAGAACAATGGGCATCATCAGAACCCAGTATGCCCATTGCAACGAGTCCTGGACACCCCAACACACCTGAAAAGAAAGACACAGATTTTAAATTATATCTCATCATGACGGTAGAAGATTATAAGAAGGACGTTAATAACACACTTAAAGAAATACAGGAGAACAATGCTAAACAGGCAGAAGCCTTTAAAGAAGAAAAACAAAAATTCTTCAAGGAACTACAGGAGAATACTGCTAAACAGGTAGAAGCCATTAAAGAGGAAATACAAAAATCCCTCAAAGAATCATAAGAGAACACTGCTAAACAAGTAGGAGCCCTTAAAGAGCTACAGGCAAACACTGCTAAACAGGTAGAAGAAAGGCAAAAATCCCTTAAAGAACTACAGGAAAACACATCCAAACAGGTGATGGAATTGAACAAAACCATTCAAGATCTAAAAATGGGAGTAGAAACACTGAAGAAAACTCAAAGAGAGACAACATGGATATAGAAACCCTAGGAAAGAAATCAGGAACCATAGATGTGAGCATCAGCAACAGAATACAAGAGATGGAAGAGAGAATCTCAAGTGCAGAAGATTCCATAGAGATCATGGACACATCAATCAAAGAAAACACAAAATGCAAAAGGATCCTAACTCAAAACATCCAGGAAATCCAGGACACAATGAGAAGACCAAACCTACAGATAATAGGAGTAGATGAGAATGAAGATTCTCAACTTAAAGGGCCAGCAAATATCTTCAACAAAATCATGGAAGAAAACTTCACATACCTAAAGAAAGAGATACCCATGAACATACAAGAAGCCTACAGAACTCCAAACAGACTGGACCAGAAAAGAAATTCCTCCCAACACATAATAATCAGAACAACAAATGCACTAAATAAAGACAGAATATTGAAAGCAGTAAGGGAAAAAGGTCAAGTAACATATAAAGGCAAGCCTATTAGAATCACTCCAGATTTCTCACCAGAGACTATGAAAGCCAGAAGATTCTGGGCAGATGTTATGAGGACACTAAGAGAACACAAATGCCAGCCCAGGCTACTATACCCAGAAAAACTGTCAATTACCATAGATGGAGAAACCAAAGTTTTCCATGACAAAACTAAATTCACTCAATATCTTTCCACGAATCCAGCCCTTTAAAGGATAATAACGGGAAAACACCAACTCAAAGAAGGAAACTACACCCTAGAAAAAATAAGAAAGTAATACTTTAACAAAACTAAAGGAAGACAGCCACAAGAACAGACTCCCATCTTTAACATCAAAAATGACAGGAAGTAACACTAACTTTTCTTTGATTTCTCTTAATATCAATGGACGCAATTCCCCAATAAAAAGGCATGGACTAACAGACTGGCTACACAAATAAGACCCAATATTTTGCTGCTTACAGGAAACCCACCTCAGAGACAAAGACAGACACTACCTCAGAGTAAAAGGCTGGAAAACAATTTTCCAAGCAAATGGCTCAAAGAAACAAGCAGGAGTAGCCATTCTAATATTGAATAAAATTGACTTCCAACCCAAAGTTACCAAAAAAGATAAGGAGGGGCACTTCATACTCATCAAAGGCAAAATCCACCAAAATGAACTATCAATTCTAAATATCTATGATCCAAATGTAAGGGCAGCCACATTCATTAAAGAAACTTTAGTAAAGCTCAAAGCACACATTGCACCTCACACAATAATAGTGAGAGACTTCAACACCCTACTCTCACCAATGGACAGATCCTGGAAACAGAAACTAAACAGAGACACATGGACACTAACAGAAGTTATGAAACAAATGGATTTAACAGATATCTATAGAACATTTTATCCTAAAACAAAAGGATATACCTTCTTCTCAGCACCTCATGGCACCTCCTCCAAAATTGACCATATAATTGGTCACAAAATAGGCCTTAACAGATACAAAAATATTGAAATTATCCGGCTGATCTTCAATAACAGCAGAAATAATAGAAAGCCAACATTCGCATGGAAACTGAACAACACTCTACTCAATGATACCTTGGTCAAGGAGGAAATAAAGAAAGAAATTAAAGACTTTTTAGAGTTTAATGAAAATGAAGCCACAACGTACCCGAACTTATGGGACACAATGAAAGCAGTCCTAAGAGGAAAACTCATAGCCCTGAGTGCCTCCAAAAAGAAACTAGAGAGAGCATATACTAGCAGTCTGACAGAACACCTAGAAACCCTAAAACAAAAGGAAGCAAATTCACCCAAGAGGAATAGATGCCAGGAAATAATCAAACTCAGAGCTGAAACCAACCAAGTGGAAACAAAAAGAATTATTCAAAGAATCAACCAAACCAGGAGCTGGTTCTTTGAGAAAATCAACAAGATAGATAAACCCTTAGCCAGACTAACTAGAGGGTGGGGGTGTTCCTGGCTGGAAGAGTTCCCAGCCTTGGGGAAAGATCTTTATCAATCCAAAATCCAATAGAGGGCTAATATCCAACATATACAAAGAACTCAAGAAGTTAGACTCCAAAGAACCAAATAACCCTATTAAAAATGGAGTACAAAGCTAAACAAAAAATTCTCAATTGAGGAATACCAAATGGCTGAGAAGCACCTTTAAAAATGTTCAGCTTTCTTAGTCATTGGGGAAACACAACTCAAAACAACCCTAAGATTCCACCTAACACTAGTCAAAATAGTTAAGATCAAAAATTCAGGTGACGGCAGATGCCAAAAGGTGGAAACAACCCAGATGTTTCTCAACAGAGGAATGGATACCAAAAGTGGGGTAGAATTACACAATGGAGTACTACTCAGCCATTAACAACAATGAATTCATGAAACTTTTAGGCAAATAGATGGAACTAGAAAATATCATCCTGAGGGAGGTAATCTAATCACAAAAGAACACACTTATTATTCACTCACTGATAAGTGGATATTAGCCTACAAGCTAGGAATACCCAAGATACAACTCAGAGACCAAATGAAGCTCAAAAAGAAGGAAGACCAAAGTGTGACATTTCGGTCTTCCTTGGAAGGGGGAACAAAAGGCCCATGGGAGGAGTTACAGAGACAAAGCGTGGAGCAGAGACTGAAGGAAAGGCCATGCAGAGACTGCCCCACCTTGTGATCCATCCCATATACAGTCACCACACCCAAACATTATTATAGATGCCAACAAGCCTGATATAGCTATCTCATGAGGGTCTCTCCCAGTGTCTGACAAATACAGAGGTGGTGCTCTCAGCCAACCAATGGACTGAGCATAGGGTGCCCAATAGAGAAACTAGAGAAAGGACCCAAGGAGTTGCAGGAGTTTGCAGCCCCATAGAAGAAACAAAAATATGAACCAACCAGTACTCCCAGAGCTCCCAAGAACTAAAATATCAACAAAAGATTACTCATGGAGCAATCCATGGCTCCAGCTTCATATGCAGCAGAAGATGGCCACCTTAACATAACACATGCAGACCACGCCCACAGAGACATCAGGGCACTCAGGCACCACCCACAGGGACATCAGGGCACTCAGGACCATCAAAAGTAACATCAGAGCACTCAGGCTCCAGCCACAGTTATATCACACACTCTGGCCCTGCCCACAGATACATCCTAGCTCTCAGTCCAGGCCCATATTGACATAACACTCAGGGCCTGCCCAAAGAAACATCAGGGAACACAGGACCTGCCCACAGGGACATCAGGGCACTCAGGCTCTGCCCACACTGTCTGGCATCAATGGGATGAGAGGTCCTTGGTCCTGAGGATACTCAATGCCCCAGTATTGGGGAATGCAAGGGTGGGGAGGCAGAAGTGGATGGGCGAGAGTGGTAGCAGCCTCATAGAAGCAGTGGAAGGGAAGATGGGATAGGGGGTTTCAGGAGGAAAACTTGGAAAGGGGATAACATTTGAAATGTAAATAAATAAAATATTCAATAAAAAAAGACATCAAAAGATGGAAAGACATTCCATACACATAGACCTACAACAGGATTACCATAGGAAAAATGACCACTCTACCAAAAGCAATCTACATAGTCAATGCCATCTCCTTCAAAATTAAAATATAATTCTTTACAGACAAAAAGAACATTAAACTTCATATATACATATATACACAGACACACACAAAACACAGACACATCTGCGTGTGCGTGCGCGTGCGTGCGCGTGCGCGCGCGTGCGCGCGCGTGCGTGCGCATGCGCACACACACACACACACACACACACACACACACACACACACACACACATATAAAGTAGTTAAAACATTCTTGATCAGTAGAACATCTGGAAGTATCACCATCCCTTATTTGAAGCTGCACTACGGATAAAGCAATAAAAACTCCATGGTCATAAAAACAGACACATTGACCAGTGGAATAGAATCAGAGACATACTTAAAGAAATGTGCAATGTTCTTAGTCATCAGAGAAATGCAAATCAAAATGACTCAGAGTTTCCATCTTACCACTCTCAGAATGGCTACCTACCTTCAAGTGACTGCTCATGCTGGTGAGGATGTGAATCAATAAAAACACTCCTCCATTGCTGGTGGGAGTGCAAACTTGTACAACCACTTTGGATAACAATATGGAGGTTTCTTGGAAAACTGAGTATCAATCTATCCCAAAACTCAGCTAGACGCCTCCTGGGCATATACCCAATGGACAATTCTTTCTCCTAAAAAGAACACTTGGTCAGCTGTATTAGTAGCAGCTTTATACATAATAGCCAGCAAAGGGAAACATCCTAGATGTCCCTAATCCAAAGATACATAGTTTTTTTTAAAAGTGGTAAATTTATACAAAATGGAAAGTAATACTGAGCTATTTAAAACAATTCAATCATTAGATCTGCAGGCAAATGGATGGACCTAGAATATATCCTCCTGAGTAAAGTATCTCAGACCCAGACAGTCATCCATAGTATGTACTTACTTATAATTGAATATCAGTGTAAGTCAAGGTTGATCATGGTATAAACCATAGACCTAGAGAGACTAAATAACATGGAAAGCTTATAGGAAGACTCAAGGACTACCATGGGAATGGAGAATTGAATAGAAATCAAGGATCAACAGGAGGGTAGGGCGAGATTGGGAACAGGAGGAATCAGGTTGGGGGAAAAGGAATGGTGAAAAGATAGCAATTATGGACCATTTCAGGAGCAAGGTAGAAAGCTAATGTGGTGGAAACTTCATGAAATCTATGAGGATAAACCTAAGGAAGACTCTAGCATGGGGGACATGGAGCTGGAACATGTCATCTTCTGTAAATATTCAAAGCCTGAAGTAAATAGATTGGGATACCAACACACCACAAATCTTTAGACCTAAAGTTTTTTTACTACTTTCCCTGTTCTGAACCTAGAGCCTAGAATCCTCATCATCAGAGAAGCCAGAGAGACTTCATCCTGCAAAAGATGGGAGCACATGCAGATTCTCACAGCCAATCATTAGGTAGAGCTCCAGGGGGGTGGGGAGGCAGGATAAGAGGAACCAGAGGGGTCAGAGACTCTGCCAGAATAGGAGCCACAGAATCAACTGACCAGATCATAGCCTTCTGCGAGCACAACACATTTTGCTCTCAACCTCCAGGCTCTTTGCATTTTCCTGTGCTCACAGAACATCCTGGGTATCCTTTGTGATTCTTTACCATTAGGCCAGGTAACCCTGATGTCTTTCAGAATTGGCCTGCCAAAAAGTGATACAAGCTTTGTAAATGGAGCACAGGTCTGAAGATATCTCAGGACTGACACGAGAATCACTTGGAGGTTGAAGAGCTTTGGCCCAGGAAGGTGCAACCAGATGGAACCCCAATAATAGACAAATGGTCAGACAGTACCACAGGGTCTTTCTCCAATCTTTTCTTCTTCAGTGGCCAGATCACCAGTGGTACTTCCTGTCAAGTACAGTGCTACAGACTGCCCCAGTTGTAGTGTGACCGTCACCAGTCATGGTGCATGCTGAAGGCCAGACATGGGACCCTTCCTCATGTGTGTAGCAAACACTCAACATGTCATACATAGTTGGATAGTTAAAAGCCATGAGATCAGGGGATCCACTGTGGAAGGTGGAGAGATCCTAGCATAGATACTAATCAGAACATGCCAATCACAGTGGACAGCATCTGTGCCTGGAGTATTGGAGAATTCCTCTGTCCACCTGACAAAGGGGATCATGTAATCCTGAGAAAGATAGGATTTAAGTCTGCCCTGAGTTCTTCATTTTCCTGATCAAATTTGTGAATGAGTGTGTTTATCTGTGTAGGTGGAAAAGCAGGAAGAGAGCTGGGGGTTGGGGGAGAAAAATGAGAGGAGCAAAGAGCTTCATGGGCAAAAGAGTTGTTAAGCAATGGAGACATGTATGCCAGTGAACTTGGATACCGAGGGTACACAAAGAATAGGTCATCAAGGATGACCTCTGGGGTAACCACTAGGGCAGAGCAGTGACTGGGAGAAATCTAGGGAGGTGAGTATGGAATCCCTCACTCCTTTGTGTCAGATTCCAAGGCTATGGATGTGTGAAACAAGACATCTTACAGTCACATTGTTCTCTGGTAGATTTTTGGGGTCGCTTATGTATGCTATCATATAGTGATACTTTTATTTCTTCTTTACCAATTTATATCTCCTTGATTTCTTTTTGTTGTTGTATTGTTCTAGCTAACACTTTGAGTACTATATTGAATAGATATGGGGTGAGTGGGCATCCTTGTCTTGTCCCCAATTTCCGTGGGATTGCTTCAAGTATGTCTCCATTTAATTTGATAATGGCTGTTGTTTTGCAGTAAATTGCTTTTATTATGTTTAAATATGTGACTTGAACTCCTGATCTCTCCAATACTTTTAAAATGAAGGGGTGTAGTATTTTGTCAAATGCGTTTTCTTCAGCTAAGGAGATGTTCATGTGATTTTTTTCTTTAGTATGTTTATATAGTGGATTTTCGTATATTAAAACAACCTTGCATCCCTGTGATGAAACCTACTTAATCGTGGTGAATGATAGTTTTGATTTGGTTTTTGGATTCAGTTTGCAAGAATTTTATTGAGTATTTTTGCATTGATATTCATAAGCGAAATTGATCTGAAGTTCCCTTTTTTGGTTGGGTCCTGGTGTGGTTTAGGTATGAGAGTAATTGTGACTTCGTTGAATGAGTTAGGTAGTGTTTCTTCCCTTTCTATTTTATAGAATAGTTGGAGGAAAATTGGTATCAGGTCTTCTTTGAATGTCTGGTGGAATTCTGCACCAAATCCATCTGGCTCTGGGCTTTTATTGGTTTGGAGGTTCTTAATGACTTCTTCTATTTCTTTGTGTTATGGATATAAGCCTGTTTGGATAGTTTACCTGCTCTTGTTTGAACTTTGGTGTGTGGCATTTGTCTAGAAAACCATACATTTCATTCAGATTTTCCAGTTGTTGGTTTTTTTTTTTTTTTTTTTTTTTTTTGAGTATAGGCTATAATAGTAGGATCTGATGATTTTTTAAATTTCCTCCGTTTCTGTTATGTCTCCCTTTTCATTTCTGATTTTATTAATTTGGATACTGCCTCTTGGCTCTTTGGTTAGTTTGGCTAGGGGGTTATCTATCTTGTTTATTCTTTCAAAGAACCAGCTTTTGGTTTTGCTCATTCCTTGTATTGTTTTCTTTGTTTCTATTTGGCTAAGTTTGGTCCTGAGTTTGACTATTTCCTGCCTTCTACTCCTCTTGGGTTAGTTTGCTTCTTTTTGTTCTAGAGCTCTCTGATGTGCTGTAAAGTTGTTAGTGTAAGATCTCTCCAGTTTCTTTACCAGGGCTCTTAGTGCTATTAAATTTCCTTTTAGCACTGCTTATATTGTGTCCCATAATTTTGGATATGATGTGTCAAAATTTTCATTGCATTCTGGGAAATCTTTAATTTCTTTCTTGATTTCTTCCCTGAGCAAGTTATCATTGAGTAAAGAGTTGTTCAGCTTCCACGTGTATGGGGGCTTTCTGTAGTTTTTACTGTTACTGAAGACCAGCCTTACACCATGGTGATCTGATAGGAGCATGGTATTATTTCAATCTTCTTGTATCTGTTGAGGGTTGTTTTGTGACCAATTATGTGATCAATTTTAGAGAAGGTACCATGAGGTACTAAGAAGATGGTGTATTCTTTTGTTTTAGGGTGAAATATTCTATAGATATCTCTTAAATCCATTTGGTTAATAACCTCTCTTAGTTTCACTGTGTGTTTGTTTAGGTTTTGTTTCAATGACCTGTCCTTTGGTGAGAGTGGGATGTTGAAATCTCCCACTATTATTGTATGGGGTTCAATGTGTGTTTTGAGTTTTAGTAAAGTTTCTTTTATGAATTTGTGTGCTCTTTCATTTGGGGCATAGATGTTCAGAATTGAGACTTTCTCTTGGTGGATTTCCCCTTGATGAATATGAAGTGTTCTTCTTCATCATGCTTTATAACTTTTGGTTGCTTGGAAGACCTTTTTCCATCCTTTGTCCTGGCTACTCTTGGTGTCATGTATCAAGAAGCCTGGCTGGTAAGGGAAGGTGTCAGAGAAACAAACATCCTCAGCCATGCATTCTGGTCCTGCTTCTCTTTCTGAATGGCAACCAGGGGAAAGGAGGGGACAGAGAGTGGAAGGAGCAGAGGGAAGGAATTATGAAGATACACGTCCTTTTGCCCTGGATGAGCTGTCACTGGCCCTGCACCACCCACTATAATCAAGGAAACTCCCAGGAAGAAGAGCAGCTTGTTATACTGGGAAGCTCTGGTGCATTTTCCTCCTATTCCAGTTCCTTCAGGTCCCTCCAAAGTGTTATCTTGGCCAGGGTCTGTCCGTTAAAAACAAAAGAAATAGTTCTTTTCACAAAAGGACAAAGGAACACCCTATCTCTGACTTGGGGTAAAATGACTATGATCTGGATTGTTGGATCTTTTGTTTGTTTGTTTGTTTGTTTGTTTTTGAGACAGGGTTTCTCTGTATAGCCCTGGCTGTCCTGGAACTCACTTTGTAGACCAGGCTGGCCTCGAACTCAGAAATCCACCTGCATCTGCTTCCCGAGTGCTGGGATTAAAGGTGTGCGCCACCACGCCCGGCGATTGTTGGATCTTAAGAGACTAGCTGTCCCTCCTGAGAATGACTATTAGGGGAAAGGTGCTAAGAGACTTTAGGAATCAGTCTCTCAACTGCTTAAATAATATGTAAGAGGTCCTTATGTTATACATATGTGAACATTCGGGTTGAGCATGTGCCCCACCCGAAGGATGCAACTGTTGTCTTCTGAGTATCCTCAGAGGAGTTGGTGAGATGCTTAGAGGTGGAGTTACAGGGAAGTTGTGAAGTTCAGTCCATTTGCCCTTCTGAGGTTTTTTATGGGTGTCTGTGTTTTTTCTGTGGGTGTCCTTTGTGAGTAGGTGCATGTCTGTATGGGGGCATACACCAAAAAGTGTGTTTTGCTTTGAATTCCACAGATTCTTCAAGAGTTGGCCACTTTGTTCGTAGAAATAGCCTTTTTCATGGATATAAAGATAATGATTAGGTTGGTCTTGCTGGCCTATGATCCCACAAGACCCGCCCACCAGTTAGGGCCTCACCTGATCTAGGACCCTGAGGGCAAGCCACCAGGCCTACTTTTCTACCAGGAACACACTTATTCCTGTTCATGCTGCAAGCAAGTTTAGTGTCCAAGCTAACTCCCCAGACCCTTCTCAGTGGCATTGCATAGATCTGGCTAGAGCCTGTACAAGTCTGTGCTTGCTGTCTGAATTGTTGGCAGCTCATCCCTGCAGGTGCCTATGGATGCCCATATGCATAAATGTATAAATGAATATTTAAATAAGTAAATAAATAAGTAAAATTGGCAGCATAAATTCATCTTGAAAGGCTTAAAACAAAATGAAAATACTAGCCACAAATCTAGGAGAATGTGTAAGGTTGGGTGGATCTGGGAAGAGTTGGAAGTGATTGTGATGAAAAGACACTGTATGAAAATCTCAGACAAACAAAAATGAGAATTTTCAAGGTACGTGACAGAGTTCACTGTGGGGCATTGGGCTATGCACAGACAGGCTGGTCTCCAGTTGAGCTGAGGTCTGAACCCCGGAATGATAATTCACCTACATGACATGGTAGGTGTTCCCTCATGCTCCTGCCTAAGTTATCACCCCACACACACACACACAGCCCCCACAAGAGAAGTATAGCTAGAAGTCACATAGGCAATGTGCCAAGCTTCTGACCTTCAGGCCAAACTGGTCCCCAATTACCTACCAACAGTAAAGACAATAAAGGGGGCTGTTAGGCCCCTCCTCACCTCTCTTTTACTTTTCACTTTCACCCTCTCACTCCTCTCTCTTTGGCCTCTCCTCACTCTCTCATTCTTTTTTTTTCTCTTACCTCTTACTTCCCTCACTCCTCTCTCCTCTTTGTCTTCTCTTCTCCTCTCCTCTCTCCTCTCACTCTCTCCCTTACTCTCTTTCTCTCTAGCCTTCTCCCCTCTCTCTTTTCTACCTTCTCTTTCCCCATGCCTCTCTATAATAAAGCTCTAAAACCATAGAATGTCTCCACTCATTAAGGACAACTGTGCTTGGAGGATGGGAAAGGCTTTCTCCTAATGAGCCGTTTCTAATCTCCCGATGGAAGGCTTTCCTGTGCTCCAGTCAAGATCCACTGCACTCACTCTTGCCAGTGTGGGAACCTCTCTTCCCTCATCCCTCTCTCCCACAACCCCGGGGCTTTAGAGAGTAGACCTGGGGCTCCCAGGTTGGGCTGCCCCTTGTCCACACCCTGAAGAGTGGGTTAGAGGCTAGAATGCCCACCGGGGGCTGAGTGGAAAGAGTCTGGGAGCCTCCCCACGTCCGCCTGACCAGAGCATAGGTAAAACTCTGGCAGGGTGTGGGTCTTTCCCCCTTCCCGTTCTTCCCCCTGGGCCCCTTTATAGTTCCCACAGTTCATGACCCCTCAGCTTCTAACTCATTTCCTATCTCACCTAAGTGCGCTGTGCCTTGTCCAATGCACTTGGGTCTGCAGCCTCCACACTGTGACCTAAATAAGCTATTGAATGAATTATGTCAAGTGTAGCCATTCATTCCTGAGCCCAGAGTTTGCTTTGGAATCGGAGTCATCATCCTGTGGGTGTTAATGCCAGTGCGTTAGCAGTCAGAGCATGTTTCTTATGTCCAGAGGGCAAAGCTTTGCGTCTTATGCTCACTGAGCAGAATAGTTCTAGGTAACAGTACTCATGAAATTCCGAGTTTAGGGCCAGCAGGATGGTCATACCACAGGTCACTGTGCCTTTAGATAACTTCAGTTCAGTTCCTGGGAACCCATGGGGTTTGTCAAGAGAACAGACTGCTCTGTGTTGGCCTCTACTATTCAGACATGTGTCTCAAGTCATGGCATGTTTGAACACACAAGCACACAGTTTTGAAATGTAAGAAAAAACTCAGAAAAATTGGAAATTGTGTCTTGAAAGCATCAGACTCTTTGCCCATGTACCCAAGGGCCCAGGAATATATGGAAACCAGTTTGGAGAGTGATGCTTACTTACTGAATACATCTCCCCAACCAAGCAGGGAGGCAGCAAAGGACAAGGAACAAAAATAGTCTCACAGGTAGACAGACAGACAGAGAGAGAGAGAGAGAGAGAGAGAGAGAGAGAGAGAGAGAGAGAGAGACTGACTAGTGGAGAGTGCCTGGGGTATCCTACTCTATCTGACTACCTTTCATGGTCTTTAAGTGTATTCTAACTTGTTTCCTCTCTTAGCTTGATATTCAGATTTGATCTTGTAGCCCCATGCTACAAGACACTTACTTGGTCATGTGTCCCTGTACTGATATTTCCACTTGGTCATGAAACCTAACACTGACATTCACACTTGGTCATGTATCCCCGTGTTGATATTCACACTTGGGCATGTGTCCCTCTACTGATATTTACACTTGGTCATGAAACCTAACACTGACATTCACACTTGGTCATGCATCCCCGTGTTGATATTCACACTTGGGCATGTATCCCCATGACAGTTCCATAATCAGGGCATTATAGTTGGGTTGATTACATGAGACAAGTGAAAGTGGTGGGATTTAGCACATGGTGGAGGACAGGAAGGATGCAGTGGTACACCTCATTATGTCCTTTTCAGGCATGTACAGTGTCTGTCCATCCAGGTCAACATTTTCTCCTCATTCAGTATGTTACCCTGACAGCAACCATTACAATTTATATCTCCATTTCTAATTTTGGGTACAACAAAACTTGAATGGCCATTAAAATCCCAAAGTATACATTGAGATTCTTCTTGGCATACTTAGTTCAACTTATCATGTCAAATCTCAGGGCACAAGTATTGATGATTTTTCATGGGACACATCTCAGCAAGTTTCACCAACTTATACCTCACTATAACCAGTGACTGTTTTCTCATTGTAAAAAAAAATACATATATACCATTTTAAGGTGTCACATACAGTGAGGTAACCCAGTACATATATACATGTATTTACATACATACTTATATGAGCTTTCTCTTTTGCTTTGTTATTTGTTAAGCTCATTTAACTTGGCATTACAACCTGAACAAATACATGGTGTTAGAAATGTCATAATTTCCTTTGCTCTCTTCCCTAATATATCTGTGTGTGTGTGTGTGTGTGTGTGTGTGTGTGTGTGTGTGTGTGTGTGTGGTGTTCACAGAATGAGGCTGGTCATGTGACAGTCTCCATGTGTCCTGGCTTCTGCTACCTATAACCTAGGTGTGATGGCTTGTATATTCTTGTGCCACGGAGTGGCACCATTTGGAGGTGTGACCTGGTTGGAGTAGGTGTGTCACTGTGGGTGTGGGCTTAAGATCCTCACCCTAGTTGCCTGAAAATCAGTCTTCCATTAGCAGTCTTTGGATGAAGACGTAGAACTCTCAGCCCCTCCTCACCATGCCTGCCTGGATGCTGCCATGATCCCACCTTGATGGTAATGGACTGAACCTCTGAATCTGTAAACCATCCCCAATTAAATGTTTTTTTTTATAAGACTTTCCTTGGTCATGGTGTCTGTTCACAGCAGTAAAACCCTCACTAATACACTAGGCAACCCACCAAACTTCATCCTGACATAAAGAGATTGTTCTCCCAAGTTATTGATAGCACCGGGTTTTTTAATGAGATTAACAATCTACACCTCTGCCCACCAAACTTTCCCAGGATCCTCAGGAGGCTCCAAGCTCAGTCACGACATTTATGGCACATGGATTTCCAACCTCTTCTAAGAGAGAATCAGAATGGTGCAAGGGGGAAATGTATCTCTATTTCCAAAGGGATGTGAGAGGTTGGCAAGATGCAGTCCTAGAGGCAAATCAGGTTTCACTGATGAAAGGAATTCTAATGGCATCACCATGACAACAGTCAAGGCGTAATTAGAATCCCTCTTGTAGCACTAGTTTTTAAAGATGCTTGCTGCAGTGTTGAGAGCAGCAGAGCAACACACCTAAGGTACTGAAAAGTGCTCATGAAGCTGCCTGCTACTTTGTGAGTGTTAGAATCACATCGTGGTCTTCTCACACAGGCAGCACCCCTCTAAAGAGTGTGACGACAGAAATGGAGCACACTGGGTTGGGGGCTTCACTACTCAGAAAGAGGGATGGTGGAATTTGAAGCTCAAATATGATTAATTAAAACTGTTCAGCTCATGCCTGGGAATCCAGGTGGGCAGGTAAAGTGTCTGCCATAAGGGCCTGAGGTTGGATTCCAAGCCCTCACTAAGCCAGGCCTGGAAGGACACACCCATAATCCTACTGCTGCTAGGCAGAGAACAGAGGAATCCTGGAACTAGTGTTCCATCAGTTAAAGCCAGACTGGTAAGTTTCCTGATCTTACAAAAGACTAGTCTGTACAAACATGATGGGATGCAACAGAGGAACATGCACAGAATCAACAAACATCGGACCTCTACCCACACAGGCACAGCTGGCTACACTGACACACACATGCAAGTACATACTCATACAGTGTACATAGAATAGTGTATGTAGTTCAGCTCCCTGGAGCAGGGGGCTAATTGAAGAAATGCAATTAAGTGGAGTAAAGATGAGTAGTCAGTGATTATGGTCAAGTGAGATTATCAACAGTACTCAAGTAACCTGGGGGGGGGGGGACCTCATCCCCTTAGAGGACCACCTGTAGGGCAAGCAAGGAGCAAGGGGAAGGGCTCCCAAGCCATTACAATGACTAGGACAGAATTCTTGGCCAAGCTCTCAGTGTTCTTATCCACTGTACGACAGAGGTTTCTGAGCATTGTAATAATTACGCTAACAGCTGAGCCTGAGCCAACATGCGAAAGGTTCCTGCATCTCCAGGACAACAGAGTCACAGAGGATCCTGTTGTTGATTGAAGTGGCTCTCTTGAGTATCCAACAAGGTGGACCTTAGGCCTCATGATTCCATGACAGTCTTACTACGCTGTCATCTAACTCTGAAACTTTCCTGTCTTTACTCTGAAGAGGGGCAGATAGGGATGCTTGTTGCACAGAGGACATCAGGAAGACCACCAGGTAGTTGAAGTATCGGGGAAGATGTCACAGGAGGAAAACATGGTACTACTTCAGAGAGGGACTGTTGAATGTAACAATGATAAGCATTGCTGTTTCAAAAGGAAAATTAGTGCAAAGTGACCAGGCAAACTTAAGTGCAATGGAAATTTAACTTGTCACAGTCACTAGCATGGTTCAGACAATGTGCTACAAAACTCACAATGTATAACACAAAACAGTTGGCTCCAGAATAGTCACTGGCCAGTTTCTTTACCTCTCACAATTTCTGGCAGCACCACACTATGACATCCCACTTAACATAAACAACAGGAGCCAGGCACTCACTGGAACAGGGGATTTCATGCCATCAGGTACAATCAGAGGACAGCACATCCTTAAAAAAAAAAAAATCAATTCCATGTCAGGAAAGTTAAAATACGCATGTACACCCTGGTGCACCACTCTGGTCAGACAGAGATATAGATGGTGCTCTGTACAGAGTCTGCAGGTCAAGGGGCATGTGAAGATGAAGGATGACAAACAGTACAGTCAGTGACATGTCTCACTGCAGAATGGTTCCTATGCAGCAAACAGGCCAAGTCAAAGTTGACCAAGAAAACCGTGCTACTCCAACCCTTGTGTGTCATATAGGCAGGTTAAATGCTGTCCCTTTTGTCAATTCACCTAGGAGTGAATTTCTGCTCTCCCATCTCTTGGATGATTAGTTTTTACTAATCATACAGATCACCAATACTACAAATGATAGATTCATCTTGAGCACTTTCCACTGTTGGCCATCAACCACTAAGGGAACACTTGAGGGATAGCTGCATAGCCCTCCCCAGCTTCCAGTCAATTTTATGTGTATACCCAGGACATGGTTATACATAGTGCCACTATGAGAAAAGGTGGGACTTGTAACCTAAGTCCCTACAATATTCACCATGTATCACCAATTACTGAGGCCATAATGATGTCCTCCAAACCTTCCTTCAGTAGAGTCCTTATCCACTCCCTAAACTGTTGATGCTGCTCCCTGAGGGCATATAGGAGCTTCTATTCTCCTTGGCTCCTCGTCTAAATGAAACTATGGCTTCCCAGGCCTGCCCTAGTGTCTTTACATTGTTATGTTAGTGAGATGGAGAGTTAGAAGATAGGGGTGGGAGGGGGGATGACACATAGTTCTGCAATCTCATGATTTCTGCTTTGATCATAATTGAGTGAACACATGGGAAATTCCTCCAGAGACCAACCAGTTGGAACACAACTTCTCTTCTTCCATGTAGGTTCAGACCATTGGATGCTTTACCCACTACAGTACACTGAGTTGCTCTCTTAAGCTCGCATTCCATGGCTTCAGTTTCTGGGAAGTGCAAGTGAATCTCTTTCTCTCCTATACAACACATGCATCCCAATGTATGTAATAATATTTCTGGTGGGGGAACTCAAGAAAATGACATAAAGAAGACATGTGAATATATGTCTTCTCTATATATACACATATATACATAGATATACATATGGTATTAGTTCTTTTTAACAAGAAGTTGAAGGAGGTATTGAGCTTAAGAAAAATCAGTGAAAACCCAGTGTATGAATCACATCAAACACATTTGGGGAATCACTTATACCCAGTTTTCTTCTATATAGGCTAACACATAGCACCACATCCAAAAAGGCATGCTAAAAGACAGGCAGGGTAGTTGAGATCTTTCCAAGGACAATTCACATCATAGCACAACTGTTGAGACTCATCCACTGGCAGTGGACTGCCTTGACCTCAGAGGAGTCCATACCCACGAGACACCAATGCAGCACCTTCTAAATGCATTTTCACATGTATCCTCTGCGATTCAGCACCTCAGCCTTCTTCATCCTCTACTTGAGCATCCTCTGGAACATCTTCAGGTTTTCCTGCTGCCTCTCCAGCTGGCGCATGTCCTCTGGCTCCTGCTGCTGCCGAGGTTGCTCCGGCAAGGGGACGGGTCTGTTGGCTCCCAGGCTGAGGGTGAGGCCATTGAGACCCTGCACCAGCATTTCCCAGGAGGAAGGGTTGGGGGCTGCGTTCTTCTGCCCACTCATCCCAGCAATATTCTGCACGTGGCCCTGACACCGGAGCTGATTCTGAGCTTTGTCACCTGAGGAAAAGCTTCTGAGATCCCTTTCAAGCAGGTAAGGTGCCATGTGATCCCGGTGCCAGCGTCTTGAATGCCTCAGGAAGACTTTCTTCCTCTGAGGAAAGCCCTGCTTCTCCCAGTACTGCTGCCACAGGGCCTTCTTCTCCCGGGCCTGCTGCTGGAACAGCCCCTCAGACAGAGAGGCAGGGACAACTGAGCGGGGGCTGGGGCTGACACTCAAGATGCTGAGGCCCATGCTTAGCTTTTCTGAAGAGGAAGGCTGAGGGGCTGCCGAGGCCTCTTGGGAGCTCGTCACAGTGGCTATGCATGAGGGCACGGAAATTGACATTGGATCCCATTTCTGCAGTGGATCCATGAGGGTATAGTCTGAGCTGGGGGCCACACTGAGCCCTGGCTCCACGAGGAAAAGTGAAAGTGGAGGCTTGTGGATTAACTAGGCCAGAGCGAGGAGGGATGTATGCAGCCAGGAAAATCCAGACTGTAACAAGAGATGAGAAGAGAAGAAAAGAGAAAAGAAGAAAGAAAGCTCATGATTATTCAACTCACTTTGTCTGTCCCTCATCTTCAAAGTGGGTCCACTTCCCAGGCTTCTTCTGAGGGTTACATGAGATGATACCTGTCCAGAGAGATTAGCACAGGGGAGTGTACAACAACAGCATCCCTGGCACAGCTGGAATATTCGCTGTCTGACAGCTCATGAGCAATGTATCATCACATGTCGAATCACATGGATTCTCCCCTCTCTTCCCCCCCAACTCAAAGGCAACTGTACTGCAATGTACAGACAGTGATAGTCATTCTTCATAGCAATGCTCCCAAGCATCTGCAGGGTAGGATTTTATGGACTTACAAGTAGTTGTACTCTGGGAGCTCAACCATCTCTGACTTTTCACACTACTGATCACTGGCTTGCATGCTGTCCTAGAATCTGCTCAGTTAGTTACTATCTCTTCCATGACATGCATGGATCATAACCAAATCTCCCCCTTTTTGATAAGAATGGAAGGACAGACAACTTTGACTCTGAGGTGGCTCCTTCCTGTGTACCAACATGTGTTCTTAAGCAAAAGCCTGAAAGTAACCAATCCTGAAATTAGTTGTTGAACAGGCATTTCCTGATATGGCACTCAGAGATGTCCTCAATTTGGTATGGATTCTCCTTTACCTTGTAAGTTCCTTGACCAACCCATCAACTGGCCTGTGAAGAGTATTTTGGGATTCATTTTGGCTGACCTTCATTTTTGCATTCTGTAACTAAGGCTCATTGTCCTTTCAACTTGTGACTGTGAACTGCTTCCCCAAGGCACGGCTGATTGCTGCAAACTGCTGTGTTACCCAAAGAAGTCTCCTCATCCGTGGGAAAGAAAGGAAGGTGAAACACTGGGAGTAAAACATGAGAGAGATTGGATGATCTGCAGATGGGAGGCATCAGTGACAGAGGGCAAAGTCTGGTCATCACTCATCAATGGGAACATAGGAGTAACTCCTTTGCCCACAGATAGCAGCAAGATTGAGGTGACCAAGCAAACAGTGACCCCAGTGACTCTATGTCAGGTACTATTGACTTTTCTCCCTGAAGAAGATATGCTTAGTATGAAGAGCAAACCATGCCGTCTGTATTTCCCTTTTTATAAAACAAACCTTGGTTGTTTCCTGTCACACTGTGCCTTCCAATCCAGAATAGATGTCAGGGCTAACACAGATCACCTCCCTGTAACTGGGGTGATAAAATTCTATGACCATGCAAGATGAAAGAGAGGTCACACTGAAGTCTAGCAGCACTGATCAGCCAACCTGCTTTTGTGAGGTGAATTTGGAAAGACAATCACAGAACCAGAATCAGGAAGGCTCCCTCACGTTGCTAGGGCATGGGGAGACAGCCAAAGAAAGATACATTCCATGGTTGGTAACCCATTCTTGGGGAGATCAAGGTAAGCTAGCTACTGCATGGGTGTGCAGAAATGGTTTTTAAGGAGCAGATCCTTAAAAAATATCTTTAGGCAAGTGCTGCAAGTCAGCTCTTAAACTATCCAAGCTCATGAGGTGGAGATCTGAGAGTTACAGCAAGGAGAGAAGGGTGGGGAGACAGAAAGAAAGACAGTAAGGAAGAGACTGTCAGAGAGACAGAGAGAGAGGGGAGAGAGAGAGAGAGAGAGAGAGAGAGAGAGAGAGAGAGAGAGAGAGAGAGAGAGAAAACACTAGTCTGACAGTGATCATCAAAGTAATAACCAAATGTACCACTATCCTCATTAACCTGCTCTAGACATTGCTATTCCATGCAGTCACTGAACAAGGTCCCTGGCATGGCAAGGTCCCTGCACACAGTAGCCATGATCAGAGGGAGCAAGTATAGTTTCATGGTACCTGGTGATAGCAGAGCCACACTACAATGGTTTTCTCTTATAGGTCTTCCCTCCCTATGATCAAGGTCCTCTCAAGAGTCTAGATATTCAATATCTTCTGCAAACCTTTCTCATTCAATATGTTCTTTTCTGGTTCTTCCCTGGACGAAATGCTTCCAGAGAAAACCAACTTACTACTCACATGCCAACTTGTCTTTCTCCAAGGTATGGATATGTCCACAAATCTGTACTGCAAAGGAACCTTCTTATCAGGGCTGTGAGGTCCCATCTGTCAGACAGGTAGCCATTCAACAACAATAAGTCTGTCAAACGCTGAGTCTCACATGTTATCGCCTTAAACTGAGGGAGAGGCATGTTGCATTGAGAGGGAACAAGGGATGCAGAGGACTCTGTTCTCAACACTACTGTATGATATTGGGAGAGGTGGGCCATTTCTTGGTGTGGGTGCCCATGGGAAAGCTCATCTTTGCGGAAGGCTGCTGACGCCATCATTCCTGTTGTGTGACAGACTGATCCACACTGTAGAACAGCTTTCTAGTCAGGGCACTCACATGACTTCATGTGCTTAGTATGTGGTATTCATGGGGAACTTTCAAGTGCACTAGGGCCTGATGTGTGAGTACACATGCATCCCTTTTTTTTTTCTGGTAGGGTGAGTCCATCATTGCACCCACAAATAAGTATTTATTTGACTTTGGTCTGGATGCATAAACAGAACTGCATTGTGTCTTGGGATCAGGTACCACAGGAACCAAACCATCCAAGCCCAGAATACCTGAGAAGACTCCTCAGGTATGACCTTTCCATTGCCATTCAGAGGAGGATATTACAGTCCTCTGGGATAATAGTATAGAATACAGACTTCTGGGTAAAAGGACAGTGTGGTTTATGGTTCTGAGGTGTGGAACAGATTGGCACCAGATGAGCCTAAATTGGTAGCCCTTTACCCTGATAGATGAAGCAAATCTTTTGGGGAAAGTGGTAAGGATTGGGACACATTACCTTTAAAGCAGTGGCCAAGCTTGTGTGGCAGATAAGAGCATCCCTGTTCCCTCCAGACATCCCTTTACTTGCACTTGTATATTGCACTACTGATCACAAATTCATTCTAGGCAATGTTTCTAAAGATAGATGTACTCAATCAAACTCACCATCCCAGAGCTGGTAACAGAATAATGCCCTCAAATTACTCTTTTATGAATTCATTGGCACCTCGGTATCTCATCAAGCCAAAGGTTGGAAAGGCAATCTTACTTACAATCGTCCACATGGGATAATGGTGATGTTGCAGCTTAGTGGGCAAATTCTACATTAGGGGTCTAGGAGAGAATTTTGTAGAGACCATGATTGTCTTAGTCAGGGTTTGTATTCCTGCACAAAACATCATAACCAAGACACAAGTTGGGGAGGAAAGGATTTATTCAGCTTATACTTCCACACTGCTGTTCATCACCAAAGAAAGTCAGGACAGAACTTAAGCAGGTCAGGAAGCAGGAGCTGATGCAGAGGCCATGGAGGGATGTTCCTTACTGGCTGCTTCCTTGCCTTGCTCAGCTTGCTTTCTTATAGAACCCAGGACTACCAGCCCAGGCATGGCACCACCCACAATGGGCCCTCCCCACATGATCACTAATTAAGAAAATGTCTTACAGCTTGATCTCATGGAGGCATTTCCTCAAGGGAGGCTCCTTTCTCTCTGATAATTCTAGCTTGTGTCAAGTTGACACAAAACCAGCCAGTACAAAGATATTGAGGGTGGATAAAAAGAATAAGAGCAAGTTAGGGCACTGTATAGCTACTGAGGCAGTAAGATCATGGTTGAAATCTACAAGTTGGAGAGAACTGAGAACTTCACTTGGAGTTCTGGTAGGAGGGGACATAAACCATGAAGCAGAGAGGACTTCCGGGCTGGCCAGGCACTAAGTACTTGAACCCTTTTGACATAGATATATCCCTCAGGGCTGAGGCACTGGATATCAGTAGTGAGCAGAAAAGATCATTGAAAACTTTGCCTTTAGGAATCCCACAATGGGAATCCCACAATGGCTAGATGTTTGGGCTAAACTAAGAAGAAAAAGGCAAATGGGAAATAAAATAGAATAAGTCACATAGCTAGGCCATTATTTAATGGGAACAGCTTAGAAGTATAGTCTCACCTCAGTTTTTTCCCCTGTAGTCCAGGAATGACGACCTGATGACACAATGTTCTCTTCCTTAACAACAGTCGCTACCCTCTCATGGAAGCTCGGTGCTAGCAAGCAATCTCTGAGTTAGATAATGGAATTTCTGTAGCCATGTGATGTATGTGGGTGACCTTCACATGCTTCATGTAAGTAAGCCAAGTGCTCCAACACCTACTGAAGCTGCTCCAATTTTAAAGCATAATACGTCCTCAGCTAACTCACTCATTGTTCTTCGGTCACAAAAGATGGATCCTTTATAATCTCACACTTTTTATTAATTCATTATCCTCAGTTCTCTTACACTGTTTCTTTTTAATTTTTAGTTCAGGTCTCACTTTTAGGTTGGCTTGGACTGCATCTCACTTTGTAGCATTAAATCCTCTCAGAAGTAGAGTCACCATTCTGCCTCAACCCCCTTGAGTATTATAGGAATTGGTCACTTTGTATATTGAAAATTCACGGATGTGTGTGTGTGTGTGTGTGTGTGTGTGTGTGTGTGTGTGACGTGACTATGTTTCTATGTGTACATGTGAGACTGTGTGTCCTGCACACTTATGCATTCTCAGATGCAAATTAAGTGTGTACACTATTTGTCCTCCCATGTGCTTGGAGGAGTGGCATGCTCATTTCAATCTGCCTGTTCTTAAAAGTTACCAAGGCATGTAAGTTCTTCAGCTCAATGTAGCAAACATGGCTCTCCCAGGGTTGGGGATTACTTACACACTACTAGATTCTATATTCTCTATCAAACCTGCAGGTTTCTCAACAGGAATGAGGCTATTTTGACTAATAGAGGAGGGGGAGGAGAAATGCCCTACTACATTAGATCTGAGCAGTCTGTTTTAAACTCTTGAGAAAATATTTGAAAAATTGATCTTCAGTAGCTCCACACAATGCAAGACCATGTTTTAGCTTTCAAATTTCTCTACAGCAGATGGTTTCCAGCATATGACTTTATCCAAGCAAACAGATAAACCATGCCTCTGGATGTCAGTTTAATACCCTCACAATTTGCCACCAATTATTGTATGTTTCAATGTGAAGTGCCACAGCTCATGTGCCAATAGGAGAGGCTATGTCAGTGCTCGGGCTTCACACCTCCAGTGTATGTCTGCCTTTTAAATTAGAGTTCAGTTGGAGGCTAACTAGGGTAATGCCTTCCTGATTCGTCTTCCCTCTAATGACACCCATAAGGCAAAGGGATATTCATGGTAGTTTCAGATTGTGTCTTTGACGTGTCTAGATGCAGAGACTCTGGAAAAAATGTATCACAATCAGTCTGCAGCTTTAAGCAAGCACACCTTACAATGTCTTTAGGTGTACCTGCAGAGCACTATGGGCCATACCCAAGGATCACAATATAACCAAAACAGTATCATACTGCAGACAGTCCCCTTAACAGCTGGTTGCTGCCAGTCAATGGAAGACACTCTTCCCACTTCAGTAAATGTACCTGAGGCCACACAGAGAGCTGACAAGTGACCAAGGATGTGCCTAGTCTACATCAACAGTGAGGGCTTGTGGGACATAAAGGAGACTCAAGACTCACCATCCTTAAAAAGAGTGGTGGCCAAGATCCAGTTAGGTCACAGGGATACAACTACCACATCAATCCGTGTTAAAGAGGGTATCACCAAGGTTTATGGTTGTATGTATTCCATTTCAGTAAGTGAGTAACTTACCAGCTTGTTGTCTCCGTGTGCTACTTCACCACCTTGTATCCTTCCACTAGCAGGAAAGAAAGAGCAAGTCTGGTATCATACTTACATTGAATCCTGAGAGATGAATACAGAGGACATATCTTCCATTCCAGCTTTGGCCATTAGAAAGGGTTTTCATTTATTTGCATATTTTTACTTTTGTCTGTATGGGGTATCGACCTAGACCAGAGTATGAGTATGCTACCACTGGAATATATTTCCAACCTTCTTTTTGACTTTTGCTTTTGACATAAAGAATCAAATCAGGACACTGGCTGTCCTTGAACTCACTCTCTAGCTCTGGATTGGAGGTTATGATCCTCTTGGCTCAGCAACGCAGTTAGCTGGAGTTAACAGGCTTATACCTGCAGGCATCTGTATTATTTCCTTTGAAGACAAGACATGGACCTCTTGCACTCCAAGAGAAGAAATGAACAGTAAGGACTCTTTCTCCGAGGAGATGGCCATCAATTCTCTCCTCTTCATTTTAAGCTTCAGTTACCTGGTATGCCCCATGGTGGTTTGAGAATTTACAACTAATTCTTATGTTGTCCCCCACAGAAAAACACAGTGCACAAAAGTACCGTGATGACAAATGTTGTAAAGGCCAACCACTCATGGTTGGAACAGAAATGGAATACCCTCAAAGTCAAGAATTGTGTACTGATTATGCACCTGGTCACTATCACACTTTCTTAAGGAAAGTTGAACTACACAAACCAACAGGTCATAAATGTCCATGTTGTGAAGTGTGCTTCCTGTCCACCTGTAGTCTTGGTCCATTTATTTATTGCTTTCAGAAGAAATCCTGACCACAGGTATCAAAAATTTGTGCCAAGATGCAGAGGAGATAACCATCTGTAGTCAGTCAGCTGCCTTACTCTGGGACACAAGCAACGTTATTACACCTCTCACATGGATAATGGCCATATGATGATGATGTAGAGGATGGGACAAGAGTTCAGAAAAGCCTTCAACATCTAGGGTTTGATAAGAACCCAAGTGACCTTTGCTTCTGTCTGTTCTGTCCTGTGTTCAGGTAGATAGAGAGCATTTTCCCAGAGGAAATGGTCTGATGAATATGTTAATCTGCAGCAGGGCTGATGTACAGGAAAGAAGATAGCAAAGCACAAGGACTGTGATGTACATCATGCAGGTGACTCTCACTCTTCCCAAACAAAAATCATAAGTGAAACCATTGTCATCTGTCATTGCCCAAGGGGAGAATTCACAGAGGATAACTAACAATCTCTACATTTACAGATGTTATATGGCATTCTGGGAAAAATACACAGACACAACAGGAACTCGTTGGCTCCCAAGGATTGTTCAGTGGCTACCACATGATCACCAGACAGTTGGCCCCCCAAATTCCTTCTCATTTACTTTGAGTCAAATCATACCTCTTATCTGTGGCCATGAAAGTACTAGGACATCATGGCTAGACATGCTGAAGGGCCCCTGTATCAAGTACTAATTCTGTATGAAAGACCACCAGAAGAACGGGGAATCCAGGTCAGATTTCTTGACTTGGAGATGGGAGAGGACGGGAAGGGGAGTCGTGAGAGAAACAGGATGGAGAGAAAGAATGAGCTGCACAGAGAGGTAAGAGGGAAAAGGAGAGTGGCAAGAGAGATGAGGAGACAAGACAAAAGGTTCCTGAATTTCTAAGGTCTAAGGAATGTACTCATAATTGTGACTGTATCACTGAGCTCAAATACTGCCAAGATGCACAATGTAAATGAATGGGTACCTCCAGCTCTAGCTTCTAGAATCAAACCTGCTATTGTTAAAAAAAAAAAGCCAACTTGTAGTAGGATAGGGCACTTGGACAAAGTGGAAAATACTTGGTTTTACGTCCTGTGCTACTACTCAACACTAGGTGCCTTAAGCTCATCTTGGACTCCTATCACCCTCTTCAGGACCTCATTGAACAGATGCAAGGTCCCCTAGCTACCTGTAACTTGTAGAGCTCACCATACTTTTATATTGAGGGGTGTGGTATGGAAGTGATGGGGTCCTAGCATGTAGTTGATTGTTCCTAGAGCTAAGTTAGGTCATTTTTTTCACCTTTCTTCTTATTATTTTATTAGATATTTTCTTTATTTACATTTCAAATGCTATCCAGAAAGTTCCCTATACCCTCCCCCTGTCCTGCTCCCCTACCCGCCCACTCCAACTTCTTGGCCCTGGCGTTCCCCTGTACTGGGGCATATAAAGTTTGTAAGACCAAGGGGCCTCTCTTCCCAATGATGGCCGACTAGGCCATCTTCTGCTACTATATATATGCAGCTAGAGACACGAGCTCTGGGGGTACTAGTTATTTCATATTGTTGTTCCACCTAAAGGGTTGTAGACCCCTTCAGCTCCTTGGGTAATTTCTCTAGCTCCTCCATTGGGGGCCCTGTGTTCCATCCTATAGATGACTATGAACATCCCCTTCTGTATTTGCCAGCCACTGGCATAGCCTTACTTCGAGATAGTTATATCAGGGTCCTTTCAGTAAAATCTTGCTGGCATATGAAATAGTGTCTGGGTTTGGTGGCTGATTATGGGATGGATCCCTGGGTGGGGTAGTCTCTGGATGGTCCATCCTTTCCTCTTAGCTCCAATCTTTGTCTCTGTAACTCCTTTCATGGCTGTTTTGTTCTCTATTCTAAGAAGGAATGAAGTAGCCATACTTTGGTCTTCGTTTCTCTTGATTTTCTGGTGTTTTGGAAATTGTATCTTGGGTATTCTAAGTTTCTGGGCTAATATCCACTTATCAGTGAGTGCATACCAAGTGACTTCTTTTGTGATTGGCTTATCTCACTAAGGATGATATCCTCCAGATATATCCATTTGCCCAAGAATTTCATAAATTCATTATTTTTAATAGCTGTGTAGTACTCCATTGTGTAAATGTACCACATTTTCTGTATCCATTCCTCTGTTGAGGGACATCTGAGTTCTTTCCAGCTTCTGGCTTTTATAAATAAGGCTGCTATGAACATAGTGGAGCATGTGTTCTTATTACCAGTTGGAACATCTTCTGGGTATATGCCCAGTAGAGGTATTGCTGGATCTTCCAGTAGTACTATGTCCAAGCTCAAGAAGCTGGACTCCAGAAACTCAAATAACCCCATTAAAAAATGGGGTTATTTGAATTTAAATCTGTACAGAGCTAAACAAAGAATTCTCAAGTGAGGAATACCGAATGGCAGAGAAGCACCTGAAAAAAAATGTTCAACATCCTTAATCATTAGGGAAATGCAAATCAAAACAACCTTGAGATTCCACCTCAGTCCAGTCAGAATGGCTAAGATCAAAAACTCAGATGACAGCAGATGCTGGCCAGGATGTGGAGAAAGAGGAACACTCCTCCATTGCTGGTGGGATTGCAAGTTAGGTCATTATTACCTGCATACAAACCCTGTCTCACCCTTAGTGAAACATTCTTTCCTTGTTCCATGCATTTAATTCTTCAGTGGAAAAGAATCCCTTCTTTCCTATGCTTTAGTTCTTTTTACTAAAAAAAGAACGTGTACGTTACAGGAGAGAGAGTTGTGATGGGCAATATTCCATTTCTTCAATCAATAGTAAGATCTTTTAGGACATAGGCTGTTTATAAATTTTAAGGAGTTCTACAAAACAGTAAGGGGATGACATATTGTATTTACTAGGACAAGAGATTAAACTGTTGGAAGAGACAGATTTGTATGAGTTTAAGGCAAACTGGAGGTACAGAGGCACTGGAGTTGCAGCATGGTCACATGGTAATACCATGATTATTTACAAAAAGAAATTTATTTTAAGAAAGGCCAGACAAAATGACATGAACATTCCATGGTATCATAGGGATAGCAAGTGTGTGCTGACTTCCTTGTGATAAATGCTATCCTGGTCTACATAGAGAGTTCTAGACCAGCCTTAGCTAGATGTAAGAAGAGAAGAATCAAGAGAAGAGGAAGAAGGGGAGAGGGGAAGGGGAGGGGAGGGGAATGCAGNGAGGAGAGGAGAGGAGAGGAGAGGAGAGGAGAGGAGAGGAGAGGAGAGACAGAAATATAGAGAGCGAGAGAAAGAGACAGACACACAGAGAGAATATGAATATGTTCCTCTTCAAGTAGGCAGAGGAACACCTTCTGGAGACAGATTTTCTTCCACTATATGGATACTAGGGATAGTACTCAGGTTGTCAGTCTACTTTGGTGGGCATGTCTACCCACCAAAACATCTCACCTTTGTAATTGTGGTTCCTACACATGGTATAATGCCTGCCACAGACCCACCCTGTCATGTGCTCATGGTCTGTGTTAGGTGTAAGCAGGTTCAGATTTCAGATAGCTTCTCTTCTTTATTATTTTGTTGTTCACTTTATTTCTATAGAGAAAAGGTTATCCAGGAACCTGTTCATTGTCTCCTGCCAAGAAGGCTCACATCTTCTCCTGAACAACTGATTCTCCGACTTTGGAGTCACTGGTAATTACAGAACTTTGCAGAGCATGAAGTTCATTTGCAAAGACTGTGCTTAGCAAAGAGTTGGAGGCCATTCTTTTCTCAGTAAATGTGAAAAACAGTTATAGGCCTCACAGCCACATGGCACACAATATGATGCCTTCAACAAGAAAATATGGGCATTATTACACATTATTACACAAGAAATTATGGGCTGGGCTGGGCTGGCTACTGAATATGGCTAACCACCAGGATAGATCTATCACTAAGGGGAACTGCCTGTTTCTTCTAAAGGTAATTCAGCTCACCATTTGCAAGCCACATTAACTGCTGATAGCTTTGCCATTCTGAGGCTATGCCACGGGCTAGGGAAGCAATGTTCTACTGGCCAATCCAGCCCCATAGCTCTGTATGGATTTTGATGACTTGTGGTGCTCTCTTTCCCATGAATAATTCCTTAAACAATGCACATCCACCCACCCAGCTTTATAATACCTCTCAAGTCAGATATCATTTGCAATAGCTTAGATTTTATCAACATTAGACATAATAGATGGAACTGTAAGACAACACAGAAGCAGTAAATATCCAAATTTTGTACTTAAGCTACAGCATTGCTATGCACTTCTCTGACTGATTTATAAGTGTTTGACACAAGGCTTAAGAGCACACACAGGAGCATAAAAGGAAGAAGGCTTCTCCCTTGGAATACAAAGAATGCAGTTACTAGACACAGGCTTCAAGTTCACAGCCTACATGGGCTGACTTTTGCACCAGTATAGGTAGGGAAGGACTTCTGTAGATGTTTCCCTTCTGAGGATTAGCCCATATTCATATCAGAATGAGAAAATTCCAATCACATTTCCCCTCCTCATCAATGCTCATTACTGGTTTGTAATTGGCTTCTCCATGATTTGTTCTTTTACATGTCAAGGAAAAACACACACCAGGCCACTTAATTTTTCAAAATAAGGAAATCACATTTTAAAACAACATTTAACATGTACAACCTAATGAGCCACTTGGAAACTAACGTGAATTGGACATGTAATCCATTCAGTTTCAGAAGAAGTCCTCATGCTGCTATTTTAACATGAATAGGACATCAGACGTGACAGAAAACATATCAAACTGTCATAAATGACCCTTTCAGGTATCAGTGGTGGAGCAACACAACAAAAGAATACAATGCCCATTGACCTCTTACTGAAAATACAGACAAAAGCCAAGACTGCTTTGCGTGAATGCCATTGATTTTTATACAAAAAAGGAGGATGCCTAGGCCATCAAGTTGGAGAGTGTCCTCTCTGCTGGAGGCTGTAGAAATGAGCCTCCTTCAAGATGTTGTTAATGTGGGAGTAAGGATCTTGGTCTTGGCACACTTCATAATCCTCCTCTTGGGAGAACCCAGGGATATTGGAGTCTAGTTCAGCAGTACTCGGGTTTAAGCTGCTTTCTGGCACTCTCTCACGATTGGGGTTATTGATGCTGCCTTGGTTCCTTTCATTATCACTGCTTGTCGACTGGAAGAAAGACAGAAGGAGGATGGCTATTATGAAACTGTCATCATTTCCTGTGCCCCTTGAAGAATAGTGGCATCACACTCTACAAAAGACTTCACAGTCAATAATGTGCAATCGTTTGTGCAGTTCATTCCCTCCTGACAGAAGCCCTGTTGGTGAAGCAGGGTTTAATAGCACCCATTTGACAGAATAGGAAAGAGGTCTCCAATGGGCCCAAAGGCCAGTCCCTAGGAAGTGTCAGGGAGAAGATTCAAACAGAGAGCTCTCTTGCTCCAAATCCTTGCACATATCCACTGGTCCTGGTTGTACCATGTTTTCCAATTACCTGCATCAGGGAAGGAAGTTCTCATCCTCCAGGATCAAGCACCAACCAGTTCTGCAGAATGAGGTAGGGATTGTGCCCAAAGCAAGGAAGATGGATTGCAATTCCAAGTGCCAATATGGCAAAGAAATGATGGGCAACACTCCATTCACATATATGGGCACACGTGCTTACCTACAAATAACGGGACCTTTCCCTATGTATCCGTGAAAGCAGGCAGATGTGCACCTCCTACAGCAGTTCAAGGCTCTTCTCATAACTTGAAATGTCTTTGACATTTTTCAATGAAAGCTATAATAAGTGACAGATCAGCATTTTTGATGACTAGCACCCATTGGTCCACTATTTCTGGGCTTAGTATAGTGTATTTCCCTTTTTGCTCTTAAAATTGTCTTTTCTTGAAATTACTTCACTTTGTCATATTAACCATATTATGTGAGATTTCCAAAACAGAGCCATATTCTGGAATTCTGTTGACTAGGAATGTAAGTCAGTGCTAGAATGCTTTCCTAACATGCTTGCGACCTTGGGTTCCATGTATGTAGTTACACATGTAGGAACACATGCTCATGTTCATACACCCACCAACATCTTTCTCTAACTTTAGAACTATCAAAGGAGGAGGATGTGATCACAAGAAGCCTTATCTAAAATACTGAACAATATTGGGTTTTATGGATTCTGAGGCCATCAGTCACAAGGTAGATAAAACCAAGATATGTCACCATTCTTAAGGCATGTGAAACTCCTCAGCTCTGTCACCATTCTTAAGGCATGTGAAACTCCTCAGCTCTGTACATCACCCACAAGTATCAAATAACAGTATTCCTGCAATGAGACTCACACATTTAAACACTGTCTGAGAGATACTGAACCCAAACAACCTGTATGGGAGTATCTGGAAAAAGTGTTTCAATAGATTTAAGGGTTACCTACATGTATGAAAGGAGTCTCAGAGGAAACTAGAGAAAGAATATACTACAATAAAAACCTACATGTAGCACTACATTTATTTATTTACTTACTTATTTTTATATGTAGCACTATTACCATATGCTTTACTTATAAATACTCAAAGACCATATAAGACATTGAATTGGAAAAAAAAACCCACCTCATACGCATTCTGTGTTCCTTTCTGTCCATTTCCTATTTTTTTTTTTTTGTTTTTTTGCTGTACTGTATGCTGGACCATATGTCCAGAGGAAGAATCAACACAAATGATAGCATATTTAGTTTGCACTCTGTGTTGTGAAGATGATTGTAGTATATCAGGAAGGGTATAGTCAGTAAGGGGCTGAGGACATAGTAACTAACATTGGTAGAGAACTCCCCAAGCACACAAGAAGTATTGAGTTCAATCTAAGACCAGCAAACCAGGGACTGACCAGGACTCTTATGAAGCCAGGTGAGCTTAGGAGGATCAGGAAGTCAAGGTCATGTTCGTCTTTAGCAAGAGAATCACTTTAACCTGAGCCACTTGAGACTCTGCCTGTGAGATCTTACAGGAAAGATCACAGCCCAGAAAGGAATTCTTCAGAATCATTGTGAAGAAAAGAGTAGAAGCCTAGCCTCGAATTTCTGAGTAAAACATAACATTTCTAAGTCTTGGGTGTAGAGACATCGCTATTACAGCAATGTTCATCGATGGGTTTTACAACTTCAGTATCTTTAATAGTGATGATCAGAAGTCACAAAATGGTTTTTATGAGAGACTTGCTGGGCATATGAGCACATACCTGTCATCATAGCACTTTGGAGGCTGAGATAGGAGGATCTGAAGGCCAGTGTGGATTATATACTGAGTTCCAGGCCAGCCCCAGCTATGTATCGAGAACCTGCCAATACACAGACAGACAGACAGACAGACAGACAGGCTATGACAGTTGGACAGGCAGGCAATCAAACAGAGAGACAGACAGACAGATAATAAAAAAAGTAAAGGACAGACAAAGAAAGACAGAAAACAATAGTAAATTTACTCACTTTAAAGCAAAAAAACCTCTAGTAATTAAATAGAGTCTCGAGGGCCAATTCTGCAAACAAGGCTGATACACTTGTGATTTTGCTGATAGAATGTGAGCTCCTTATTTCTCATGGGATGTCTGTATCACTCAAGTAGTTGGAAATTTTTAAAGTATAGTTTGTAAATGTCAACAGTAATAATTGACTTAAAAAACACGTTTATGTTGCCTTAGTTACTTTGTAGTGTTGTGATGATACCTTGAGGGAGGCAGCTTACAGAAGAGCTTATTTGAGGCCTCCAGATGCAGAGGGTGGTTAGACACCAAGACCGCCATGGTGGGTATGTGGCAGCAGAAATGCAGGTATGAAACTTGAACAGATAATGAGAGTTTAGACCTTGAGATACAACCATGAGGCAAAGAAAAAGAGCTAAACGGGAATGGTTTGACAAGAGCCTTTGAGACCTCAAAGCCTACCATCAGTGATACATGTCCTCCAACAAGGCCACAAACCTCCTAATCCTTCCCAAACAGATTTAGCAACTGAGGGTCAAGCATTCAAATACTTGAGCCTATAGAGTGGGTAATTATTCAAATTTTGAAATGGGAAACCACTATTTCATTTTGCTTATGCCTTCAATTTCCATTGAGAGTACAGAAAATGATTTACAAAGCAAAATACTCTTTGTAAGTCACATAACCAAGAATGCTGCCCCAATGCCCATGGAAATCTATGTCCAGTTGATCTTGGCCTCAACACAAAGATTGGAGAAATGAACTGTATGTCTGGAAATGAGACCTTGGGAACAGTGCTCAGTGTGATACAATGTAGAAAAGACAGTCTACAACACCCCCACATAGAAATTCTTTCTGGATCCACAATCACTATTAATCTAATCAACAGTCCTCCCAGTCATAAAGCCTGGACTCTGTGACACTCTTCCTAAGAGAATGAAAGTTCCTGAATTAATGAAATGTTCAAGTGTAAGACCAACTGGTAATTTGTTTATTGCTTGATTGATAAGTGTGTGTTTTTACTGTCTACACTGCTCTTTGTAACATAAACATTTATACCTTCCCATACCACAGTTTCAGAAAGACAAGTTCTTTTCCCAGGATATAAAGACCTGAAATGTTTCCAGGCTGAACAAATCTTCACTGATACAACTGTTTCTTAACATGTCCTGAGTGCTCTTAGAAACATCTCTTCAGAATGCCTGCCCAAATACAAAGCTTACACCTTAAAAAGAAAAATAATAGGAAAGCAAGGAAAATGATTTATTAGCCATCACAATGTGGTGCAGGCCTTGAGTCCAAGCACTGGGAGGCAGAGTCAGGCAGATGTCTGAGTTCCAAGACAGCCGGGCTATACAGAATAACCCAGTCATAAACACCAAACACAAACAAAAAGACTGATTGCTTTTGTGTGTTGCTGAGTTTATGCTATGTGCACCATGTAAGGAGGTGCCTCTGCAGGAAGAGGTGGGTGCTGGTTGCTCCCTATCTGCAGTTATAGGTGGATGGGAAACACCCAAGAGAGATGTAAGGTGCTCTGAAACAGAAGCTAGTGTTCCCAACTGCTGAATCATCCTTCCCACCACACAAACTTACTTCTGACACTCTGCACTTTCAACACAGATTAGCACATGTTTTGGGCAAGTCCTTGCAGGTCCACACATAATACAAAATAAAGAGCACATCTATGAAGATGCTGGGGAAATAGTCTCACTACTCAAAATTTCCAAGTGTGCTTCATAAAGGTGATGCAGGCTCTATGTGCAAAGGCAAGGCTACATTTGGTTCAAGGTCTTGATAAAATTTGCATGTTTACTTCAGAGCCAAAGAAGCTGAGGACACCACGAAACTGCTAAAGTTCTCTTTGTGGACTGGCCACAGAATCACCTGCAGGGCTTTTGCTCAGCTTGCCTCACAGCCTTCTTACCTGGGCTGCCCTTGTGAGAGAATACTGGGTAGGCACATATCCTGCCAATGCCCAGTCAATCCAAACAGTTGCTTATGTGTTTACTAACCAAGCAGAAATTTCATCCCAGTCCCAGTGGCCCAGCTGGAACTCACCTGAAATCCTTCTCCTAGAGAACTAGCTTTCATGAGGTCTGTCCTTCATGAAGACAAGCTTCCAAAAGGGGGAAGCAACCAAAAATCCTACCCAGATTTGATGCCTGTGAGCTACCATAATGATCAGCATGGTATGTTAAACCTAAGCGGGCACTAGTGGCACATATACCTTGGTGGTAACCTATAGCTCTTTACTCAGGTTTCTTTTGCGCCTTCTCAAAGGATGAGAAATATGTCTAGTGCAAGAAACCGAGCCTACTTCCCAGGGAGAGATATATCAAGGACATTTAGAACAGACTCACTATCCCAAATGGCATTCCAAATATTGTCCTTATACCCACAAACCACAACAGTCCTCAGGCCTCATAAATCAAGCATCTCTGCACAACAGACAATTTAAGAAAAGTGCACCACATCAAAAAGGACAATTGTGGAGTCCACCATCAACTGATAACACAAAAATTTGGTAGAAACACAGGGCCATAGACTGCGCTGTGAGAATGTATACCCTAGGAATGTCAATAGCTACACCCATACAGTTTCACAAAAGTGACTGTCTAAACATGGTCTGAAGAGAACAACCAGAGTTGACATGTAAAAGTGAACAGGGAATTCTCAGGAGACTTCAATGCTACAAAAGAACTATAGGCTTTGATCAAAGGGGAACAGATGGGGGATAAGGAAAGCTGATAGGGGGAGACAAGGGCATACCTACTAGTTATCCACACCAAGGCTCAGTCCTGAAAACATCCATGAAAGTAACATGATACAGAATAGACAATGTGCATTTCTGAGTGTGTGTGTGCGCGTGTGCGTGTGTGTGTGTGTGTGTGTGTGTGTGTGTGTGTGTGTGTGTGTGCGTGCGTGCGTGCGTGCGTGCGTGTGTGTGTGTGTGTGTGTGTGTGTGTGTGTGTGTTTGTGCATGTAAGATAACTAATGACAAAGAGGTCATGAATTAGATAAGGACCAAAAGGAGGTATTTAAAAGGGTTTAGAGGGGAGAAAGGAAGGGCAAGATGATGTCTTTATACTATAATATCATATGAAAAAGTCCCCTGCACTACACATTGCAGAATGAGAAAAATAGTATCAAGAAGAGTGTGCCTACTGGGGAGAACAAGAGCTCAAGAAGGGTGAGGTGGATTTCGAGTGGCAGTCAGATGCTGCTAGGATGAGGATCTGTGGCCCTTGGGAAATTCTTGAGCCATGGATGTACAACAGAAGACATGCTGAGGACAATCAGAGGCCTTGCCTGTCAGGCTGAGAACTCTACAGGTACAGGGTGTCTGTCTGAGCAAAAACTGACAGATACTCTAATGGCAAATGGTAGAGGAGAACGAGAAACACAGAGGCCACCCACACAGTTTTGCAAACTATCCAGGAACAGGCCATGCAGGTCTTGATTCTGTTGGCAGAAACACAAGGGACAATCAAGTGATGCCCAGAGAAGGGGAGGAGGAAGCAGTTGTGGAGAGCACTGTACAGACATAGAAGATCATCCCACCTCTGCAGGCAATGCTTGGCAATTTAAATGTTTCTGTGCTTTAGGTTGGCAGGTGCCCCAGATTGAGTTCTCCCTTGGAAGCTATGGCAAAGCAAGGTGGCAGATGCCAAAAGTAAGGTGGGGCAAGCAGATGTAGGAAAGAAGCTGCCAAAGGCTAGGTGGCATGAAGGAATCAGACAGCAGCTTAGAATCACAGGACAAAAGAAAGACAGCACCTGAAGAAGCATCACAGGCCAGCAGGCTTCACAGTAGGTGGAGAGAGAGCCTCAATGAACTAATGAAACAAACGTGGGGAACATGGAAACTGGAAAGAAGAATTTTACCGGGAAGACCATGACAAAAACTGAAAGTTTATTTGTGTGTGTTTATGATATATGCTTCCTAACTTGAGAAACAAGTGAATTCAAGGTTTTTCTACCTTCAATTCTGGCTTTCTACCCAATTCCACTCAGAGATACTCATTTCTATGAATCCCAATAGTGTAACAAAATTCACCCCTGTACCATAGCACTCCTGGAATTACATGTTGCTGTTTACTAATACTGACAAGACCGAGCAAGTCCACTAAAGTGGACTTGAACTATGAACTCCCAGAGGCTCCTCACATTCAAAATGACTCCCTCACCTTCCCTGAGCCCACCAAATACTGCACAAGCTCTTGAGACAGAGAAGAGCCAAGGAAACAGGCAGTTGAATTACTCCCACTCTGCAAAGGACCAAGGGATGGATGACATTCATCTGCAAAATGCTGTGCATAGGTAGGGAGCTCAGCTAGGCCTTCTGAAGACTAGAAGGTAAAATTGGACCAGACCTTGGGCTCTAAGCAGTTTTTCATTGGAAAAATTCAACCTCTGATACAGGACTTACCACATCATGGTCTGAACTAAGTTAATGGGATTAAACAAGCAAACAAAAGACAATTAGGTATGCCTTACCTGTAGAACACATGTAGACATGCTTATCTTCAGTCAGAAATTCAGATACTAAAGTGAACTTGCATAATAAACTGCTTTCGATACTTTGAAATGCTGTATGGACAAGATTTCTTAATATGTCTACAAGATATTAGGTCATCTTTGGCAAGCTCCATGCCCCCATACACACAAGATCAATGACTGTATCTTCTAAGAAGGTCATTTCAGAAGGGAGCCCCTTTGCTTAGGCTTTGACTCAGAGCCATAGACTCAGAGCCTTGAATGTCTCCCTCCAGAAGTTCTGTCTTCCAGGTCATATGAAGAGATCAAGAGCGACAGAAATGGCCCAATACTCATTTCATTTCTGTTGCTGTGATTAAAACACCCTAACTAATACCAAATCAGGGGAGAAGTCTTAATTGCTTTACAGCTCCAGGCTTTCATCTCTTATTGTAGGAAAGTCAAGGCAGAAATTGAAAGCACTACACTCTCAGCTACACTCAAGGGAAGACACAGAACAAGCACAGCAATCCTTGCTTGCTGGATTGCTGGTTTCCTTAAGAGTTGCTTTTATTTTTCTCTTATGCATTCTGAATGCATTGCACAGGAAGTGGCACTACCTGCAATGGGTCGGGTCTTTCTATATGCACTCACAATCAAAATAACCCCCAAAGACATACCCTAACCTAAGTAATTTCTCAGTAACACTATTATAAACTCAATAAATTGAACTGGGAAGAAGTGGGCTGAGTAAGGTCACCCTAAGGGATAAATACCATATAATTTGTCTCATATGTGGGACCTCGATTCAAATGTTTCCCTTGATTACCCTGAAGTCCCAGTGGAACCCAAGAAAGTATAAAAAGACCATTTGGTGGGGGAAGTTTACAGGACTGGTTGGGAAATAACAGAACATGGCAGAATCAAAATACATAATAGAAATCCTGGTGTCCTAAAGGTTTAATCAGTTTGTGGCATGATGCAGAAGGTAGCCAGGGGATAAGGGTTAACCAAAATGAGGTATGTAGAAAGAAGTTGCATGAAACCCCATGACCTTCCATCCCAAGGAAAGAATGTAGTATGAGGAGGCAAGGGAACACAGGTGAGGAGAAAGAATGTGAGGGAAATTCTGGGGTTTCAAAGTTTAAGTGGGGTTGGGTGGTAGTGGCACCTGCCTTTCTTGGGAGGCAGAGGCAGCCTGATATACAGAGAGAGTTCCAGGAAAGTCAATGCCACACAGAAAAACCCTGTCTGGAAAAACTCAAAACCAACCAAACAAATAAAAAAACTTAAGCAGGAATGGGAAAAGGAGGTTGAATGTGGCCATGTTAAACAAAACTAAGGATGAATGAAGAAGTTTTATGAATATGTACTAATTGAGAAATGAGATCATTCATGCTATTTCAAAAAGACATATAAAGAGGTATACTGTACATGCGTGGACAAATTTACTCCTGAAGCCACAAGTCAATAAACAAAAGTGTCAGCCTTAGAAAAAATTTAGCTCCCAATGGTCGAGGCAGCCCTAGATGTGGCTATTGCCAATGGTCTGGATCCTGTAGCTGAGACTCTCTATGGTTTTGTTAGTGGACATAGGAAAATAAGTCTTGACCTCACCATGAAACTCCTAGCTAGCTAATATTCATAGTACCCAGAGGTGTTATGATGGCTGTCATGAGAGAAAATGTCATGTCTTACACATGGATGGACCCTGTATGGTATAATACTGGCCTGGAAGACATGGTGCGTCCACACGTGTAACACTGGCAATTCTGTTCCTATGGCTAACCAACTGTTCTCCTGATTGGATCTAGAGAATTGTGCCACATGAGTGTATACCTGGCACTATAAACATGGTCAATCCCTACTTCTAGTAAGCCCATAGTTTCTTCATGGTGCTGGGGACGGGGAGTATTTAGTGTCATTCTGCTAAGTTATTGTGTTGTTAAACTGCCTTGTAAATTTTTGTTTGCATCCATAGATTTGCACTGCTCTCCACACTGATTAATGAGGTTTCTAGTTGCAAGGAGTGGTAGTTAGTGCAGAACCACATAACTCTACAAAATTCTGACACTAAACAACTGTGAGTGCTCAGCCACAGATGGAATATCTCCATCCACCTGCCCCTGCCTTAAGGCTCAGGGAACACTGTTGACTAAGAGGCAGAAGGGATGTCAGAGCCAGAATACAGATAGGAACACTGTAATGTTGCCCTTGAGGATGGTATGGCTGATGCACATGTGAATTCACAGTTGTTGTGGTTGCCTGCATAAGATCTCTACATGAGCCAGGCGTGGTGGCGCACGCCTTTAATGCCAGCACTTGGGAGGCAGAGGCAGGAGGATTTCTGAGTTCGAGGCCAGCCTGGTCTACAAAGTGAGTTCCAGGACAGCCAGGACTATACAGAGAAACCCTGTCTAAAAAAAAATAATAATAAATTTAAAAAAAAGGAGATCTCTACATGATCAAGGTAGGTAAATGTCTCAGAAGGTTTTGTTTGTTTGTTTGTTTGTTTTTTGTGGCTGAACCTCTACCTGAGGCACCATTGGCAGCTGATGTTTTCTAGAGAAGAGTCACTTCTGTGTAGATGGCCACTGGTCGGTTACCTTTGATTACGTGGGTGACCCCACAGTTTTGTGCACTTGAGTAGCACTAGGTGGACACAGTATTTAAATAGGAACATATACATATAATAAAAAGGAGGGCATGAAGGTTAGAAGGGCATGTGTTGGGAGGCATCCAGTGGGGAGAGGTGCAGGGTGAGATTGCAGGTGTATATAATCAAGACATATGGTATCTATGCATGAAATTTCAAAGAATAAAAAATAGTATTAAAAAGAGATTCTTCTCTCAGGTTGCATGATGTCCTGTTAGGATGCTAATTAAACTACCCAGGAAAGGCCACAAACTGCCAATACCAGAAAGAAATAAAACAGTTTACCAAACATTCAATCAGATACCTGAACTTACCTTGTTGACTAACAAATAGCTATTAACCCAACATTTGGGGAATATTGAACATGCACAGAAGTCTAACTTAAGTATATGTGAGGCCTCCTAATGTATTTCTCTCATTTGTCTTATTGTTTCTTCTTTGGAACTGAGCGTGAGGACATCAACCAGTTCCCATGTTATCAATAGCAGAGTAAAGGTCTGGCATCTGTATTAGTGTAGTCTACACACTTGACTTACACTCCCCATAGTCTGTCCTACTCAGTCATCGAGGGGGAAGGATACTGGGAAGCCATTATTTTGTACAAGCAATACAGACATGCACAGAAGCTTCTAGGCTTCGGGTTTGGACAATCATATCTCATACCTTTGATCCAGGAAGCACATTTACATGTAAAGGCCTAAGTTGCTGACCTTGGAAATAAAGGCTTGTATTTATACTTGAGTGACTATATGCAACAGCAAATTATTTTGTTCAAGAGCACTAATACATTGACTAGGGTAGACCTGGGACCCAGATTCTAGGTATTTTTTATCCAAAACCTACCTGTGTTCATTTCCTAGAGGCAGGAATAGTACGTGCTGATAAACCATTTCCCTCTTTCTCAGGAAAGGTAAAAGTCAGCCCATACTTACTCATTGCCTGATGAGACTTGTCCAGAAAGATATTACAATGCTCTCTCCTTACTATGTTGTACTTCCATTCAAAGCCTACTGTTCTAACTACCCAATAGTAGCTATTAAATTGAAGACTTCTAGATTTGAAATGGCAGCTCTTCAGTGCAAGCATCACTAAAGCTTTCCAAAATGCCTTCACACAGCCCCTGGGTTGCTTTCAGTTTTTCCAGCGGGGAGCAAGAAGATCATTATAGATAGCTACTATCATAGGGCTCTGATCTTCAAGTTCATGACTGTCCTAACCATATGAGGTGAGGTAAGGTTTTTCCTCTCCGTTTGTGCAGTGGAGAAATTTCTGGAACCCAGTTCTTCCTGGCTGTGCTTAAGGAGAGCCTCCTTGTTGACCCCTTTTCTGTTTAATTGCAGTCATACCATGCTTGGGACAACACTTCAAGCCCTGCTCTGACTCAAAGCCACTAAAACTCGTGAGAAAACATTCACAAGGGCACCTGGGATGGTTCTCTTGCCATTGAGGGGCTGGAAATGAATTCCATATGTGAGCAGTGAGTCAGAAGGGTCAGCTATAGTTCCTACCTGTATAGCACGATGGTCCTCTATGGCCTGGTCCTTCTTACTCCTCTTCGAACGAGGGGGGTGGTTGTTGTCATCCTCATCATCCTCTGGTCTTCTTTTCCTGCAAACAGTTTTCAAAAGAAGAAGGGCATCTATCATTCAGTCATTGATCTTGGATGTTTAACTTGCAGCCCTGTGCCAAAACCTAAATCTGGGGTCTTGTTTAGGAAAGAACCATTCAGTGCTGCTCTGATGAACTTCCATTCTGCAGCAGGAGGAACTAGGCAGTAGAGGAAACATGTCAAGCAAGAACTCAGTCTGTACCCAAAGCCCAATTCAATTCCCCCAAACAGCATCTCAATTTCAACCACTGTTTCGATCCAGAGAGAAAGAATTGTAGGGTCAATGTTAAAACTCTTATTCTTAACCCATTACATTTTAGAAGAATATTAGTCTTGTCAAGATTCTTCTAGTATCTAATTGATGTTGTGTCCCTTTGGACAGTGGCAAGAAATACTGAACAGATACTTCCTGTGTCAAGGCATTCCTGTTGCTATAACAACAATTATTATGTCACTTGACTGCCAGCATCACAGCATGACTGATTACTTCCTTGAAGCCATGTCTAAAAGGTGCTGTAATAAAACCAGATATAGTGACACATGCCGGTATTACTAGCCCCAGAGAGGCTAAGGCCTGCAGATCTATCTGTATTTCCATTGTTACTTAGGCTATATTATCAGTTCCAAGCCAGCTGGGCTCTTTTATAGTGAGACTCTGTTTCAGACCCAAAAGTAACCACATTATTCATTTTGTTGTGATGTTTGCCATGATAGTCCATATCTTTCTGTTTTCTTTTATTTCACAATAGTCTCCCTCTATAGTCCAATTTGTCATCAATCAGACTTGGCTGGTCTTGAACTTGCTGTAATTCTCCTGCTTCACCATCCAGAGTACAGTCTACTCACCTGATCTTAAAAGTTCTGCTGAAATCTAAGAATTTATTAGAGAAACATTCTTTTGAACGGCTTAATTAGAAACTATCATATGCGTTTGCTATTCCTTAGGACTGTTAATTTACTGATGTCCATTCTTTCATTAGTCTTCCACCTTATACTCATCTTTAAGAAACTCAATATGCTAGACTTTTTGAATATCTTCTCTATTGCCTTTTCCCTATTTCTATAAGCAGTGTCTAATTGAAAACTGAGAAGTGCACATCCCTCCCTCGATCTCCTTTATCATGTCAAGTGCTAACTTTTATAATGAGTAATAATGACAAGAGTGGCTGGAAGGGAAGTTCTCTTGAATACTGGCTCAGTCTCCTCTTCTACAAGATGGGAAAAATAAGTTAACAGTTGAATAGCTTATCAAATGTTTCTTTTATGCCATAGAAGTTAGGGATATAGTTAATGTTGTATTATCTATAGAGAGTGTTATTTAAAAAGAAAATTCTCACAATCAAATAAAAGATTTTTTTCTAGGCATTTCATGCATGCCAAAAGAACATCAAATTCTAGTAGCTAGCTTTGGGAAATAAAGAGTATTGCAAAAAAAGACTAGCTTCCCTTCACAGTTTCCTGTCAAATAATTGTGTTCTTAATTACAATAGTATTTTAGTAGTTTGCTTTCTAACTTCACATATTATTATATTCTCCTGAGCCCTCCTACCTCATCACATGATCCAAATCTCTAACAATTTAAGCTGACTCCAGATCTTGAATACTTTATCATTTAACCTTGAGATATAAACTGACTATGATCCAGGACCATGCCTGTGTAGAAAGACAACAAATATACTGAAAGCCAATCAAAACAATACATGAAGCAACAATGCCAGGTCCACCGAACTACCCAAATAAACCCCATGTTGTACAGCATTTACTTAAACCTCACATAATGAAGGAAGGCACTTTCAACCTGGAAAGATCTGGGCTCTGTTTATTACCAGCCAGCTACATGTTTTTCCCTTAAGGGAACTAGACTGGCTGAAGCAAATAACATTGATTTTCAAGACAAAGTAGTAAATTTTGTAAAATAGTAAATAGAATAATTATATAGAAAACCTGTTACAACACAATGCTATGAGAACAGTGATATACATCCACATAAGGATAAGATACTGAAAATGCAAACATTTTAGTTCACAACACTTCCTGAGCACAAACTATAATAAAGATGTCCCTTTGGGTATTACTGGGTTAAGATTAAGCATAGATCTCAACTCCTGCCCTTCCAAGACTGGGTGATGATGGCTGGTTTTGGATCATGAGTTAGTGTATTTTGATCTCCTGTTTTACTGAAGCTTTCAACACTTTACATTTTAGTTTTCAAACAAAACTATGTATAGTGTAAAAAAAGGTTATTTTTCAAAAATGTAAAACTGAGCTCTAAGGCAATATGTTAAATATACTTCATGAATGAAAATAAGTGAATTTTTGCATTGTATTATGAATGCTTAATCTCTCAGCAATAGGACTATGGATGAGATTAGCTTTGTGTATTGTACAGTATACACCTCCCAAGTTTTCTAGAGTGAGAACAAATAGTCACTACAAAGCAAGACCATGTTAAGAAAGGCCTGTAAACCCTAGGACACCAATGGGTCCAAGAAACCAAACAGATCTTTCAGAGAAGCTGAAATGCCATGTTGTTAAGGTATCTAGTCATCCCCATGGGAGAACTAAACATTTGAAACTCTAAAGGGTTGTGTCTTTAAATGATGACTTTTTGCCAAGAACCTTCCAGAAGGTAGCACCCCACCACCATGAAACACACACACCAGAACCTGCATAGCACCGTCACCAGAAGAAAGGGCTTCTCTAGCAAAAGGTTCTACATGGCCCTTTCCAAAGTGAAGGGTAAGGCAAACAGCAGAGAAGCTGCCATGTGTCTCCAATCTTGATGGAAAATCTAATTATCCAGCTACTTTTCTGTGGAAAACTCAGAGACTTGGCTAAGGAAGCCAAGTAGTACAAAAGGGGAAATAACAGATGAATTGGTACTAGTGGGGCCTCCAGTGTAGAAGCCTTTCTTAGCCTCACCTTCAGAACCATGGCAACAGTAACAGGAAGTATATGTGTCACATGAAGCCTGAATGGAAGCAGAAAGACGGGAGAGGAAGACTACCTAAGATTGGCAGGTTCTAGAACTATAAGAACCCAGAGAGGTCATTTCCAGTCTCCACCCTGGGGTCTGCCTAAATATTCCCTCTAAAGCTGTTGTGGCCTGCAGGCTAAGGATCTGGAGCACTGATATATAAAACTTACTGCCCAATTTATTCCTGTGGTACCAGAACTGAGAAGTGTGCCAATCCCCTGGACATATCCCTCCCACTCTGGTGTTTCTACTCTCTTCTTTGCAGCCCTCAATCTTTAAAACTAACTGCCTATCTCGGTGCCCACAACACTGAGAAAGCCACCAGTGGATCCTCTCCCCAGGGACTCATTTTCTCCTGCTAAGTCTCCCTGCCTGTGGCCATGCCCCAAGTAGCAGGAAAGATGCTGTTGCATTCTGTCCTTTTCTTTCATCCCCCTCTCTCATCACTAGCAGTTCTTCTGGCCTTCTAACTCCCTAATGGTTCCACATCATATCCATAACCTTCAACATCCTATAGGTTTCCACTACACTGGCCACAGTTTTCTTACCATATGCCAGACCTGTAGCTATGAACTCCCTATAAAAACATTTGTGCTGCTTTTTTCCCTCCTCACTAATTTGCAAAAGTCCCAATAACAAAGTCTGTGTTCTCACTCCTCTGCTTATAGTAGCCCTCCAAGAGGACCAACACCAACTCTCACTGTGGTATTCACTAATAATTCCTTGAATGACCAGAAGCAGGAGTTAGTTAAATGGTTTAGTTGGTAAACTGCTTATTCCAGTAAGCATACTTTGTAACCCCAATGCTGGGGTACCAGAGAGTATAGTAAGGGAGACAGACAGATTCCTGAAACTCACTGGGCAGCCAATTTTGCCAGATGTTCAGTTCTAGGTTCAAGGAGAAGCCCTATCTCAAAAAATAAGGTGGGGAACAAGTAGAAGACACTAGATCTCAAGGTCAAGGCTTGCCTGGGCTACAGAATTCATGGTCAGCCTGTGCAGCCTAGTAAGACACTGTCATGTGACCCAATCTGTCACTTTATGACAACTGACCCTAGAAGGAGCTATAAGGAGAACAGAATTGGGAAGCAGAATGAAGGGTGTGACCTGTGAAGACATAGCTGTGAATTTCACCTTGGAGGTGTGGGCTTTGCAAAATTCTTCCCCACAAAAGCTCCACAGGCATGGGACACAGGAAATCTTCAGAAACCTGGTGGTGACAGGAAGAGCAGAACTTTGAAGATGACTATAGAAATTCCAAGAAAAAAATCAAAGACATCAAATTATAGAGACTTTGAACATAATAATCACTGTGGGGGGAAAAAATCAGCTGAATTCTAGATCCCATTATGAACAAGAAAATCCTTGTAGAGCAAAACCATATGAAAGATAGGTATGTGGAGATGGAGATATCCTTTATGTTTATTCATCCCTAAATGTTCATATCACAACCCAGAATGAAAATCACCCAGATTAGGAACAGAAAAAGAGACAAGAAAATATAAAAAATGCAGGCATGCCTTTAGTTCTCTTCAAAGGTTTCTGAATCATTTAAGGATTCCCACTGAAAAGAAACTGAAAGTATATGGAATGGAAAAGCCTTTGGTTGTTCTGGTTCCCTGTGAAGATATGGAAGGTCACAAGAGAGACATACTTTAAAGGACAGAATGAGAAGGCACTGTTATCCTAAGATCTTTTTAACAAAAATGACAGAACATAATGAAGAAAATTCATCAGTGTTAAATGCCTGAGAGCATGTCTGTTCAATAGAGAAATATAAAATAATATACTCTGGGTAGAAATCTTGATTAGAAGAGATACACAAAATCATCAGTTTATCAATAGAGAATAAATACTCAATGGATCAAAACCACATAAATGTGCAAGATAAATTTATCATTTGTAATACTGCCACAAACCTTTGGAAATTTCTCATTCATTGGAGTATCACCAACATTAAATTACATGAAGTGCTTGATATAAAGAAATTTGTGCACAAGGCTCCCAAAATTACATAACTTGCAGTAGATGCTCTGAAAGTTTTCAATGTACAGTGTCTGTAAGATACTCACTGTGAAAATAGATCTTATGACTACTCATTTTCTAATTTCATTCTTGAAAATAAGTACTAGGTAAAATAATTCTCTAAGGCAGTGGTTCTCAACCTTCCTATTGCTGTGACCCTTTAATACAATTCATGTTGTGATGACCCCAACCATAAAATTATTCTCATTGCTACTTCATGACTGTCATTTTCTACTATTGTGAATCATAATGTAAAAATCTGATGTGCAGGATATGATATGTGATACTGGAGTGGGACTCAAATCATGAGTTGAAGACTGCTGCACTAAGATTCATTTGAGCAGCAGAGCATAAACTTACCAGGTAGTATCTTTTTTAATTGGGATGTAAACTAATTGCAATTAATGAGCATTTGAGAAATTTGGAGTCTTTTAAGGTTTATTTATTTTATATATGTGAGTACACTGTCGCTGTCTTAAGACACACCATCAAAGAGTATCAGATCCCATTACAGATGGTTGTGAGCTACCATGTGGTTGCTGGGAATTGAACTCAGGACCTCTGGAAGAGCAGTCAGTGCTCTTAACCACTGAGCCATCTTTCTAGCATTCTAGCATTTGTTTTTGTTTTGTTTTAATTTTTAAATTTCTGGGATTTTCCTATTAGCCTCATGCAATAGGTTCTCTCTCTGTCTCTCTCTCTCTCTCTCTCTCTGTCTCTCTCTCTCTCTTTCAGATGAACCTTTAGTTGATTTTAATATTACTTAATTTGAGATATATATTTTCCTCAGAATATATTTCTGTATACACTTTTGAGAGCTTTTAAACTGTTTCATACAATGTATAAATTAATAAATGTTATATTTCTCAGATACAAAGAAGATATCTATAAGATAGTTATCATCTACATCAAGTATACAAGTATTTTTAAAAGAGGGCTTGGGTTATATATAGCTCAGTGGTCAAGTGTTTCCTTAGTATGCATGAATCCTTGGTTCACCCCCTTGGAACTGAATATAAAATTAAAAAGTAAAATCAACAGCAACAAAAACCCTCACATACATATATATTAAAGGTATGAAAAGATACCAGTTCTCAAAAGATTTTAAAGATATTATTTTCATCTCTACTTCTTTTTTTTTTTTTTTTCAAGACAGGGTTTCTCTGTATAGCCCTGGCTGTCCTGGAACTCACTCTGTAGACCAGGATGTCCTCGAACTCAGAAATCCTCCTGCCTCTGCCTCCCAAGTGCTGGGATTAAAGGCGTGCGCCACCACGCCCGGCTCCTCATCTCTACTTCTAACAATACACAATGTGCACATTGCCTAAAACTAGAGAAATTGTTTATGGTATTTGTTTTATAATTAATTTTTATAATTGAAGAAAAATATAGGAACTTTAAGATACATTGTGGAAGATACATATGCTAGAATACAAAGAATTTGAATTTCCAAAAATGTATTATTTAATATGAAAACTCCAGAATTCAGTATTGGATAACATACTTTGAGAGAATATATTAGTAGTATTTGAAAGTGAAAAACTTAATGTGATATACAAAACACACTGAGATAAGATCTATATGAGCTCTTCAATGATTATTTTCTGTACAAAATTAGAGTAGAAATGAATTGCCAGGTTAGGAAGATGGCTCAGTGGGGAAAGTTGTCTGCCTCCAAGGCTGTGGACCTGAATTCAATTCCCAGGACCCAAGTGATAAAAGGAGAAAAAATATTCCCAAAATGTGTCACCTGAATTACACATGCATATGATGATGTGTGGGTGTGTGCTCACACACAAGCATGTGTGCACGCAACCACACACACATACACATTATGTGCATGGGTGCTCTCCTACCATGTAGTTTGTGCACTACATGCATTTGTGGTTCCAATAGAGGCCAGAAGAGGGCACTGGATATCCAGAAACTAGAGTTACAGATGTCTGTGAGCAGTCATATAGGTACTGGGTATCAAATTTGGGTCCTCTGGAGGAGTAGCCAGTACTCCTAACCAATGAGCCATGTCTCCAGACACACTTAAAAAAATATAGTAAAAAAAATTAAAGTCAGAGAGTGTGTATGCTGAGATCTCCTCAGTAGATTAAGCAAGAAGTACCAGCCCTATCCATCCATCTAAACAATGAAGTCAGGATACCAGATGACAAAGGAAGTAAGAAGATTTAAAACACTTTACCATGCAAAAATAGACGCCCTCTCTAAGTGTGGAATGGTAGAAGTGTGATTAGTGAAGCCACTACACATTCTCTCTCTGTCTCAATCTCTCTCTCTCTTCTACTCCTCCCTCCCCGCTGTCTCGTCCAAAATAAATGAGTTTGCAGAGAGAAGACTAGAACAATATGCCCTACCTACACTACCAAATTCCACATGGAAAAAAAGAAGGGTGAAACTGTAATCAAAAAGCCCATACTGTGCAAATGAGCTGTAAAAGTCCCAATCTGCCATGCTTCTAATCTGCCTCCTAGCTCTAGCTCACTTCCTCCCTTGGAAGTGTATTCCTTCCTGATAAACTGCATCTATTTCTGCTGTTACCTTCATTTCTTTATTCAGTTCCTCATTGGGACACAAGAACCCAGAAATCCCAGCAGATGGCCATAAAACCCCAATTTCCACTGAGATCACAGGTGCCTGTAATCTCAGTACTGGGGAGACTAAGGATTCCCAGGAGTTTAAGGTTAGCCTGGACTATATCGCAATTATCAGGTTAACCAAGACTACATATGTATAGCAAGGGATGCTTCATAAGAGATAACTACTATCCATAGTAGCAAATACTGCAGATATCAACAAGAATAACAATCTACCCTCGCCAGATGACAAGCTAAAAAAAAAAATCTCTTGACTATTCATGTAAAGCACCATCTACCTGAAACTGGTATTTATTTACTTTTTTTTAACATATACGATTTGGAGACAGCACATCACATATGTGGGGTCAGTTATCAATAGCATCAAGAAACATGAAAGAGAACATAAAGGTTACCAATGGCCATTGTTAGTCTCTAGACAACATATTGGCTTAGAGGGTGCTTTTCTGCCCTGGAATCCAAGGATGAGTAAATGATACACCCAAGTAAGAATGTCAAAGACTTTTGGTAATTGTAATAACATACTCGTACCCACAAGAAAGTGGAAGGAAAAGTCATTTAAGAAACTGCAGGCCCTGCACCAATGCCTGCAATGACTTCTGCACTGACCAAAGGGCTTGAGCAAATCCCAGGGCAGCTGGCATCATCTGGGGACCTTAGGAATGATGAGCGGGCAGCCAGCGCCATCTCAGAGCTATTCAGCACACCCTGTGGCTTCAGGCTGCACCATGGCAAGAACATCCCTTTCAAATGCCTGTCTATGGTCTTTGGTGAACACACACTGCTGGTGACTGTGTCAGGAGAGAGGGTGTTTGTGGTGAAGAGACAGAACCAAGGTCCATGCCTATTGATATCTGAGCTATAAGAGGCACTGGCTGGAAAAGAGGCCTGCCTCTAGGGCCGGTGGGGGAGTGGGGGCAGGGACACTGTATTTTATTGTGCTTGCTGCAACTGGGCTTGTGCTCATTACCTCCTGACCCCACCCAAGGCACAAGGCTTAGTGACTTCTGTGCTAAAGGAAAGGGAAACTATGTCTAGGGGACCCCCTTTCTTCCCTTCTGCATAATAAACACTAGTCCAACTCTTGGGGGGGGGCTGCAAATATAAGGCCAGAGAGATGACTCAACAGTTAAGAACACTGGCTGCTCTTCCAAAGGACCAGGGTTTGATTCCCAGCACCCACATGAAAGGTCACAAACTCTAGGAATCTGACACCCACACAAACAGACATGCAGGCAAAACACCAACACACATGAAATAAAAATATATATAAAAAACAAAGAACTTTAATCCCAGCACTTGGGAGATCTCTGAGTTTGAGGCCAGCCTGGTCTACAGAGTGAGTTCCAGGACAGCCAGGACTACACAGAGAAACCCTGTCTCGAAAAACGAACGAACGAACGAACGAACGAATGAAAGAAAGAGGAAGAAAGAAAGAAAGAAGGAAAGAAAACTGCAAATACTCAAGAGTTTTATGAAACACCACATGCATAAACAAAATAATCCAGAAGAAATGCTCCTGTATTCAACAGATGCTGGTTCTGAGGGTAGACTACTAGACATTGCTCTGTGAATGTCCTGGTGATGGAGGTAGGGTTAAGGGAGTGGGGTGAGGAGAGGGAATAACTTGTAAAGCTCCTGTCCTTAGGAAAAATTCTTGGTTGTTTAACATTTACATAGGATTTCAAGGGTTCCTTTTGTTTTCCAAATCAGGTCTGAAAGAACTTTGTCACACTTGTTACTCTAACATAGACTAATTATGTATGTGGATATCACCATAATTTGCAGGAATTGTACAGTAAAATAATTCCAGTTTTAATGTGCAAATATACCTTCATGGAGAAAACCTCTAAAGCAAGAATCACCGAACAGAATATGTGGGTAAAAATTGTTTTTATTTTGATCTTAGCCATTCTGATAGGTGTAAGGTGGAATCTCAGAGATGTTTTGACTTGCAGTTAGTTCCCTGGTGACTAAGGACTTTGAACAATTCTTTAAAAGCTTCTCAGCCACTCAAGAGTCCTCTGTAGAGAATTGTCTGTTGAGCTCTGCCCCTCATCTTTTAATTGGTTATTTGAGTGTTAGTGTCTAACTTTTTGAGTTCTTTGTAAATTGCAGTTATTAGTCCTTTCTCAGATGTACTCAAGAGATGCTTGCAAGGATGTGGACCAAGGGGAACACTCCTTCACTGCGGTGAGAGCTCAAACTTGTACACCACTCTGGAAATCAATTTGGAGGTTTCTCAGAAAACTGGGAATAGTCCTACTCAAGATGCAGCTATACCACTCATTCCTAGGCATATACTCAAAAGACACTCCAACATCCCACAAAGAAAATTGTTCACCTATGTTCATAGGAACTTTAATCGTAATAAGCAGAAGCTGGATACAATCTAGATGTTCCTCAACTGAAGAAGGGAAAAAGAAAATATGGTACATCTACACAATGGGATATTGTTCAGGTATTAAAAACAAAAACACCATGAAGTTTGCAGCAAATGGATGGAACTTGAGAATACCATCCTAAGTGAGGTAACCCAGTCCCAAAAGGACATGCATGGTATGCACTCACTTATAAGTGGATGTTAGCTGTAACATACAGCTACCATGTTATACTCCACAGACCCAAAGAAACTAAACAAGAAGGAAGGTCCAAGTGAGGATGCTTGAATCTCACTTAGAAGGGTGAATAAAATATTCGTAAGAAGCAGATGGAGGGAGGAAACTGGGACGGGGAGGGGAATGGGGTGGGGGTCAGGATCAGGTGCAAGGAAGGACAGGAGTGATGGCTAGATGGCCATGAAAATGAATGGAAATCTGAAAATGACAGAGACCTGGGATATGGGAGGTGCCCAAGAATCAATGGGGGTGACCTTAGCTGTGACTCACAACATTGAGGCTATGGAACCTGAAGAGGCTACCTCCTGTAGTCAGGCAGGAGCCCCAATGGATTAAAAGAGACACCAACATACCCACAACACTTTCAACCTAAAATCTGTCCAATCTATAAGAAATACAGGCACAGGGAAGGGAGCAGAGACTGGAGGAATGGCCAACCAATAACCAGCCCAACTTGAAACCCATCCCATGGACAAGCACCAATCGTTGATACTATTAATGATACTCTGTTATGCTTGCAGACAGAAGCCTAACATGGCTGTCCTGAGAGGCTCCACCCAGCAGCTGACTCAGACAGATGCAGACACCCACAGCCAAACAGTGGATGGAGCTTGGGGACTCTCATAGAGGAACAGGAGGAAAAATTGAAGGCCACAAAGGGGATAGGAACTTCACAGGAAGACCAAGAGTCAACTAACCTGCAACCTTAGGGGCTCTCAGAGTCTGAACCACCAACCAAAAAGCATGCACAGGCTGGACCTAGGCCTCCCCACACATATGTAGCAGTTGTGCAGCTTGGCCTTCATGTGAGTCCTGAACAACTGGAGGCTATCCCAAAAGCTGTTGCCTGTATGTAGGATATGTCTTCTAGCCAGACTGCCTTGTCTGGTCTCAGTGGGAGAGGAAGAACCTAGTCTTGCAGAGACTTAGGGGAGCGGCCTACTGGGGGGTGTACTTGCTCAAAGGAGAAGAAGAGTGGGGGGGGGGGGGCTGTGATAGGGCATGACAGGGAACGAGGAAGTGAGTGGAATATAAAGTGAATAAAAGTAAAATTAAGTTTTTAAAAATTGTTTTCATTAATACTCTCAGAAAATGTCTAGAATACAGTATAATAAAAATCTATTTGCAAAGGTGCATAAATTCCAAGGCCAGAAGGAAAAAAAGAATGAATTCCTTGGCTGTACCACTAAATCAAGGGCAACTTGGAAAGAATGGGGCTTTGTCCAAGATACAGGGAGTTGTTTGGAGGCAATCTTGAAGTTGGCACCTTAATCTCCAGCTCCAAGACAGTAACTTTTTAAAAAAGCCTCCTCTACTTTCCTCCAAAGTAGAAAGAGGCTCTGCAGTGGGGATTTTTTCCCACTCCCAAAGGGAAGGTGCGGAGAGGCACACTGCCTCAGAAATACTGCCGTCTAAGGGTTGGAGAAGTGTATAATAAGCTTTGACATCAGAAAAGTCCATCTTTTCTGAGAATTTCTGCTGCCAGCCAATTAAATAAAGATGAGAAAGCCAACCTACTGAGAAAACTGACCAGACAGACCAGACAGGGAACTCACAGCAGCCCAAGAAGCTAAGCAGTCTACACCAATAATGGAAGCCTCCCTTAGTTCCGCTCACAGAACCATTAACAGCATAAGAAAATCCCTACCACATCTGAAATATGTTGGCGAATTCCAAGCTGTCACAGGAATCCTGAGAGGCCTTGCCAGTCTCCCTCCTGAAGCAGGCCTGCACGTTCCTTCAAATGCTGTAGTTCTTTGCTGGCCAAGGGATGCAACTGCTGAGGCAGAAGAGGACTACTGATAAGTAGGACCTACTACCGCCCAGGACGTCATGTGAGAGGGCTGTGCCAGTCCCTAGGCATACTCCTCCCACTCCTCCCAGCCTTTGATAGTTACTTTCACGTGGCTGTGCTTACTATCTTCCCTGCAGCTTTCATCCCCTCCAACCCTGAATGCCCACCTCATAGCCCAGGACACAATGCAGGCAGTCAATGGAGCCTTTTCTCCTGGGGACCTTATTCCCCTTCAAAATCTCCTACTGGTAGTCATGCCCCGAGCATGCTACTGTCCAGTACCGGCCAAGTACCTCTACTTACATCTCTGCTTCTGGACAAGTATAAGAAAAATAATAAAGCTTTCTTAATATTTTAACTCAAACCTCAAAGAAGTCGAGAGTGGAAAAAACAAGCAAACTACCCACATATTTACTTAAGGGGGGTCTTAAACAGTACTGTGAGCAAAGAAGGCCCCATGAAGGGTAGACCTTGTCCCAGGCTCAAGAGACCACCCCTTCCAGTCCAAGCTCCGTCAGCCTCTCCTATTTCCTGAAAAACAATAACCCAACAAACAAAACTCCTTTTGTTTTCTGGCTGTTTCTTCAGCTTTAAGAACCAGAGGGTAGCTCCAACTAGGTAGGAGAGTGTAAGAGAAGAACCCCTTTCATCTACAGTGCCTCTTCATCCCATCGAACATCCCTTCCCCAAGAAAGTCTCTTGCACGTAAACAGTTTGAAATCTACTGGGATCACAATCTCTCTAAGTTTTCCTCCCCGTGTCCCAATGGACAAAAGAAAAAAAGAGAGTAAACTTAACCATCCCTAGGAGTGCCTCTATGTACACCCAGAAGTAACCACTATGCTAACTTAGTCTGTAATACTGGTAAGCTGCTAACCAGGCATAAACTTAACCAAGAAATATGAAAAAAATCATCTTTTTTTCAAGGTAGCATATCTTTGCAACCTTCTTAGACTCCCTACATTGTATCTTCATTTATCACTGAAAACCAAATCTCTAAGAGTTGGGTCCTGTTCTTTCATGTGATTGTGTGTATCTTATCTTTTCCAAACAGCACAAGATGTTTTTTTTTTCCCTAAATTCAATTATCTGGCATCATAGATTATAGAATGTTGTAGCAGAATTCTTTGTCTGCCATTTTGAAGATGTAAGGAAAATTTTGCTCTCCCTAACGGTGTGCTTCCAGAGCTGGTGGTCTTATGTGGCAAAGTCTGAGTATATATGCTTCTAAGAATCAAAGCTCACAAGCTTCCTGATATAATAAAACAACAGAACACATGGTCAGGAGTGGGACCTGTGTTATAACATGACCAGCAAGTCCCAAGAAGGAGACTATGTGTTTTATCTCCTACAATCTTAGTGTGGTAAGATTGTTCAGAAATATCCAGCTCAAGAAACTGTGACATGAAATATGGGGGGGGGGGGGGGGGTGGAAATCATATTAACCTGTTTCGTCAACTGAGAGACACCAAGGAGAACCCTGAGATGGGCCAATAACAGAGCTGAACCATGGTGGCAGTTTACATAGGGCAGGGAGTCAAGTATGCAACCATGATCGTCTCATAATCTTTCTCATAAGATTATGATCTTCTCATAATCTTTCTCAGATTATAAATTTGCACACGGAACTATCTGGAGTGCATGGCTGACAGAACGGTCTGGAGAAATGTCTGGGTTGTTTTCATTTAGTCATTGCTTGTTGTTGTCCCCTGACCCTGTTTGGCCTAATTGGATACTCAGCCCACAGATTTAATTGTACTGTGCAAGAGCATAGCCACTTCCAGCCGCAATGTATTCCTTTTAAAATTAATATCACACATAATATCTTAAAAATTCATTTTCACAGAGTATATAACAATGTACAGGGCTTAAATGTATGAAAAGGCACTAAGTCATAAATAACTTAAAAAACATTTTTAAAAACAAAGACAACAAATTCAGATCTCAACATAGTAACATTTTGGAGGTTAACAGTAATCTCAGTACACAATGGTACAGATACTGGCAAGGTTTTAGGTCAAAGAAGTTTTGTAGTTATCTGTCCAATTGGCAGAAAGCCACAGAAGGCACATTGTTTAAAATGAGGGCAATGATGTCCTAACAAAGTTTGTCATAGCATTATTTTTTTCTTTGTCAGAAACAATAAAAGAACTGTTAATTATAGGAGAAGATATAGGAGAAGACTTAGGAAACTTGAATTTTAAGAAAATAGAGATGGTAGGCTGGGGTGACATATGCATTTAATCCCATCACTCAGGAGGCAGAGGTAGGCAGATCTCTTAGTTCAAAGCTCTGAGTTCTGAGTCTACAGAGCGAGTTCCAGGATAGCCAAGGCTACACAGAGAAACCGTGTCTCAAAAAAGAAAAACAGAAAGAAAATATGGTAATTACCTAATAGGAAAAAAACTATTTCATAATCTAATATTGAACAGTATATTACCACAATTATGGAAAAATGAATGTAATATGTAAAACACATTAAGAAAGGATTACACTTTTTCATTTATTCTCTTCCATATATTCCAAAGTGACTACAACAGAAATGAATTAGAAAGTCAAGGTGGTGACATACTTCTCTGATCCCAGAACATGGGAGGCTGAAGCAGGCTAGAAACAGACTGAACCCCACAAGCATACCCTATTTCAAAAGTAACCAACGAAACGAGCAAACAAAAGGCACTGCCATTTCATCACATGGAATTAATGATAAATTAAAAGTGAAAAACAGTTCTTCAGTAGGTTGTGTAATCTCCCAGACCTACTGGACAGGATCAAAGAAGCAGTCAGCCTTCTCCATGGGGACAATGAAGTAAAACTGCCAGATGACAGAGAAAGCAAGTAGAGTTCCTGTGGGTCTTCTCTCAGTGCTGACATTCCTTTTAAGGTGGAAATGGTAGAAGTTATTATTGTTAATGGAGCTACCACTCCCAGCCACACCTTGTATTCATCTCTTCCTTTGATAACATCATCACTGCTTACCCACCCCCTCAGCTCCAGAAGGAAGAAGATAACTGCTTCCACAACTACCAGCTCTGCCCTGATGGCTGAAGGCTAAATTTATGTGTGTGTATGGGCAGCTTTGATGAATCAGAATGTGTCCTACTAGTGAAAGTATAAAAGCATGTAATTGTGCTAAATTACCACAAGGGATATGGGGAACCAACATATATTGGAGTCCCAGAGGGTAGTAAGTGAGTTTAACAAGTAGTTAGGGAACTATTTAAACATGTAGTCACATTGAATTTTTATTTGGGGTTTTCAAAGCATTTTGATGTGGACTACCTTACAATAGTGGAAAAATGAAAGGAGGAAGCTAAAACTGAGTGACAGGGGAAGGAGGACTAGATGGGACTGTCAGTTCTGCACAGAAGAATAAAGCGGTGGAGCACAGGCTTCAATGCTAGGAGGGAGGCAGCAGTACTTCAGTGGCAGTGTGTATACCTGAGTGCTTTAAGCTCCAAGTTACACCCCCAGCAGAGAAGTAGGGGGTAGGGTAGTAATAATAATTATATATCTGGAAACTACAAACATAATTTAAAAGGAAAACACTTAATAATATATGTGTCACTGTGGGGTTAATTTCTACATCTGCAATATTAAATCAGTTTTTCAAAATTTATACATGATGGCGAGTACACAAAATAACCAAAGTTCACATACAATAGGAATTAACTTTCATGCAAAATGTACTCATAAAAAGGGCTGACTTATTTATAATATTGTCAAAAGCAAATTTAATTAATATAAAAAGTGTGGACTTGTGAAGCCAATAAATCTGCTTCTACAAATATAAGAATGTATGAAAATATTCAAATATTAAGATTTTCCCCCTTGACTCAGTTCACTCAAAATTACATAGTGCTTTTCCTACTGAAAGGTAGGAATGAGAACCTCAAGAGGTTACATCTAAGGAGATTTGTATCATACCCAGATTCAAGTAAATAAATAATAAATAAATAAAATGCTGATTTAAAAATCTTTCCCGACTACACATGTCAAGACAAATAATAGAGCTAGCATTAAGGTGACATCTGGTAGTGAGGACTCAAACTAAGGACCTGTTGCTCTATTTATGCAGGCTATCAACACTGAAGCACATATTAAAAGCATCATCCTTCATTGTGGCAACTTTGGCACACAGATGTGGAATCACATTCTACATTATACACTCTTGTAGAATACATTTTTGTGCTGAATACAAGAACAAAGACTCTGGGAAGGAATGTAAACCTGGAAACAAAGATGGTTTGAAATTCCAGTAAGATACTTATTATATAGTTTAAATGGAAAGAGAAGAGATTTAGAAAACTGTTTAAACACTACAGGATATTATGAAATGCCACACTGTATTTGTAAACAAAATTGCCCTGCCAAAATCAAACACTAATTCATATGTACAACATATCTATTCAGAACACATTGCTAGCCACTTTATGTGCTTAAAAACCGATGGTGAGTAAAAAAGAAACAAACTAGTACTGATCTTGTCCTTAGCAACAATACTTTTATAATATTTGATATTGAGATGGGGGCTGTGGGTTGTTTTGTATTTTTCTTTTCAGTTATTAAATAATTTTGTCACACTGAAGAAAATGTTCAGGTGACAATGTGACTCAGCAATTACACATGTCAATGGAATTTGTCTTATTTTCTGCATAAGTTTTTAAGATGATAAAGCAAAGATATAAATATGCATCCCAGTATGTTTAAAAGACCTGTATGGATTAGAAAAACCTCCGAGGCAATTACCATAAAAATGCAATTAATGGTGACCACTGGGTTTTGGGACTGTAGGAAAAAACTGTTTTCATTAACACTTTACAGAAAATATCCAGACGGAAGTGAAACAAAGTCTATACTGAAAGAACACGTTGATAAAGGTCGATAAACCCCAGGGAAAGCAGGGGGTAGAATAATAAGGCTTTTCAGAGAAGCTAAAATACAAGTAGCAGTAGCGTCTAGGCTGCCTCACAACAGTAAAGCCAACTTGAAAAATAAAGGGATTTCTTCTAAGGCTGTGACTATCAACAAGGTAAACTCTAGAATTTATTAACTCAATTGCCAGTTCCAGACAGGCAGAAATCCTACTGGGGAAAGGGAAGGGGAGGGGAGGAGAAAGGGTAAGAAGAAAAGGGAAGAAGGAAAGGGGGAAAGCCTCTTTAGTTTAAAAAGACTCACAGTATTTTTTCAAACACATAGGGCAGAAGAGAAGGGTCTATATGGCACAATACTGCCATCTAAGACTTTAAAAAAACAGACAGGCACCCACATCGGAGGATCGTCCATCTTCGGAGGATCATCCATCTTTTCCGCTGCTTTTCTGCCCACAGCCCATAAGATGAAGGCTGGGAAAGACAGGTGGAATGAATAACACACACCGCACTCAAACCTGAGCAAGGGGACTGGAGAACCATTCAAACAAAGGAAGCCTCTTTTAAGTCCCGCCCGCGAAACCATGGCAACAGCAACAGGAAGTCCCTACCACATTGGAATGATGAACTCTTCTTAGGGAAGGATTGGCTGGTTCAGAGTCTGCACGCATATGCTGGGGAGGCTGTTGCCAGTCTGGCTCGATTCTTCTGCACTTTCCTTACAATGCTGTAGTTGCCTGTTGCCTAAGAGACGCGGTTGGTGATGTCCAGAACCTGTTCCCGACAGCCCCCTGCGTCTCACGCTCAAGACGCATACAAGGACACGCTCCTCCCACTCACCCCAGCCTCGAACCCACTTCTGACGCACTCACTATCCTCTGGGCCCTCACTTACCTGAATCTAACTACCCACAGCAGTGTCCATGACACCAAGTAAGCTGCCACTGAAACCTCCCATCCTTTGGGGCTTTCCCCACCCGCGGTCACACCTGAGCAGCAGGGAAGAGCAGGGAAGAACCTGCCTAGAGGTCTAATAACGGATAGGGCCCCCTCCCTGAATCTGAGCTCCCTGAGGCAAGCTCCCAGCCATCTGAATTGTTTTAGCTCTATTCTAACATAAGCGGAAAAAAAATCATATTTCGCAACAAAAACAGGTTCCATTTTATAATGAAACTGTATGCCACCCTTTTTTGTTTGTTTGGTTTGGTTTGGTTTGGTTTTTTCAAGACAGGGTTTCTCTGTATAGCCCTGGCTGTCCTGGAACTCACTCTGTAGACCAGGCTGGCCTCTAACTCAGAAATCCGCCTGCCTCTGCCTCCCAAGTGCTGGGATTAAAGGCGTGCACCACCATGCCCGGCTTGTATCCCACCTTTTTAATGACAGGCTTACCATAAAACACACACACACACACACACACACACACACACACGCACGCACGCACGCACGCACGCACGCACGCACGCACGCACGCACGCACGCACGCACGCACGCGCGCAGTTCTTTACTTTCCCTGGGGTCTCCTAGGATCCAAGGCAGGGCTTGGGCCAGAGTGTAAGAGAACTTCCCTTACAGCTTAGCTACACTGAAGTACAGTCCCTTTATTTTGAGGTAAGGAAGTGATAAGAAAGACCCTGCTTCTACTACTGCTCCCTCCATACACCACACTCCCCCCGCCCCCCCCATACCACGAATTTCTTTCACTTAGATTTTAAAATCCATTGGCCTACATGATCCCTAAGCTTTTCTTTCTACTCACTATCCAAGACAAGAAGAAAAATAATTTCAGAATTCGGATATTACAAGAATAAGTAAACTCTACCATACTGAAGAGTACCAGCCATCAAAAAGTAACCTCTAAGCTTAGGGCTACAACACTGATATGCCTTCAAATTAAGAGAGTATCTAAAGAAAATTTTTCACTCTTAAAGGTTTTTTTAGTGCCATACTGTGTCCTACCTAGACAGTATGGAGGTACATAGACAGGTACAGGACTGAAAACTACTAAACTCCATAGATATTTAAGTCTTTCCATTTCAGGTGAGGTTTTTTGTGGGTTTTTTTTTTTTTTTTTCAAATAGCAAGCCCATCATGCTTTATCCAGTATGAAGCTCCTAATGGCAATGCAGGCTGTGCTGTTTTTTTTTACAGCACCCTTTCTGATTTAAGGTACGTGGGAAACCTTTACTTCTAAAGTCATAAAGTAGCACAGGCCCTGGCAGACCACCTATCATCAATAAGCTAATTTTAAAAAGGAACAGTAAAAAGTGGAAAGATTTGGTTACTGCAGCCACAGAGGGCAAAGGAGCACAGAACTCCAGTGATCTGCCCTGAAGACCATCTTCCAGGGCATAGAAGTGACATTTAGGTTTAAATAGAGAACAAAAAGTATGCATAACTAAGCTGTCCTGGTTATGGTATGGTCCCAACCATCTAATTTAGGCTCTTACACGGTAGTCTGTCAAGTCATCAGAACTGTGGAAACTCTCTGTTCAAGAGTTGGTTCTCCCTCTGGCTGGCACCTCGAGCTTTGGTATTTTAGATCCCCCAGAATGGTTTTCCTGGGGAGATTCCAATTCCTTGAGGTTTAACAGTTAGGCAAAGGGAGCAAATGTTTAGCATCTCCTTAAGACGTCCTCATTCTTACCTGGACACTTACACAAGGAAATATCAGATTACTGAGTCAGGAACAGAACTTGCTGTTTCCCAGAAAGAAAGTATATGTGTTCGATCCTTGTCTGTAATCTTAGCGTGAGGGGATTATTCAAATGTATCCAAGACAAGGTATCAAATGTAAAAAATAAACAAGTGACTCAAAGTCAGTATTTTCTTTGTAAAACAGGGTCTCAAGTAGTCCATGCTGACCTCCAACTAGCTACATAACTGGGGCTACCTTGAATTCGGGATCCTACAGTCTCTTCCCCCTAAATGTAAAATTACAGGTGTGTCCCACCAAGCCCAACTGTCACTCAAATGTAAATTGCCTCTTCAACTGATATACACAAAGATAATAAGGAGGCAAGACTGTAGTTTATCTAGGGCAGGAAATGGAGTCTGTGATTCTATTGAGAACAGTCCCAGGTATTTTTTAGTTCCTGAGAGCTGTTTCCACCACCTTTTAAATATTTACTTATGAGGATAATTTACCTTTTTGTCATTACTTTTTGCTGAGCTGGGGATTGGACTCAGAGCTTTGTAGTGCTAAGCAAATGCACTAACACTGAATTTATAGTCCTGATCAGAAAATACTCATTTCAACAGTATCTTATATATCTTGTACATTCACCTTTTACATAAAAAAGCATGTGAAAACAGATGTATAAGTCTTAAATGTATGAAAATGTAAACCTTTGATGTAATTTATACCCAAGTCTTAATTTAATAACATTTAAAAGGGTAGCAATAATCTTGGGGTATAGTAATAGACTCTTGATGAATGTTCTCAAAGGAATTTTGCAAAATGTATCTCAAACAGTCTCAGCAGGAGCCAAGATATTCTGAAAAGAAACACTTGTAGCCCTGCCTTGGGTTATCAGATATTGAGACAATGGACCCTAAGAAATAGGAATTTACCCCAAGAGTCTCACTCTGGGAAGGAAAAGGCTAAGCCCAGGTGTTAGCCAGAGAGGGAACTTGTCTCCTGGAAAGAGACTTTACACTCTGCTGACAGTTTATATGGCTGACCTTGCAGACCAGACAGATCAGTGATGAGTAGGATCACATCTTGTCCAGGACTGCTTAGTCATACAAAAGTCTTGCCCTCTACTGACTCCTAAACCAGATGTCAGGACCTCAAAAATGGGGATGGCTAGACCTCTTTATTTGCTCCTCTTTCCAATGTGGCCAACACTGACTGAAATCTTCACTGTTACCTGTGTTTCTCATTGGCTTATTGATGGTAGATGGATGGCCGAGCCTATCTTAGGACTGACTGCCAGAATCAGGCTGCTGTAACCCATCAACTCCCAGAAACATGTCTACATGAGAATTATCATCTCAAATGTGGATAAGGATTTATTAACAATATTTGTTGTAGGATAATAGAAATAATGTCTTCCCAGTGGAAAATCACTCTACATACTTCATAATTAAGATATTAATGAAGAAAAAGCTCTTTATGGCACTTGTCCAGCTCTGGCTAATGCTCAGAGGATCTGGCCAAAAATTGTTTTTTGTTTGTTTGTCTGTTTTGAACAGTTGTTAGCTAGATTCATCTTGTGCACCTAGCAGAATTGTGCTTTTCCTGATGAGAGCAGAGGGGACATAATGGCAGAACAGGACATAATGGTAATTGTAACCCTGCACTGCCCCTTAGAGGCATGTCCTTCTTAATTGATGGTTCTAAGTCAGGGTTGTCCCCTTTTGTTATAGGAATGGAGCCTAATTGGAAGTCCATCTTGGTGAGTGAATATTAGCAGAAAGTTTCCCAGCAACCTGAAACTCCAATAGTGGCAGAGAATCTACTTTCTCAGTTTCCAACAAGTCATGTTAACACACTAGTTATCTTCCCGTTTAATTGGAAGGCAGTACTCATTTAGCTAAATTCTCCTCTGTGGCTTTTAATAGTCCTAAGCAAGCTCACTAGAAAATCCTTTATAGCATCAATTTTTACTACTTCGAGTTTCTCCTGCATCAGTTGCATTGTATTTTTTCCTATTTCAAAAACAACAGAGGACATTTCAAGTATTTTATAAAGGATAATATATGCTGAAGTACTGGATCCTGGGTTTAAACCAAATATGCTAATTACCTAATAATAAACTAAACAACTTCAGAATTCAGTATGGGGCACTACATTACCTCAAAAATCCCAAAACCGAATATGATATACAAAACATGTTGGAAGTATGGAACCTATTACAAGGGATTTCTCTGAGTAGCTGGGTCAGTAGTTATTCCTTTCCCTTGTATCTTGCCTGTGTATTCAAAATGACTACAATAGGTATCACCTGTTAGGCTAAATATGATAGCGCAAGCTCAAAATTACAGCTCAAGAGAGACTATCAGGATAATGAGACTTCTAAGCCAAAGACACTGTCTCAAAATAACATATCAAAATAAAATATATAAAATGACTTTTTAGAGTAAGGGATTAATGATGGAGTGAAGGTATGAGGAAAATGGCTTTGTAAACTCCTACAATCTACTGGATAGACTCAAGGGAGCAGTTAGGGCTCTTCATGATGACAATGAAGTCAGGTTGTCAATGGACATATAAAAGAAGTATAGTTTGAGGGTTGGAGAGATGGCTCAGTGGTTAAGAGCACTGGCTGCTCTTCCAGAGGTCCTGAGTTCAATTCCCAGCAACCACATGGTGGCTCACAACCATCTATAGGGGCAGCCAGGCAGATGTATATTCAGCAGAGCACTCATATATTAAATAAAATAAAGTTTTTTTTTATAAAGAAGTATAATTTGTGCTGGTCGTCTCTGCAAAACCAATAACCCCTTATAAGTGGAAATAATAGAATAATAGTGGTTGGTGAAGCCACAACTCCTACTGTTAATGAATACAAAAGGGTTCACAATGGCTAAAATAAGCAAAGCCAAAACAAGACTGAAGAAAGATTTATTACCTACAACATAGAAAGAGAGCACAGGGCTATTTTCAAAGCAATGCCCTCCTGGAACAGAGAAGCATGGAAATTTTATTCAAGCATCCTATACATATTCATATAGGGGTGGGCCTATTCCTAAGTATGTTCATTTAAGGTCATTAGAGCACACATCTAAAGAAACTAAAGTGATGAGCAGGAATGTTTCTCTCTCAGCATACTCAGCTTATACCATTAAGTTCTAGCTGAAAGTAAATGAAAGCAGCTTGACGGAACATTAATACAGAAGTCTGCCCTGGAAGGTACCTGTCTCACTTAGAGGCTTGCATCATCAGCTATTTCTCTTCATCTCTCTCTTTGATAGTAGCAGAATCTTTTTCTTGCTCTCACCATCCCACCCTCAGCAACTCTGTCCTTCTACCTAATCTGATGAAGAGAACAATTTGCACAGCTGTCACATGCCTTCCTCATGGATAATATGTATGTTCAAGGAGCTTGCTGAATGAGAACATGAGATTATAGGACAGGGTCTAACTGGGCTACATTACCACACGTTTGAAAATTATAAGGAAGAAAAATAGATATTAGGAGTCTAAAGCAAGCCAAGTGGTAGTGGTGGTACACGCCTTTAATCCAAGCACTCAGGAGGCAGAGGCAGGAAGATTTCTGTGAGTTTGAAACCAGCCTGGTCTATAGAACTAGTTCCAGGACAGCCAAGCCTATAAAAAGAAACCCTGTCTTCTTTATTTTTTTAAGATTTATTTATTTATTTATTTATTATATCTAAGTACACTATAGCTGTCTTCAGATATACCAGAAGAGGGCATCAGATCCCAAGCCTATAAAAAGAAACCCTGTCTTCTTTATTTTTTTAAGATTTATTTATTTATTTATTTATTTATTTATTTATTATATCTAAGTACACTATAGCTGTCTTCAGATATACCAGAAGAGGGCATCAGATCCCATTACAGATGGCTGTGAGCCACCATGTGGTTGCTGGGTATTAAACTCAGGACCTCTGGAAGAGCAGTAGTCAGTGCTCTTAACTGCTGAGACATCTCTCCAGCCCCCCCCCCCAAACAAACAAACAAACAAACAAACAAAACACGCTATCTTATAAAAGCAAAACACAAGGAAAAAAAGACTTCAAGGCTAGAGAGATGGCTCAGTGGTTAAAAGTACTGGCTGCTTTTTCTGAGGACAGTTTCAATACCCCACACCCACATCAAATGTCCCACAACTGCCTGTAACTCCAGTTCTAAGAGATCCAATACCCTCTTCTGACTACTCCTAGGGGAAATGCATGTACATGATGCACAGACATTCAGGTATACACATATATGCATAAATGATAATCACTTTAAGAGTCCTAGAAGTATTCGCCTTCACAGGTAGCAAGTCTAGAAAAGTATCTGGGAGTTTGAGAGAAATCACAAATGTGAGTTTTGTTTGGTATCTCCCTAGATAATCCAGGGAAACTTCACCAGGAAACAGGAAAATAGGGTAAAATCCAGTGACAGAAAAGGTAGACTGGGATGACATTTAAAAAAAAGAATTATCTATTATGTATATGAATACACTGTAGCTATCTTCAGACACACCAGAAGAGGGCATCAGATCCCATTACAGATGGTTGTGAGCCACCATGTGGTTGCTAGGAATTAAACGCAGAACCTCTGGAAGAGCAATCAGTGCTCTTAAGTGCTGAGCTATCTCCAAGCCTTGAAAAAAAAAAAAAAAAAGACACAGCATTATGGGCTTATCTTGATGGTAGAATGCTTATTTAACATTCTCCATGAACTGGGTTTCATGAGCAGCAGAAACTGTCATAGACTTAGCTATAGAAAAATGAAAATTTCTATTCATCCTTAAATCAGAAGCACAATTAAAGAGAAAAACTCAATAATAATAGTTTCAATGTTTGTGACGCCTGGGTTCATTTCTATACCTATAGCTATTATCTAAGACTATGATACTTTAAAGTCAATAAATGACAGTGAGGCTATAAAAATACAAGAATTTTTATATAATGGGTATTAGCTTTCCTTCAGTATATAGCCAAGGTATACAGAGTATATGTTCTTTTAATACTTTTTTAAAATATGAATACTTTTTTTTTATATGAGTACATTGTAGCTGTCATCAGACATACCAGAAGAGGGCATCAGATCCCATTATAGTTGGTTGTGAGCCACCATGTGGTTACTGGGAATTGAACTCAGGACCTCTGGAAGAGCAGTCAGTGCTCTTAACTGCTAAGCCATCTCTCCAGCCCCTGAGTCTATGTTCATAATACAGTGAAATATACAAACAATTCATTCTAGTGATATAAATGTGATTCACATTTCTTTCATGGATTCCTACAAATGACACTGCTCTTTTTCTATTAGAAAGCAAAAATGAGAAGCTTAACAAATACATCATACATGAGCTACAACATTTAAAGAATATATTTGTGGCTGAAGGTCATTTAGCTCAGTTGGTAGGATACTTACCTGACATACACAAAGCCCGAAGCTTGATTCAAAGCCACATATAAACTGAATATGGACATTCATAGCTGTTACCCCAGCATTTAAGAGGTAGATACCGAAGACCAGATCATTCTCAGCTATAGCTAGCTTGGGCTACATGAGACTCTGTCTTTTTTCTTAAGGTACATTTTATCATGTGTCAATATTTTTTTAAAAAGGTCTACTCCACATTTTCAGAAATATGAGAAATACTAATAACATGACATGTAACACCTGGTAAAACACAAGCTTACAGCCTGCTGAGCTATCACGAAAGCCATCACTTCCTGAAGCAGGTACTAATAACAACTCATGATGAATTATATTTGTGGGAAACATGCCATGCAGATCTGGAGCCAATCTTCAAGAGTCTCCAGACACTGCAAGAAAAACAGGAGTATTCACCCATATCCCTGATCTCTTACACTCTATACTGAACATGCTTTGCACATGCTTTGCAAGATGCTTTCCTGTTGCTAAATACCCAGGTGAAGAACCTGACTTTTAAACTTATGAAGATTCATTTGTATATGTGTGAACATTTTGCCTGAATGTATGTCTATGTACCATGTGACTGCCTGGTGCCCATGGAGGTCAAAGAGGCAAGGGAATTGAAACCCCTGAAATTGAGAGTTATGGATGGTTGCGGGCCACCAAGTGGGTGCTAGAACTTGAACCTGTATCCTCTCAAAACCAACAAGTGCTTTTAAACACTGAGCCATCTCTCCAGCCACAAAAGATATTTTAATTATAATAACATATTCAAAGCTCAGAACAAAGTGTTACGTAGAAAGAAAAGCCATAGTTAGAAAACTGTTCAAACACTATAGAGCACTATAAAATACTTTATATTTGTAAACAATTTTTAAAGCTGGCATGACAGCTCAGCAGTTAAGAGAAAGTAATATTCTTGCAGAGGGCCTAAGTTCAATTCCCAACACCCATATTTGGTGGCTCACAATAATTGCCTGTTATTCCAGCCCCTGTTATTCCAGTGCTTCTGTGGGCACTACACTTATGTGCACATACATACATATGCACTCACACATACATGCAAGCATGCGTGTACACACACACACACACACACACACACACACACACACACACACTTAAAAATAAATAAAATGTAGTCTTTTAAAAATTACTCTGAAGAAATCATCACTTATATACATACTGAACAAAATATGCATGTTGAAAGCATACTTCTGGGCACTTTTTGGTGTGCTAAAGAAAAAAAAATGTTGAAAAGAAAGCAGACCATGTCCTTAGGAACAATGTTTTATGTACAAAAATGTCCACAACTTTTCTAATGATTATTTGGTCAAAGGGATTCATATTAAATATGAGACTGGGTAATTAACACATGGGTCAGGTCCCAACCCTTCAAATAGCAGTTTGGCTCAGCTCAGGCTAGACTCTTACTCAGTAAACACTCAGCATTCTTCAGAGACCCTTTAATATGGGTTCCAGTTTGCTAGGAAATACCATTACTCTCTTACCTGCTCCTATAGCTCCCCAACCTCTGAAAGGGGAATCTATTTCTCTATGAACTCAGCTTGCAACAGACCAGAGTCCCAAGCTAGTTCCCACGCTGTTTCAGCTAATCTGTCCTCCTCCCAAATAAAATAATCCTTATACCTGACAGAACTCTCCCACTCTGCTCCCACAGCCCTGGCTATTGCCTGCCTGCTCCTCTCTTTTTCCCTCTCTCCCTCTACCCCTTTCCTTCCCTCTCTGATCTATAATAAAACTCTTCCACTCTGCTCCTCTTTCTCTCTCCCTCGCCCTTGATCTATATTAAAAAATAAAATTCTCCCTCCAACTATGGAGTAGCCGTGTTGGTGGTTTCTCTACTGAGTCTCTAGCTTACAACATGTAAATGAGGTTTATTGTGATAAATGTGTGTGTGTGTGTGTGTGTGTGTGTATAGAAGCTGTGTCTATATACTCATTGACTGACAGGAACTGCAGAGAACTGTGAGGATAGACATGCTGCAGGTCCAGAGTTTAATTAACTTTCCTTGAGCTAGTTCTAGCTCTACAGAAGAATAGCCATTCCTTGCCCACCTCTATACTCGAACATCTTGTGACGAATAGTAACCTTTGGAATCTGTTAATTTAGATCACCAATGCAAAAGCTCAGACAGCATATCTAGTCCTTTGATGTATCCTCTGATGTATCTTAAACTCACTTTATTTTCTAAAACTGTAAAACTTCATGAAAATGCTTCCACATTAGAACATGGTATTTGGAGTAGCCTAAATCTGTCTTGCAGGGTATGGTCAGTCAAAGTAGCTCCAGAATACACTATCTCTTATCTTCTTTAAGATGACAGCTGTGGTTATTGAGCTGATGTGTTTGTAAAAAGTTGTTAAAAGCATCATGGCAGATAGATATGGATATCTATATGTTTAAAATGTACTTTTAGGGAGGAGAAAAACTACAAGCCAAATACCAAAAAATATAAATAATGATAAGCACAGGGCAATGAGACTGTAGTTTACAGAAGTCTCTAGACTGAGATGAAACTGAGTCTTTATTGCAAGAACATCCACATGCCCCAGGACAAGTAAGAGAAACAACGACCAGACCTTTCAGAGAAGAAGAAACCTGATGCCTAGAATACCCTACAGGAGAAATAGCAATGTAAAAAGTAAAGCATTCTAAGTCCACAGAGCCTGCATGGTAAGGCAGGAACCGCTAGAATGCAGCGATCAATGGCATCATCCCAGCAGACAAAAACTTCAAACACAAAGGGTGGGTGAAGCTATGCATGGGTCACATCCTAGGGCGATACTGCCACCTAATGATCATAGAAACCCACCCACATACATGTGGAAATGACATGTCCAAGAAAATGGTTGAATGGCCAAAACCTTTACAAAATGTGTTTATATTATGCCAAGTGGACCCAGAAAATGATCCTCACCATATAAACTTCCCCTGCTGTGGCCCTTGGAACCTGGAAGTTCCTGATTCACCTCATCAGAACTCAGCTGTACCTATCCAAGAATTAGTAGGCCTTGAGCCTATGCAGAAATAGCTAGTGAGGTCCCTTCACCTCTCCTTCTTGGGGCTCACCAAGACATACTTTCCCAGTGTGCAGTTGCTGGTAGGCTGATGGCTGAGATTGCTGATATCCAGGAACAGCTGACCCACCCACCATCATATACCGGTCTTTTGGACAGGCCTCCCACTCAAGCCAGCCTTGGAATCCATTCTTCAGGAGGAGACTCAGAATCTTCCAATACTTACCCTAACTACCCACCATAGAGCCAAGGACACAGAAGGCCACTGGACCCTCCTCCTCAAGAACCTTCTGGCTTCTGTTTGGTATACCTTCCCTTTGTCATACCCCAGGCAGCAGGAAAGACTGTCTTTCTGTCAAAGTCAGTAATAACAGGTGTCCTGAATGTATCTGAGTCCTTAGACAAAGACAAGAAAACTATAAGCTTTTAAAATTATTTAGGTCTATTCCCACATAACTGAAAAAGAAATCATATACACTGTACCAGAACAAGCTTTCACTTAAACACTATCATAGGCAGATATGGTTTTCTGAAAGGCAGGTTTTAGAACCAATTTCCTTTCTGTCCCATCTGTCTGTCCTTCTCTAGGCCAGTTACCCTCTAAGTTTAAAAAAAAAAAAAAAGGGGGGGGGGGGGGGGGGAAATTGAACTGATCAGCCTGCAGGGGGAGCTGGTAATACATAACATGGACTGAAGAAGGCACTTGTCTCAAAGGAAGCTGACACAGACAGCCTAGAGTCCCTATGGCCGCAGATATTCCTTTTCCTTCTCTTCCTGCCTAGCATCAGCATCACGAAAAACTACAGAGACTTGAGTTCTTCTATGACAAACCTTCTCATGACAAACCTTTACCAAAGAGCACATCATACTTTCCCCTATATTTAACTACTACTGCCATATTAAGTTGTGTTGTTTTGTTACAGAACCCTTTGTTTTGAAAGCAGAAAAGCTGCTAGCTGGTGTGAAGACAGACCTGCAGGAGGAGGAAGGTAATGGTGAAGGAAAGTGACCCATGGATCAGCATAAAGTAGTATGAAATCTGCTACTAATTCTAAAAATTAGCAACCCTTGGTTTCCATTTTAAAGATACAAAGGAACTCTTTATTCTCTATAAAGTCATGATTATAGAATTGATGGTCTTATAGATTATAAAATCACATGACTAAGAACATACTTTTAGGAATCAAAGCCTTTTGGAAATCAAAACCTTCAAACTTCAGGATACAAGGAAAACAAGAAGCCACATGGCTGAACTTCTGACAGTGGTCTCCAAGACCTTGTGTTCTGTCCTCTGAAATCTTAGTTTGGAGGGGCTGTTCATACCTGTCCAAGCCAAGGTACCACAAATATTAATGGGAAAAATTAATAATCAAGATTAACTTCAAGTTTATTCACCTGAAGCACACTAAGGGTGACAGTGAGACCAGCTAACTCCACAGCAGAAGTGGGACTGGAAAGTCTCTAGGGCAGTGATTCTCAACCTTCTAAAGCTGTGACTCTTTCATGCAATTCATTCCCTGAGATGTGGTGACCCCAACCATAAAATTATTTTCATTGCTACTACTTTATAGCTAATTTTGCTATTGTTGGGGATGGTAATGTAAATATCTGTGTTTTCCAATGGTCAGAGGTGGCCTCTGTGAAAGGGTCATTTGATCCTCAAAGGGGTTAACACCCAGAGGTTGAGAACCACTGCTCTAGAGCAAGGAGAAGGCTATGAGATTACAGTCAGCTCCAGAGAAATTGGACATTCCTCAAGAATCTTATCCTTAGACAAAGAAAAGACTGAAGAGCCTGGTGCCAGCCAGAAGAGGAGCCTGTCTCCCAGGGATGGATTTTACATGGTTCTAACAACACACCCTGTAAAAGAGCCAGGACCCAAGCTGATGCTGTGCCAAAGATGAGTGAGACCACATCTGAACCAGGGCTGTGGTTAGACATATCTCATGCCCTCTTTATAAACCTACATCTCATGCCAGAATACTGAAGATGGATTTGGAGGAAAAGGGCAATACTGGAGCTCTGTTCCTCTTCCCAGTGTGCCTACACAGATACATACCTTTTCTCTGCCTTATACTACTACTTGTCTCTTTCATTGGCCTATTAACAATAGGTGACAAAGCATAGCTTGTTATGGCCGTCAGGACCCAGGTTCTGACCCTAACAACTCCAGTAACACTAAGTTCCAAATACCAACATGTGAGTTAGAAGCTTATGGTTGCCAGAATGACCCTAGAGAAGCTTTCTCTGTACTGCCACAGAGTCTGATTGTTGTGTTTGAGATGAACCCAGGCCTTTGTGCATGCTAGGCCAGAGTCTCCTACTGAATTATGCACCCAGCCCCAATGTACTCATTCTAAAATAGTTAAAACTAAATGATATCTTTGTAAAGAAGTAAATGTGTATCTATTTGAAAACATCATGATTATTGACATACAAATTTTTTTTTAAATGTAAGTGGGTTAAACAATTCACATAGCATGAAGCAAATACAGAATACTTAACTACTTTTATATATTAGCAACAAACAATTAGAAAATTAAAACTTTAAACTCAGTTTATAGTACTGTGATGGATAGTTTTAACTGTCAAATTGACACAACCTTTAACCAATCACCTGGGAAGAAACTCTCAAAGAGGAATTATCTAGATCATGTTGGTCTGTAAGCCAGTCTATAGGAAATTGACTGTTACCTGATATGGGAAGACCCAGCCCACTATGAGCAGCACCATGCCCTAGCCAGAGGCAAGCAAGGATCCACGTTTATTCTCTCTCAGCTTTTGACTGTAGGTGTGATGCTTTATGTTCCTGTCTGGACTTCCTTACAGAAACAAACTTTAACCTCAAATTATAAACCAAATAAATCCTTTCAACCCTAATTTGCTTTTAGTCAGGGTTCCCTTTTGAGGAAGCAATGAAGTCAGGTTCTCAAAGGAGAATGGCAAAATAACACTGACCAGTGAAGTTATTAGTCACCTCTGCTTATCTTCTCAGCTCTCCCATTAATTAACAGTCAAACCATCCCTCAATCAACTCCCACACCATTCTCTACCAATAACTCTTGACCCTTTCATCTATTCTGAGGAAAAGGGTTGTTTCCACAGTGGCCATCTCTGCTCTCGTGGGGCTGAAAACAATGTGCATACTTGTGCACCTTACAGTGAACCAAAATGAGATAGGTCTGACACTTCTAAGAGAAAGATGAAGATAAAAGTAAGGAGATTAAACTATTTAAGAACATATAATTGGGACATCCTCTCAAAAATTCACTTATAAACACTTTCAGCAAAGTGGCTGGATACAAAATTAACTCAGTGAAATCAGTAGCCCACCTTCACACAAATGATAAACCGGCCAAGAAAGAAATTCGGGGAACAAAACTCTTTGTAATAGTCATGAATAATATAAAATAACTTGGTGTAACTTTAACCAAGTGAAAGATCTGGAAGACAAGAATTTCAAGTCCCTGAAGAAAGAACTTGAAGAAGATCTCAGAAGATGGAAAGATCTCCCATGCTCATGGATAGGTAGAATTAACATAGTAAAAATGGCCGTCTTACAAAAGCAAATCTATAGATTCAATGCAATCTCCACCAAAATTCCAACACAATTTTTATAGACCTTGAAAGAGCAATTCTAGTCTCATATAGAAAACAAAAAATCCAAGATAGCCAAAACAATACTGAACAATAAAAGAATTTCAGGAGGAATCATCATCCCTTACCTCAAGTTGTACTACAGAGCAATTGTGATTAAAAATTGCATGCTATTAGTACAGAAACAAGCACGATGATCAATAGAATCGAATGAAAGACCCAGAAATAAACCCACAGACCTATGGACACACACTTTATTTTTGATAAATAAACCAAAACCATACAAGGAGAAAAAAGAAAGCATCTTCAACAAATGGTGCTTGTCTAACCGGATGTCTACAAGTAGAAGAATGAAAATAAAGCCGGGCATGGTGGCACACGCCTTTAATCCCAGCACTCTGAGTTCGAGGCCAGCCTGCTCTACAGAGTGAGTTCCAGGACAGCCAGGGCTATACAGAGAAACCCTGTCTTGAAAAACCAAAAAAAAAAAAAAAAAAAAAAAAAAAAAAAAAAAAAAAAAAAAAAAAAAAAAAAAAAAAAAAAAAAAAAAAAAAAAAAAAAAAAAAAAAAAAAAAAAAAAAAAAAAAAAAAAAAAAAAAAAAAAAAAAAAAAAAAAAA
>LR755146.1:293589-361571 GCA_902729485.2 Mus minutoides | reverse complement strand
ACCCTGCACAAAACTTAAGTCCAAGTGGATTAAGGAATTCAACATAAAACTGGATACACTAAATCTAATAGAAGAGAAAGTGGGAAATAGCCTCAAATGCACTGGCATAAGGGAAAATTTCCTGAACAGAAAACCAGTGACTTATGCTCTAAGATCAACAATTGACAAATGGGAACTCATGAAACTGAAAAGCTTCTGTAAGGCAAAGGACACTGTCAATAGGACAAAACGGCAGCCTACAGATTGGGAAAGGATCTTTACCAACTCTGCATCTGACAGAAGGCTAATATTCAAAATTTTTAAAGAACTAAAGAAGTTAAGACAACAATAACCCAAATAACACAATTTTAAAATGGGGTACAGAGCTAAGAGAATTATTCTCAACAGAGGACTCTTGAATGGCCAAGAAGCACTTAAAGAAATGGTCAAAGTCCTTAGTCATCAGGGAAATGCAAATCAAAACGACCCTGAGGTTCCATCTTACACACATCAGAATGGTTAAGATCAAAACCTCAAGCAACAGCACATGCTAGCACATGTGAGGATGTGGAGCAAGGGAAACGTTTCTTCATTGCTGGTGAGAGTACAAACTTGTACAACCACTTTGGAAATCAATTTGGTGGTTTCTTAGAAATGTGGGAATAGTCCTACCTCAAGACCCAGCTATACCACTCTTGGGCATATACCCAAAAGGTGCTCCGACATCTCACAAAGACTCTGTTCACAGCAGCTTTATTTGTTAATAGCCAGAAACAAGAAACAACCTAGATGTCCCTCAACTGAAGAATGGATAAAATATTCATAAGATAAAGATAGTCCCTTAAGTAGGCACTAGCTGTCCTATGCCATAGTGTCTGAGTTTAATGACTGACCCTGGTGGGGTAGTCTCTATATGGTCCATCCTTTCATCTTAGCTCTAAACTTTGTCTCTGTAACTCCTTTCATGGGTATTTTGTTTCCTCTTCACAGGAGAAATGAAGTATCCACGCACTGGTCTTCCTTCTTGATGTTCTTGTGTTTTGCAAATTGTATCTTGGATATTCTAAGTTTCTGGGCTAATATCCATTTATCAATGAGTACATATCCAATGACTTCTTTTGTGATTGGGTTACCTCACTAAGGATTATATCCTCCAGATACATCCATTTGCCCAAGAATTTCAGAGGTCATGAGTTCAATTCCCAGCAACCACATGGTGGCTCACAACCTTCTGTAATGAGATCTGATGCATTCTTCTGGTGTGTGTTTGAAGACAGCTACAGTGTACTCATATAAATAAAATAAATCTTAAAAAAAAAAAAGAAAAGATAGTCATGAGAGGGGGCTGGAGAGATGGTTCAGCAGTTGAGAGCACTGACTGCTCTTCCAAGGGTCCTGAGTTCAATTCCCAGCAACCACATGGTGGCTCACAGCCATCTGTGGTGGGATCTGATGTCCTCTTCTGGTGTGTCTGAAGACAGCTACAGCATACTCATATATAAACAAACAAACAAACAAACAAACCTTTAAATAAAAAGATAGTCATGAGAGGCAGATGAAAGGAGGGAACTGGAAGGAAAGGAGAGGGGAATGGGGGGGGGGGTGTCAGGATCAGGTTCAGGGAAGGTCAGGAGGTGATGGCTAGATGGCCATGAAAATGAATGGAAATCTGAAAATGACTGGGGGGAAGGGGGGGCTACCTCCAGGTCCAGACAGAGACCTGGGATATGGGAGGTGCCCAAGAATCAATGGGGGTGACCTTAGCTGTGACTCACAACATTGAGGATATGAAACCTGAAGAGGCTACCTCCTGTAGCCAGGCAGGAACCCCAATGGATCGAAAGAGACACCAACATACCCACAACACTTTCAACCTAAAATCTGTCCTGTCTACAAGAAATGCAAGTACAGGGGAGGGAGCAGAGACTGGAGGAATGGCCAACCAATAACCAGCCCAACTTGAAACCCATCCCATGGACAAGCACCAATCGTTGATACTATTAATGATACTCTGTTATGCTTGCAGACAGAAGCCTAACATGGCTGTCCTGAGAGGCTCCACCCAGCAGCTGACTCAGACAGATGCAGAAACCCACAGCCAAACAGTGGATGGAGCTTGGGGACTCTCATGGAGGAACAGGAAGAAAAATTGAAGGCCGCAAAGGGGACAGGAACTTCACAGGAAGACCAAGAGTCAACTAACCTGCACCCTGAACCACCAACCAAAAAGCATGCACAGGATGGACCTAGGCCTCCCCATACATATGTAGCAGATGAGCAGCTTGGCTTTCATGTGGGCGCTGAATAACTGAAGCTGGGGCTATCCCAAAAGCTGTTGCCTGTAAGTAGGATATGTCTTCTAGCTGGGCTGCCTCTGGGAGAAGATGTGCCTAGCCTTGCAGAGACTTGAAGTGCCAAGATGGGGTGATATCAAGGAGAGCCCCACCCACTAAGAGGAGAAGTGGGAGGAATGGGGAAGGATTTAAAGGTGGGCATTCCTATGAAGGTACTGTGGATTCTCTTTCTTTTTTTTTCTTTTTCTTTTTCTTTTCTTTTTGTTTCCTTGGATCTTTAAGGTATTTTAGTGGGGAGTTTAAGCAGGGTTAGTGGAAACTCAAAAGGAGAGTAAAGATAAAAATAAGGAACAGGGAGCTGGAGCGGTGGCTCAGCAGTTCAAAACACTGGCTGCTCTTCCAGAGGTCCCAGGTTCAATTCCCACACAGGGAAGTTCACAGCTGTCTGTAACTCTGAGATCTGATACCCTCACACAGACACACATGCAGGCAAAACACTAATGCACATTAAAATATAAATAAATGAATAGACAGATAGATAACAGCAGGGGTGGAGTAAAAGAGAGGGATCCCTTCAGCTTTCTCCACAAGACTAAGTCCCTAAAACAGGGGGTGAGTCCTGAGGGTATAGCTCAGCAGCTGGGCACTCACCTTGCACAATCTAAGCAGTAAATTTTATCCCTGCACTGGGATAAAAGACCAATAAATTTGGTTACAGAAAAAGATAATTAAACATCTGAAAATGATAAATATAATTGCAAAGTTAAAAAAAAAAAGTCAAAGCCTTGCAATGCAATGCTCACTTCAGCAGCACATATTTTAAGAGTGGAACAATCCACAGATGTATGGATGGCTTCTGTGTGTAAGGACGACACCCAAAGTTGTGAAACAAATTAAGTCAACTTTACCTACTAGGGTGAAAAAACTGTCTGCCTTGTTAATAAATTGTCATAATTCACTTTCAAAAAAGAAGAATTTGCAATGCAGGTGATAGATGGTAGCTCATTTCTATATCTGCAACTATTAAAATTAATAATCTAACTACCTATAAAAATCAGGGATGGGAGCAGGGTGATACTGGTACATGCCTTTAAGCCCAGCACTCAGGAGGCAGAGGCAGACAGACCTCTGAGTTCAAGGACAGCCTGGGCTACCTATAAAAATCTTGCCTCGAAAAACAAACAAGCAAACAAACAAATCAAAAACATTAGGTCTGGGCTATGTAGGTCAGATATAGAGCATTTGCCTAGCATATACAAGGTCAATACTCAGTACCAAAATAATAACAATATAGATTTATATTTATATTTAATAGTTAAATAATATTAAGTTAAATTTTATTAGTTATATATAAGCATAAATATTTAGTATTTTAACATTAAAACAATTTAATAAATTAATAGTTAATGTAATTATATATGGCAATAGCTATTGTTTATATTAAATATTAGCTTCTAATATTTATAATAATTTGTTATTATAAATCATAGGAAAGGCATGGTAAACAAGAATCCTCACAGATAGAATATTCTTCCAAGAGTGAATGAACGGTTTGGCCTTTGGACCTAACAAATCCACTTCTAAAACTGCATTGTGAATAAATGGCGATGTTGAAACAGTAAGTCTGTACAATAAAATTCTTTTCACCTTATGGAGAAATTATCTTTAAAAATGTACACTGATATGTTTTCCTTCTTTATATTCCCCTGACATTACACCTGTACAATCCCAGCACTTGAGGGATATGGAACCAGAAACTCTGGTCATCCTTAGCTAGACTAAATTGCCACTTCAAAACTAATCTGGGAAAATGGAAACCTGCTAAAAAAAAAAAAAAAAAAGGTAAAAAGTAAATAGTAAGCAAGCACCTACCCCCTCCCATTACTAGGACACAAGCTGTTGGCCTATGTGGGCCACCACCCCCTAAAGCAGATTCTGCTTGCACTCTCGTTTACAGAAATGGTAGTACACAGATACTGAGACAATAACCAAGGATATCAAGATGAGCAACCAGAGTACCAAAGTTTGCCAACATCCCTAGTCCATCACTGCCTAATCACACATTTGCTTTGTAAAATGCTTTCCTTTATCTCATAGAAGTTTGGCCTACAATGGAACAATATCTCCAGCTCTCCTGATGTCTTTCTTTTCTTTTCATTATTTTCAAAATGAGAAAAGTAAGTCTTCAGTTTTGGTGCATGCATCAGAATGTCAATACTTAACTATACTATACACACCCCTCAAGAAAGCAGTAGGATGGATACAGATAAACATCTTTCAAAAGAGAGTCGATGGATCTGATTTTTTTAAAATTTCAAGACAGAGTTTCATTAAACAATCCCAGCTGGCCTTCAACTCACTCTACAGCACAGGCAGGCCTTGACCTGCAACCCTTCCTATCCATCTTCCCAGTACCTAGATCACAGGCCTGTACCACCAGGCCTGATCTGACCCAGTCATGTTGTCTGGATAGAGAATTGTACCCTGAAGAAATCAGGCACTTGGTCATTTGTTCCACTAATATCAATGTTGAGAACACGTAGCAGTTCTGAGGCTGAGCAGAAAGTATAATGGTGAGCAAGGAGGAAAGAGCAAGTACAGTCCACTCCTTAGGCATCGTCCTTGATGATTCCCGACAGTGGCATAAGGAGGAAGGTCAGTTATTAGATGATGTTGTCACATTTGGAAAAAATGTTCAAGTCGTTTTCTCATTTTATGATTCATTTTTGTCACCTTGTAATCATGCACATGTTTGTGCATGTGGATGCAGGTGCTCATGTAGGCCAGAGGCATCTGACTGTCTGGAGCCAAGGTGGGTCCTAGGAAGAGTCCTCTGTAGGAGCAGTACTAACTCTTAACTGCTGGCTGGGCCATCTCTCCAGTTCCTAGGGTCTTTTTCCTAATCATTAACTGTCAGGGGGATTCAGTGGGATCTCACTTTTCTGAAGTTGTTAAAGCAATAACACAAATACTCATTTCTGTATGCTTAAATTATATCCATGGGGATTGGGGAAGAAAAAAAATCCCCCACCCAAAACATTCCCTAAATCAAGTATTGTAAACTATATTAATTGAGTCTGGATGATTGCAATGTGGATAAGAATTGTTTTCATTATTACCCCTGCAAACGGTTAAATAAAAGAACAAGGATGTTTATAAAGATACTATAATGACAATGTTAATCCTAATGACAAGTTAAATAAAAGAACGACTTTTAGAAAAGCCAAAACACAAGTAGCTGCCCAACAGAATTTAAAAAGAAAATCGCCTACTAGAAGAGCAAAAGGCTTTATCCACTAGCAAGCACAAAAAAAAAAAAAAAAAAAAAAAAAGCAAAAGAGAACCGGATAGAGGAAGCATAATTTAGAAATACTTTTTTTTTAAGCACAAAGGGCGGGGTGGAGTGGGCAGGACTACGATACCGCGGTCAACATTGCCATCTAGCGGCCACAGAAATTGAGACTCACCCTCACGGAACAAAATATTTTTTCTGCCGCTTTTCAGTCAACCGTCGTAGAAATGAAGACTCCGGAAGGTAAGCGGAATGGAGAAAACCGCCAAAGTCACTCGTACTTGCCTAAAAGAGCACGGCGATCGGAATCCGCGATGAAAGCCCAAACGCCCATCCTCGCCCTAGCGAAAATCAGCCGAAGTCCCACCCTCTCACCGGAAGGAAGCTGTAATCTGCGGTCTGGGATTGGCTGATTTTCGCGTTTGCGCAGTGGTACGAGTGAGGTCGCTGCCAGCTTCCCTAAGCATTGCCTGTAACTTCCAAAGCGCCTGTTGTAGGCCTAAGGACAGAGCTTGTGACTTGCAGCCACACAGCCCTGGTCTCCTCATGTTCTAGCCATTCGAGCCTTGAGCCAGATCTCCTCCCGATCAACCCACCCTTGCAGCCCTTACCTCTCGGATCATAAAGCCTTTTTGGATGATTTTACATCCTTTACCAAAAGAAGGTATACTTTGAACAGTATTGTACACAAATGATCTATATTGCTTCCTTTCTTTTCTCTCTCTCTCTCTCTTTCTCTTTCTTTCTTTCTTTCTTTCTTTCTTTCTTTCTTTCTTTCTTTCTTTCTTTTCTTTCTTTCTTGTATGTTTGCTTGTGTTTGAGCCAGTGTCCTGTAGTCGAAGCTGGTCCAGAACTTGGCATTTCACCAAGGCCAGATTTGCACTCCTCATGGCTCCACCTCTAGAATGCTGCTGAAATTATAGGCAGTGCTGCACCAAGTTTGGGAATGGGAATCAATTCTTACTGACAGTGACTTTAGCATCAGGACTGTTTTGGATGTGTAGTTTACTAGTTTTTTTTTTTTTTTTTTTTTTTTTTTTTTTTTCTTCTCATGGGATTTTATTAAGAAGGCAACCTTGAGGTCAGGGCTCTAGAGAACTTTTCTTCCAGCTATTTGAGCCTTTGTTATTTTCCTGGAATTAAGTCTCTGTGTTCTCTGGTCATGCACCTTTCTTTACTGTATTGAAGAGAAGCCAAATGGAGCATCCAGGCAGCAGAGATCCCTGTGTCCAGCCTAGCAACTCCTTGGTGCATTGCACTTTTTTTTTCCTCTCCTAAGTTTCTTTTATTTAAACAAATAGTTTTGCAATGAAAATCCCTGAAAAGACGCTGTGTGTGGTTGTGTCTATGTCTGCAGAAACTGGTGGACACACTGGAATTTCAGAATTATGGAGAGATTAGAATTGTGCAGGTTTGGAGGCTAACTGCTTTATCTTGAGCTAGTTTCAGCCTTCCTGGCCCCACTCAGTATCTGAACACTAACACCTGGTGATAATAGAAAAAAATCTTTTGGAAGGTGGTAACTTTAAAACTAACATCTTGCAATAAATAAATACAAAGCTCATTGACACTATTAACTTAAAGCTAACATTCTGTGATAATAAAAATCTCTTAGAAGCTATTTGCTTAGGACTAATATCTTATGATAATAAATAAATAAAAGCCCCTTAGAAGCTATTAATTTAGTAGAGCATTAGCTCTGCCAATCCCAGAGTTAAGAATGTCATCAGATATCATCTTAGGCCTATAGATTAGCTCTTCCATCTTGTTCATACCTCTCTGGTTTACCCATCAATGTATTTTAAACGTGCCTTGATTCATGACTTCCTTTGTTCTATAAAACTATTTTTAAAAAATAAAACTATAAAACTGCTTCCATGATGGAACTTGACATTGGGGTAAACTAATTCTGTGTTCCTGGGCCAAGGTCCCACAAAATGGATCCAGAAGAAAGTATCTCTTATTCCCTTGAAGATGGGAGCTGTGGTTTTCACAACAACTGCATGAAATCCACTGATCTCTATGATATCTAGCCTTTCCTCTACTTGTGCCCTAGACAGGTCAGTAAAATGAGAGTCAAAGGAAGTAAGTGAACTTGGCTCTCCTTAAGAGTATCATGCATCTGAAAGTAATGTTTCTAAGGCAGGTCTGCAACGTTGTAAAATACTAAAGAAACCCTTAAGAGATTACTGTAAACAAGGAGATAGTGGCTTATACCTTTAATCCCAGCACTACAAAGGCAGGCAGACCTTTGTGATTTTGAGGCCAGTCTGGTCTACACAGCAAGTTCCAGGACAGCCAGGGCTACAGAGAAAAACCATATCTGGACAAAGATTTTAAAATAAGTAAATAAATAAATAAATAATAACTTTTTAAAGGTAGATTATTGGTAAATAAAAATTTCATCCTTTTAAAACTAATATATTAGCCAAACATGGTGGTGTATACCTTTAATCCCAACACTTGAGAAGCAGAGGCAGGTAGATCCCAATGAATTGGGGGCCAGCCTAATCTAAACAGCCAGTTTCAAGCTGACCAGACTATACTGAAACCTTGTCTCAAAATAAAGTAAATAACTAAATGAGTAAAAGATAAAGCTAATGTATTGCTGCCACCTTATTGCATAGAACCAGTGTTCTGCCTAAACCATATAGAGGCATCTGGACTTCACACAAAGGCACTGAAAGCTAATCTCTACAGATGTTTGAGGCTTTGTATTTCAGGTGCATGGGTTTTTATTGCCACTACCAATGTTGACTTTACCAAATATTACATCAGGCTTTTGTCTATAAATAATTCCTACTGGTATCTTAGATTGTATTAATTGGTTACAACATTAGAAGCTAGAGGGGAGCTCCTAACTCACCTGAAAAGTAGAATTCCAGAGTCTGTGTCCTTTTCTATTAAAAAAAAAAAAATCACGTGGCTAAGACTGCATATGTGTTTTTAAGAATCAAAGCTGACAAGCTTCAGAATGAATGGGACACCAGAGCACATGGCCAGAAGTAGGAGGCATCTCCTTGTCTGTCGGTGGTTTACAAATGGGGATGTCTGCTCAGCCCTTTCCTAAAATCCTAAGACTTGAGGTTTGTTTAGACTCATCCAAGCCTGGGCGCCATAGTGTCAAAGGCAAAACAAAACAAAAGAAAAACCACATTTATCTTGCATTTTTGAGTGATGTTTTTTTCTTTGTTTGTTTTTTTTTGTTTTTGACAGGGTTTTTCTGTATAGCTCTGGCTGTCCTGGAACTCACTCTGTAGACCAGGCTGGCCTCGAACTCAGAAATCTGCCTGCCTCTGCCTCCCAAGTGCTGGGATTAAAGGCGTGCACTACCCCACCAAGTGTTTTGTTCTCTATCTCGTTCTCTCTCTAACTCTCCCTCTCTCCTCTCTCCTCTCCCCCCCCCCCAGCCAGCTGAATTATCACTGCAATTTCCATAGAACAAGGAGTAGAGTGACTGCTTAGTCCTAGCTTCTAAAATATATGACAGGAGACACTGGCCATTTATGGTTGTTAGAGTGGTTCTTTGAGAGGTGTTTTTCTTTACTGGTGTTTATTCATTTATTTACTTATTTTTCATGGAGCTGAAGGTTGAACACAGAGCCTCACGTGTAATTGCAATGGTATGCCCACAGAGTACGCCTTTGAAAACTATTAAAACTAATAATATCTGAAACTTTATAAATTCATTGTACACAGCATATAAAACTAAATATGCCAGTATTGAAGGTATTAAATAATATTAAACCTACAAAAAATTTAATGATGTTCTACTAAATAAAAAACAAGAGTCAACTCTCTATTTAGCAACATTTACAAAATCATAGATAAGGCCATGCTACAATGATGGAGACACTGGAAAATGTTCTCAAACAAAGGAACTTGGAATTCTGTGTCTACAATTCTGCTAGATAAATAATTAAAAGGATAGCTTCTGTGTTGGAGAGAGAAAGCCAAGATGACTTACCACTCCTCACAATAGTTCTATTTGGAGACTTAAAAGCATCAGGCCATAGGCAGCCATCATGAAAGAAAAAGCCTTCAGTTGCAAAGAACAAAGGGAATTTTTCCTCCTACTGGGTTAGGGTTAGGGGGAAGAGATTCTATGCCATGTGACCTAACATATTTGCCACATAGTATGAAGACATGCAAGGCACCTGATAAGAATTGAGGCTTTAATTCCCAGCCACATTGAGCATGCGCAGGGCTGGGGAAATGGTCACTGGGGAAAACTCTGCAGAGGCTTGGATTTTCTTTGTAGCTTGCAGCTCTCTAGGGGAGAGAAATACCTCTGTCAGAGCTGCCAAGTTCAGAGCCACTCTATATAGCTGTGCTCTGACAGGAAGGCTGCAGGGCGTATGGCCTAGTTTGGAGGAAAGAGCAGATAGATGGTCTGTAACCTAATCTCCCCATATAAGACAGGTTATCTAAAGCATGGGAATGGCTTGTTAACTGAGGTATAGAGTACCAGGCATGGAGGCCCACGCCTAGCGGCCAGCCTGGTCTGCATAGTGAGCTCCAGTATAGCTGAGACCACATAGAGAGACTTTGTCTTTAAAAAAGAAAAAAAAAAAAAGAGTGCAGTGTAGTGGGGCAGGTTTCAGGGTGGCAGCCTGGGGCAGGCTCCAGGTGACCAAAGCACAGTGTGAGATCAGACACAAGATCCAGAGGAAATTATAAGAATTGGGAGCTTATGTGGGTCAAGAACTTCCTGATTACATTATGGTGGTGGTAGCCAACAAGAGGACCTGTTCCTGTTTCTAAGGAACAACACAATTCAATTCACTGTATGGCTCCATAGTGTATTAGATAAACTTCGCTCTGTTACAACTGAGCCCTTTAGTCTAAAGTCTCCTGGTACCAGCATCTTTGATAGTTAGGGAGATCAGAGAAGGCACATGCTGCCATCCCTCCCCTTGCCATTTCTAGCTCTAGACCTGAAAACAAGGAATTCCAGAGTTTCTACAAGTTCACAGGAGCAGAAATCTACTAATGTCAGACATTCATATGATGGTAGAGCTTCCACCCAGCTAATGTCAATAGTGAAATCTCTGAGGGAGACAGCACCCTCTGAAGATGTGATTGACATCAAGCCAGAACCAGATGATCTCATCGATGAAGACCTCAATTTTTTGCAGGAGAATCCCTTATCTCAGAAAAAATCTAGAGTGACACTTCTATTGAATCTAGCCCTTTTATTGAAATGTATCAACCACCTGCAAGTAGAAATGCAACTTTCTCAATACTTACTTTATCCAAGTTGCTTCTGAAGAAGGGGCTGTAAGTGTCTTCTAGGATGGGCCCTCCCACACTAATCATTAATAAAGAAAATGCCCCAAGGGTTTGCCCACAGCTCAATCTGGAGCAGGTTTTCTTAATTAAGATTCCTTCTCCCCAGATAATTTTATGGTGTTGACAATAAATAATAACAATAACTGTCTAGAGCTATCTAGGATGGGCTAAGGCTAGCAGATGGCCTTCCTGAAGGTAGTGGCCCAAAGGGACTTCACCTCAGGATTGCTTCTTGCAGCTTATATGCCTTTCCTGTCATTATTAAGTTAATATAATTATCCCAGGGCATTAGCCCCCCCCCCTATTAATCAGATTTCCTGCAGATGAACATAAAAGATGAACTTCCATGAATTAATGCCATTTAGATGAGATAATGATTCTACAGAATTCCTGATTTGATTCAAATAGTTTTAGGAAGAAAGTTTTAAGAGATGTCTTAGTCAATTTGCTAGAAAGATGTAACAAAGATAGAATCAAGAATAGAATGTGCCCACTCCTCATACAGTAAGTAAAGGCTCCATAATAAGAAATACAATGAGCTTTCATAATTACACTAAAAAGAGAAGTAGGCTTGGGACAAATTTGTGTTCAAGGAAAAGCATTTAGGTCCAAGGAAGAAGCCACAGGTGTGCACTATGATAAGGCACAGCCATGTAAAAACTATTGCATTGAACTTACAACAAGCTTGCAGAAGGACACACTGCTTTGACTGTAACTCCCATTTTATATAACATTTTATCTCTGAGGTAATTTCCTAAAGAACTTTTTTACCTAAGATTTAAAAGACCAGAGAAAGGAAAGTTATTAGATGGTTTGGCTTGGGGAGCTCTGCTCCATCAATCTATCTATCCATCCATCCATCCACCCAAATGTGTATGTCTGTTTGTCAGTACATAATTATGTAGGTATGTGTGTGCATGTAAGCATGCATGAATACTTGTGGAATATATGAGACGGGCAGTTGGGCCCAACAAAAATGTGAATGTGTTAATGTGCAAATGAGAATGTGAATGAGAATCTAAATATATGTATGAATGTATATGTGTCTGTCCATATCTGCCTGTATAACACATCTTAATTCTTATCCTTTCCCTCCTCTCTGGTTCACAAAGAGTTAACCTGCCTAGCCAGGGAGACTTCTGTCTATCTGGACAGAGAAGTGAGTGATAACAATACTTTTTTATTTAGTTCCCCACTGTGAGGCAACAGGTGTTGCACACCCAAGCCAGTGGTTTTTAACCACAGAACAAGCAAGAACGTTTTTAGGATGTTTAGAAGTTATCAGCAAGCACTCAGTATAGAGAGCTAGAAGGCCAGAGACCATCAGTCTTTTCAGACTACCTGTGTGGTTATTTGCCAAGAGCTAGACTCTGCCTCTAGTATGGTCTTCTTGTTTGTTTGTCTTGTTTTGTTCCCCTGGCTCAGGAAATTACAGACTATTAACCATTCATATTAAGCATTCTCAAAAGAGCCTGCCCAGGAAGGTTCCTACTGTCTCCAGTCTGATGTTATCAGCCATGAACTGTGGTGTATATAACATAACAGATGATGCTGACCAAGATATTCAGGTGTCTCCAATGATGTCTGGGAAGCAGCTGAGAACTTCGGTGAATGGTCCTTTCATTTCATTTCTTCCAGCCTAGTATCTCCCACTACTCTGGCTCACATCTCATCTCTTCCTTCAGTAGCGACACCATCCTTTAGTTGCTTCTGCCATGACACTCCCAGCAGCTCTTGGGCCCTCCATCTATTCTGAAGAAAAGACCTGTTTCCACAGCTGCCACTTCACCTGTCCCCTACCCAAAGATGGAAAGCATGTTGCCTGGGGGATTAATAAATCAGAACCCTGATTTATCAGGAAAAAAGGAGAAGGCCAAGGCTAAAATGGGGTGAGATAAACACAGGAACATGTAAGTGTGCTAAACCACAAGGGCATAGACACAAAGAACTGTGTATTCGAATCCCAGCAAGATTAGCCTTGGAAGTGGTGAGACGTTCTCAGATTTTCCCAAGTAGTTGATGAACGAAGCACTCTTCAACAGCCGCTATCAAACCACATTAAAAATCAAGAGTCTTCCTCCCGGAGTCCAAAACTGAATTCTCCACCTTTCTTTCGGTGCCTTTTGCCAGTCTGCTGTCTGCCCCTGTTTATCTCTCTGTAACAAAGGGCTGGACTCTATATTTATTGAACACGTCAGAAAGCATGGTATGGGAAAGAGATGAGGAATACTTTACAGAAATCCTTAATACAGTTTTTCAAGGGAAGAAGTTGGTTTACTCACCCCAACTGACCCAGATATCATTCAAAATCTCAAATAGATGCTACAGCCACATATTTTTTGCAAGATTTATGTGATACTTGTTTTCTTTCAGGTTGCTTTCAACCTGTTGGCAGTTTTCAGCAAATGGTTACCACAAAACACAGACACACACACACACACACACACACAGAGAGAGAGAGAGAGAGAGAGAGAGAGAGAGAGAGAGAGAGAGAGAGAAAATGTGTGTGTGTGTCCTGAGCATGGAAGAACACATAGTTTAAGGTATAATCTATGTATTTAGCATAGATTTTTAAAAAAAAAAAACTGTTTACATGGAAAGCCCAAGGCATAGGAGGGTTGGTTACAATGTTCTCTTCAAGGCAGGCTAAACTTAAACAGGCTACGCACATACTAGGACAATTGTGTAACTAGTTTTAATTAGCCTCAAGACACATTAGCAACTTAGTTGCAAGGTCTAGCAAAAGCCCTGCCTGGTCACTGGATTTTCATTTGTTTGGTATCTTCAAGATATTTTAGAGAGTTTAGCTGGAGCACGGGAAAACAGGAGAGTTCGATTTTATGCCAAATGTGAAACCATAAAACAAGCATGTGTGGCTTGCCTGGCCTGCACCCCATCCTGGACTTCAACCAAAGCACCAAGTAAAGAAAGGGGGGCCTTCAGACTTAACTACCAAAAAATCATTTAGAATCATCTAAATATCAGACAACCACAACCACAATTAAAAAGCAAGACATGAATAAAGTATGTGCAATTTTTGGCAGCATATATAACACACACACACACATACACACATGCTCCATGTAATAGCTAATATTGGTGATAAAGCAAATTATAGCAGGCTATCTGTCCTTATAAGGGCACAATCTAAGAGCTGTTGGTGTATTTGTATAAGCAGATGCTGTCAACACCTTAATTTAGTCTTGTAGCTATGGTGCTATACAAATATCAAGTCAGTTAAGAAGGGTCTTAGAACACAACAAGAAGTACACTGTAGTGTACTGGTCTCCTTGGCCTGTTGCACACTCTACAGTATATGTGTTTGCAGAATGCTTTCCTGCTCTCAGCACAAGAATGGAAGACAAGACATGCTAGGAAAAATACAAACCAGCAAGGAATGGGGATTTTCAAAATACTGCTTTATGTACACAAGTGTTTTGCCTGCATGTATGTATTGTGCACTGCATGCAAGCCCAGTGCCTGCTGAAGCTAGGTGTCAGATATGTTAGGACTTTGGGACTGTAGTTACAGGTGGTTGGGAGCCACTATATTGGGGCTAGGAATCAAACCAGGGATGTCTGCAAGAGCAACAAGTGCTCTTAACCTCCAAGGCAACTCTCCGTCCTCAGATATTTTTAAAAATAATTCTAATGTGATATGTCTTACTCACATGTAAGTATTAAATGAACCCAGAAGGTAGTGGAAACATGTACTGGTTTGGACTTTCCACCAATGAAGGAGTGTGAGGTGGCTAAGCTACAGCCTCTATGAACCCGTGAACTGTCAGCATTGGGAGATTCCTAAAACATACGAGGACAACACTGTGGAAGCCAAGAAACCAGGTTTGTCTAGCACATGTGCACAGCTCATGAGATGTCTCTTCCGGATCCTCTGTCTCCCTATGAACTGCGGGGGACCCTTAGGATGCCTAGATCAATGGAACATTAAGAAATGGGCCTCACTGGTGTTCATTGGACAGAAGGGCTGCTAGTCAAGATTATATAAGAGCCAGACTTTCCCCTATTGGAACTGACTTCACTCAAGGATAAGGTCATTTATTTCTTTCCAAAAAGTGTGTGTTCGTGGGGACAGGGTTGGCCTTTTTGTGCCAGGGAGCATTTGTGAACTTCAAAAGGCCACCAAGGAGCCGATTCTGATGCAATCACACTAGGGTCTCTTTATTCAAGCTTGAGCCTGGGCCATAGCACAATCCCTAGGGCATTAAAACGGGAGGGTGCCGCCTGGAGCCCAGTTTCAGGCAAGCATTTATAGAAGCAAAAAGCAGGTATTCAGCCTGGCACATATTTGATTGGGGGACCATTATGGCCTTTAACATCACTGGCTTGTGCTGGGCCAAAAACTTCATTTCTGTTTTCCTCTTGATTGGTGGTTGTTAGGAAGTGAAGTGCCAGGAGCTGACTTGTAACCTGGAGGTGCAGACTTGTTGGGGAATAACTTGGAAACTGGTGCTAGGTACTGGCCTGTTAACTTGAGTTCAACCTTAGGCCAGGTTCTCTAAGATGGAGCCTGAACCCAAAAGATCTGGCCTCTCACCCAGATCAGTCTCCAATCATGGTATTCTCCAAAGATATCAGTGGATGTAAGCAGGGTGCAGTGAAGCTAAGAACCCTCTGCTATAGGCCTCAGGTGCTATCTGACAACACACTTAAGAGTTTTGGTTGGTGGAAGCTAAGGGTCTATTTATGTTTACTTGACAGTCTCAAGGATGCTGGATCAAATTCTGATGGGCAAGGAATGTTAAAGATAACTCAAGCTAATCTGACTCTGTACCTATAACAATGCAGCTCTCAAGGACCACAGTTCTTACCAGTCAATAAGCCTTGGAAAATCTTTAAGGCAGGACAGGTTTTGTTTCTGGGACCTTTACACACCTTACAAGAACAAAATATTTATACTGGAAAAGTTTAGCTGTGAAGACTAGAACGAAGCCTTTAGTCACACCTCAGCTCTTGCTCAACAAAAGGAATCAGTATAGTAGGAAATAAACTACAGGGCTGGAGAGATGGCCCAGCAGTTAAGAGCACTGACTGCACCTCCAGAGGTCCTGAGTTCAAATCCCAGCAACCACATGGTGGCTCACAACCATCTGTAATGGGATCTGATGCCCTCTTCTAGTGTGTCTGAAGACGACAACAGAATACTCATACAAATAAATAAATAAAATCTTCAAAAAAGGTAATAAACTATAAATATATGTAAAATCCTGATCTATTTATTATCTGTAATAATGACTTGAGAATTACCACACACTTGAGAATCATACAAATAACTCATCTCTGAAAAAATATCAATTTGTTATAAATTCAAATTTATATCAGGCATGGTGACAGGAGGAGCCAAGGTTCAAGGCCACTCTCTCACCTCAAAGTGAGTTGGAGGCCAGCATGGGCTAATTGAGATTTTTTTTTTTTTTTTTGCTAAAAAAAAAACAAAAGTAGGCTCTATCGACATCTCCCGCATACCTTCATCACGGAAAGGAGCACAACTCTTAGATGCTAAAAATTTAGTCTACACTTTCCCCCAGAGACCATACAAGATTATGCACGAGCTTTAACTGTTTAGACAATAATGCCTCTAGGATTTTGTTGTGTTGCTTTAGTGTGTGCAGATGCCAACTCCTGGTGATGCTCCACTGTATTTTTGAGACAGGGTTTCTAACCGAACCTGGAACTCACTGGCTGTTAAAACCTGAGGATCTTTTGTCTCCACTCACTGGGCACTAGAGTTACAGATCCATGCTGTCAGGTCCAAAAGAAATGCACAAATGGCTCTCTGTGGTGCCAAGTAGCATACCAAAGCACCTGCTGGCCTCCAGATCTCAGTGTTAATCAGAACCTGTGGCTCTTTTCACCCCGCCTCCCACCCTAAACTTCTCCAGCTCCTGGGTGGGCTTCCTTAACCTAGTTCCTCATTCCTATATAGCCCAATCACTTCAGAAATGCCAACTTTATGGCCCCTACTCTCTTGGCCCTCTTGGGTTTGCCCCCCCCTTTGGTTCTCTTCTCTGGTTTCCCAAACTTCTAGTCTATGACTTTCTTCTCTCACTGTACTCTTCTTCATACATACAATAAAAGCCATCACTTCAACCATACCTTGGAGCAGTCACATCCTCACAAAAGCATGTGCCACAATGGCCAGTTTTTAAATGAGTATGTACTGAGCTCATGCCCTCAGGCTTGCACAAAGATTTTTACCAACTGGGGCATCTCCCCAATGATGTTTCTTAATGACAGAGAAACAGAGACTGAAAGATCCACAGAACTGTTGGGCACTGTTCTGTTGCTATGCTGTTAAAGAAATTTTAAAAGATGAATGAGAAAACAAACCAATACTTTATGGTACCTGCCACTAAGATAGGGAGTTCAGATTTATTTGTATTTTTTGAAAAATTATGTTATTAAAAAATTTTTGACAATTAGAAGAAAAAAGTTCACTCTTTCAAAATGGTTACTAAGACAAGGAAATATAAAATATAACAGGGAAAATGTAATGTTATACATAGCAGTTATACATGTAAATGAGACTCAGTGTAATGATTGCATAAATATTATAAAGCAATGGTGCAAATACTGATGTTCGTGTATTTTAAATGTACTGGTATAAATGAAAAAAAGCAAGACAATTATAACGAAAATATAATTAATGGGACTGTCCGTAAGAATTATAATTAATAAACTTTCAGAAATGTCAAAAGGTTAAATGAAGCCTATATTGAAATAACTTGTCCTAGATCAAATAACTGTCCCTAGATTAAAGTACAAGTTGAAGAAATACTGGATAAAGCCTTTCAGAGAAGCCAAAAGCAGAGGAGGTGAGGTGCCTAGGCCACCCAGTTTAGAGGGTTAAAAAAAAATGTTGAAAAGTTCAGGTGGTGGTTTTGAGGCAGGCAAAAGAGTTCAGAAGGACAAAACCCAATTGTCTTAGGCAAGCAGTCCTTACCCAAGCAAGGAAGAGGGAGGAAAGGAATGTATTTCAAAAGGAGAGAAAAAAAAAGTCGTTCTGGTTTTTTTTAAGCACAAAGGGCGGGGGAGAACCAGAACCTGGCGGCAGCAGCGAACCCTACTGCCATCTACTGGTCAGAGAAACCTAGATATGACATGCAATTCTGAGCGTCAACACCGTCGATAGCAAGGAATCGGGGAACCAAACCGGATAAAAAGAGAGGGACTATAGGATGCACTTATGGGTACTAAGAAAGCCCAGGAAACCTCCAGAAGAGAGGGTTATAGGACCTAAGGGCGCCGAGGGAACCTGCTCTCGGCAAGGCGGCCTTCCTTAGTCCCGCCCCCGGAGCCATAGCAATAGCAGCAGGAAGTCCCGGACACAAGGGGCGGACTCAGCTAGATCATCTTTGGATTGGCTAGTACACTAATGATGCATAGTTCCGCATTGCGGCTGTGGGCGTTTTCCTGCTTTTCATTTATGCATCTGTCCTCTCCCTTTTTATATATATAAGCAAGGAGTTTGCACAGGGGACATGCTGCCTTGCCGCTATGTCGCCCCACTTTCGATCTCGATCCAGTGCACTAAGTGCTCTTCGCAAGGCACCCGACTTCCCGCTGACCGAACTCGGTGCCTGAGCAGGCTGCCACTTCAGCCTTTCTAAAGGGTATGTTCTTCCTCTCTAAGGTTGAACACTTCGTATATTTTAAAATCTGGTGGGAAAATCATTACAAAACAAAACTAGTAGAGGGGATGTGGAGCGCTTCTGGGTTTTCTTGTAGCCAGGTATCCTTTCCAAGCTCCAAAAAGGATCTTTGATCCTGCTTGGCTGCAGCCATTTTTGTCTCCAGAAATAATTTTCTTGGGCTGCAAACGATTTTCAGTTTCTCAAGCCACTAGATGGCAATGTTGTACAACAAAAGAACCTTTACGCTTACTCCCCCGCCCTTTGTATTTAAAAAAAATTGTAAGCTGGGTTTTTTTTTTTCTTTCTCCTTGCTATTCTTTTGAGTCAGTCTGAACAGAGAATAAACTAGGCCAATTTCTGCTCATTGCCTCTGTACAAAATCCACTTCTTTTCAATTTGGATTTTTTCCTATGGGCTCTCCTTGGCACCCCAGCAACATCTATTTCCACTTTAATGTTTTTTCTTCACCCCCCCCCCCTTTTTCCCCAAATTTGTTCAGAGTTGGAATACTGAGACATTTACAGTGGGGAATCATCACAGTAGCAAAATTACTTATGAAGGAGCAGCGAAAAGTTTTTGGTGGGGGATACCAGTGTATTATATAGAGAACTTTTAATTTCTAAAAGTTTTTCTATTTTGTATTTCCACTTCTATTGTATTTCCACTTCTCCCTCCAACTCTCATCAGCTCCCTTTTATTACTGTTACACACACACACACACACACACACACACAAATAATCTTCAGAGTTCCCTTAGTGTTGTTCAAATGTGTATGTTCTTAAGAATGACCTCTTGGGGGTTGGAGGTCATGGGGAAAGATCTGTTGTCCTTCTCTTGGAAGTCCCTAAATTGCCTGTGGCTCTTTAGCTCAATTTGTGGCCTTGTGAGGTAGCTCCCTATCCAGTGGCATGTCAATTGGTGCCCTTGTTCAGGTCTTTTTAGATGACCATACTGTTGAGATTTCACTGTCATATCCGAAGGCAGTCTCACAGCTTACTACCTGCTCCTCTGGCTCCTACAATGTATCTGCCTCCTTCTTCCAAGATGGTCCCTGAGTCCTCCCTGTAGGGCCTGTTGTAGAAGTATCAATGGGGTGGGGCAAACCACTGCCATTTTTTTCTATGCATTCTGACTAATGACAGATCTTTGTAAGTTTTCACCTGCTATAAAGAGAAGCTTCTGATGAAGGGTCTACATTTTTTCCCCTGTGCATATGCAGATAAATATTTAGAATGCAGTTAAATACCATACTATTTAGGGCAGTGGCAGTAGTGGGTTCTCACCTAGGTAGCATGGCTTCAGCAGTCATGAGTAGTTGGCTAACTCTATATAATTCCAGGCATGAAATCCTTCGTATTAAATGAGCCGTAAGTCCAATTAGGTGGCAATTGGTTATCCCTGAGACATGTGCCACTACTGCACCTTTGGGAATATTATGCTACAATGGCCACTGTTGTAGTTTAGGCTTCACATCTGGGGAGGACGATTGATTGCTTTTCTCTCATGACAGCCCCAAGAGCAGGGTTTCAGGTCCTTCAGCTCAATTGCTCTAGGCCCTGTGTCTGAAGTTTGCATTTTCTTTGGTAATAGAAACCCTTCAGATTCTTGAAAGCTACCAAGAGAAATGGTGGCATTTTATATTGTTGGGGGGGGGGGTTCTCCTGGACCCTTTGGGCCCAAAATTCAAAAGGAGGAAAGCAGCCTTCTTAATATATTCAACACTATGTTGTAAAATTTCACTTTTGGAGGGGGAGTGTGAATGCAAACCTCTACTACCCCACAAAGTGGGGTTGAGTTTCCTGTATTTAAAGAAAGAAATTGCAGGGAGTGTAATGGATAGGCCTCTTCATTTTCTTGATCATGGTCTCATCTCTGCTAAGTATCCTCAGTTATTTTTAAACATATGTACAACTATATAGTTGATAAAGTTAACATGCTATTTGTGATGTGGTAAATGCTTGGCCCAGGGAATGATACTATTAGAAGGTGTGGCCCTGTTGGAGTAGGTGTGTCACTGTGGGTGTGGGCTTTAATAGCTTCCTGGAATTCAGTCTCCTCCTAGCAGTCTTCAGATGAAGATGTAGAACTCTCAGCTCCTCCTGTGCCATGCCTGCCTGGATGCTGCCATGCTCCCACCTTGATGATAATGGGCTGAGCCTCTGAACCTGAAAGCTGGCCCCAAATAAATGTCCTTTATAAGAGTTGCCTTGGTCATGGTATATCTTCACAGCAGTAAAACCCTAACTAAGACACTATTTAAAAATGCAACTTAACTCCAGTCAGGAAAGAGGGTAGACTAACCTAAGCTCAAACCCTCACATCTGACCCTCCAAATCTAATCTACCAGGCTCATCCACAGCTCAGCAATAGAATACCTGCTGGAGTTCCCCCAACTCCCATTTCCCCTACCTCTAGTAAATCACACAGATTTTTCCGTGCTAACCTCCCCCACCAAACCCTATTGCTTAATTCCAGCCCCCAACTCCAGCAGGCACTCCCTGGGAATCCACAGGCCACTCCAGCCAGAGAAGCAGGTAGGCTGACAGCAGATCTTCATCTCTCCCTCTGCTCCTCCAAGTCCAATCCCCCAGTCTCATCCCCAACTCTATAACAGACCCGCTGCTGTGGCCTCTCCTCACCCTATGCAGAACTTGGTGGAACACCCTGCTTTCCCTGAGAGCGCCAGCAGCCCATCCCCATTCCTAAGTGTCAGTTACCAATACCCAGAAACACATTTTACCTGGAACCCTCAGTGCCCACACCCATCAGGACCCAGATTTCCCTACCAGGCAACACACAGACAGTACACTCTCCTAAGAATCAGAGAGAAAACAGAAACCAAGGAACAAAACAACCAGTCAACAAAGACAAGACCATGTATCAGCACCAAGAACTGCAATCCCAGATGGCCAGACAACAGCATAAAAACACAGTCAGTAACAGCCAGGTCAATGTGTCTCCACTAGAGCCCAGAAAGCCTACTTACCTAGCAAAAGCCCAAGAAGAAGACGTTAAAACTGACTTTGTGGATATGATAGAAGTCTTTAAGGGGGAAATGAGTAAATCCCTTAAAGAAATCCAGGAAAACACAAACACTGGAAGGAAATGAATAAAAATGTCCAAGATCTGTAATAGAAATAGAATAAAGAAAGAAAGAGAAAACAGGGAAATTTAGAAACGAAAACCTTAGGAACTCAAATAGAAAGTACAAATAGCATAAACAAAATACAGGAGACACAAGAGAAAAGCCCAAGCATTGAAGAACCATTAAAAGAAAGAAATGTGAGGGTGGGGAGGCAGGAGTGGGTGGGGGGTGGGGGAGCACCCTCATAAAAGCAGGAGGAGGGGAATGGGATAGTAGGTTTCTGGGGGCGGGATCTGGAAAGGGGACAACATTTGAAATGTAATAAAATAAAATATCCAATAAAAAAAAAAGAAATGTATACATTGCTCAAAGAAAATGTTAAATCCAAAAAAACTCCTGGCCCAGAGCATTCAGGAAATTTGGAATATCATGAAAAGAACAAATCTAAGAATAATAGTAGAGAAAAGAGAAGAAATCCAGACCAAGGGCCCAGAAAATATTTTTGACAAACTATAGAAGTTTTCCTAATGGCTTCAGGGAAATGCAAATCAAAACAACTCTGAGGTTTTATTTTATACCAATCACAATGGCTAAGATCTAAAACTCAAGAGATAGCACATGCTGGCAAGGATGTGGAGCAAGGGGAACACTCTGCATTGCTGCTGGGAGTGCAACCACTCTGGAAATCAAGCTGGCGGTTGCTCAGAAAATTGGAAATAGTTCTACCTGAAGAACCAGCTATACCATTCCTGGGAATATACCCAAAGATGATCTACCATACCACAAGGACACATGCTCCACTATGTTCATAGCAGCTTCAATCATAATAGCCACAAACTGGAAGCAACCCAGATGTCCCTCAATAAAGAATGGATAAAGAAAATGTGGCTCATTTACACAATGGAATACAATTCAGCTATCAAAAACAAAGAAATCATGAATTTTGCAGGCAAATGGATGGAACATGACAATACCTGAGTGAGGTAACCCACTCCCAAGAGGACATGCATTGTATGTACTCACTTATAAGTGGATATTAAACCTAAGATACATGATGCCCACAGACCCCAAGAAGCTAAACAAGAAGGAAGACACAAGTGAGGAAGCTTGAATCTCTTTAGAAGGGAGAATAAAACAGTCATAAGAGGCAAGTGGAGGCGTGGAACTGGGAGGAAGAGGGAATGGGTAGGGGGATGGGGGAATTCAGGACCAGATGTAGAGAAGGACAGAAGAGATGGCTACACAGCCATGAAAATGGAAATCTGCAACTGACTAGGTGAAGAAATGAGGGGCATCTCCAGGACAAGGCAGAGACCTGGGATATGGGAGGTGCCCAAGAATCAATGGGGGTGACCTTATCCGTGACTCACAACATTGAGGATGTGAAACCTGAAGAGGCTACCTCCTGTAGCCAGGCAGGAACCCCAATGGATCGAAAGAGACACCAACATACCCACAACACTTTCAACCTAAAATCTGTCCAATCTATAAGAAATGCAGGCACAGGGAAGGGAGCAGAGACTGGAGGAATGGCCAACCAATAACCAGCCCAACTTGAAACCCATCCCATGGACAAGCACCAATCGTTGATACTATTAATGATACTCTGTTATGCTTGCAGACAGAAGCCTAACATGGCTGTCCTGAGAGGCTCCATCCAGCAGCTGACTCAGACAGATGCAGACACCCACAGCCAAACAGTGGATGGAGCTTGGGGACTCTCATAGAGGAACAGGAGGAAAAATTGAAGGCCGCAAAGGAGACAGGAACTTCACAGGAAGACCAAGAGTCAACTAACCTGCAACCTTAGGGTCTCTCAGAGTCTGAACCACCAACCAAAAAGTATGCACAGGCTGGACCTAGGCCTCCCCGCACATATGTAGCAGTTGTGCAGCGTGGCTTTCATGTGGGCCCTGAACAACTGGAGCTGGGGCTATCCCAAAAGCTGTTGCCTCTCAGTGGGGTATGTTCTTCTAGCTGGACTGCCTTGTCTGGCCTCCGTGGAAGAGGATGTGCCTAGTCTCACAGAGACTTTAAGTGCCAGCATGGGTTGGATACTCAGTGTGCCCTCACGTGTTTAGAAGAAAAGGGGATAAGGGGATTGGGGAACAATTGCAGTAGGGGGTAAATAAATAATGTCCCCTAAGGGACACTCTCAAATATAAAATGTGATTGCAGTTGTACATGGGATAGATATATGATGTTATGCATAGTTATGACCTGGTTCTTGTTTTTATTTGTAAAATAAGCATAACATAAGGAGATACAATTGTGTGTCAAGTTGACAAGGGGTAGAACTGTGAGGGGTATTCTTGGTTGTCACTTAACTACATTTGGAATAATCTAAAACCTAAACTGCTAGGCATACCTGGAAGGAATACTGCTAGGCATACCTGGAAGGAATTATTCTTGCTTGGATCATCTGAGGTGGGAAGAGCCACCTTAAATCTACGCCACACCTTCTAGTGGCAGCCCATATAAGGGCATCGAAGAGAGAAGCTTTGATGGCTATTCCTGGTTGTTAACTTGACTACATCTAGAATGAACTACAGTCCAGAAATGCAGGGCACACCTGTGATCCAGATCTTGAAGCTGGAAGGAATGGGCTTCTGGCCTGGATCTTGACCTGGGATGACACATGCTTTTGATCTTGAGACATGTTGGCCATGAAAATTTTAGGCCCAGGCAAGGTAGTACACACCTTTGATTCCAGGAGACTACAGCAAGCAGATCTCTGAGTTCAAGGACAGCCTGGGACAACGCAAGTTCCAAATCCTTGGGTGGTTTTGTACACCTTAAATCTGAGCCATAAAGGCTAGCCTGGGATAAAACAAGTCCCACATCTAGGTGTGGTGGTACACACCTTTAATCTGGGCCACACCTTCCCCTGGAGGCCTACACAAGGATACTGGAAGAAGGAAGACTCACTCTTCTTCACCTTTCCTGCACATCTGTTGGAATCTACCTCTTCAGGATTTAGCTTATATATAAGACCAGCTTAAACAACTAGCCTCATGGGACTGAGCAACTACTAGATTCTTGGACTTCCCATCCACAGCTGCCCATAGTTGGGTTAGCTGGACTACAGACCGTAAGTCATCACAATAAATTCCCTCAATATAGAGACATTCCATAAGTTCTGTGACTCTAGAGAACCCTAATTAAATTAATACAGATGTTTTTGTTCTTTACCTGCTTGCCTTCATTTTCAGTGGCGAGTTCATTTCTTCACTGGTATTAGAGCCTATGTCTTCAGGATTCTGACATATACTAAAGACAGCAACATGCCCTAGACCTTAGCACAACTGACTCCATAAGCAAAGTACCATTCTGGGTGTAAAACTCAGCATGTAGGCAGCTAAAATGAAAACCTTAAATAAAAATTTTTCAAGGCCTAATCTATGAAAGTCCATAGTTCTGGGAAAGTCTCTAAACGTACTAACCTTCCTTTTAGGCTTCAGTAGTTCTGCTTCTGGCTGTTTTTGTTTACTGAAGTATGTGAACCCAAGACATGTTTTTTGTGTATGTGTGTTTAAAAGCTCACCCTGAGAAAGGTGTTCTCTCTCTCTTTCTCTCTCTCTCTCTCTCTCTCTCTCTCTCTCTCTCTCTCTCTCTCTCTCACACACACACACACACACACACACACACACACACACACACACACACACACACACAGTGTACAGTGTAGTCACCAACTGGCTAATAAGTTTCTATTGGCTTAAATCCATGTCTGAGCAGTCTTCTCTGGTAATATCCCACATTTATAGAGGTCCCACTGTGATTCCCCAGAGACCAAACCTTGAAACACAGAGGATCTGGGAGTCCCTTGGAGAGAGGAAGGGTGCAGTGGTCAGGGGGCTCCTCGTGGTGCACAGAGATGTTTCAGATCCCTAGGACTCCCTTTGATCAATCTCTGCCTAATGCATCAGAGGTGTCTGACACCTCCACCCCAAAAGGAAACAAATTATAAACTCACCTGGTCTGTCACCTCCGGAGCTGAGTCTGGTTACGGCGTCTTCTGTTAGGACACAGAGGACAGGTTGGATACAGCTGCTGAGCCAGTGTCTGGGATCCATATGAGAAGTCTGCTCAGGTGTATGAATGTGTAGTGGTCACCCCTGGTTGTTTCCACGTGTGTGTGTGGGTTTTTTTCCCTTTATTGACCAGTGAGTTTCTGTGGTGTGAGACACCCCCCACCAACTAAAGAGATCTGTATACCCTTTTATTAGGGACCTCAATTCTTTTGGCTCTGCCATATCACTCAGGAAAAAAAAGAAACAAAACAAAAACTATACAAAAAATGCTGCCGCCGCCACCACCACCACCACCACCACTAGCACCATCACCACCCCTGTCCTCCCCATTGTTATATCGTTCGACTCCTGTTCATGGTCCTGGTCCCTGTGTGACAGTGAGGCACCCTGCCATCTAAGCACACTGATAGGGGAAATAGTTCCCCAAGGCAGGCATTCCCTCCTAAGAAGCCCCAGGGAAGGGAATGTGCTGAGCCCAAAAGAGAAAAGTCCTGTTCCTCTACTCTTCCATTTTTAATGACTTACCTTCTTACCTTCTCTATTTCCGCCAGTGATCCAGGGAATTGAAAAATACAAAACACACCATTGAGTAGAGAAACCACCCCCAGGCCAGGCAGGGGTATCTATGCCAGACAATGCAGACTGGAATTCCCATTCTGCCCAATATAAACCAAAGAAGAGAACTCAAAAGATAACAGAGAACTGATTGGAATAAGGCCTTTTTGCATAAATTGAAAGCCACTGTCAGTAGACATCATAGAACATGCTAATAACTAGCAGGTGATAATCTGGGACAGATTTACTCCATAGGCAAAGGCTAGGAGAAATTTATTTTAGTTAATATTCCTGCTATTAATATGCTTTTCCTGTTTTTATTAAACATGTGTAACAGTCACTAGGTATTAGCCCACCCCTTTTGAGCAGATCTCTGCAGATCCACAAGATGTACTGTCTAGTATTGATGCTATATAGACAAATAGATGACTTCTTAAGTCTTAATGATGATTCTATAAGAATTCCTAAAATTATATCAGTGATTATCATGCTCTTTTATGACTGCTATTAGGTCCTTTTCTGATAGTCAAAGCTGCAATGAAAACTCTGTCAGTCTCCCAAGTGTCACCAGTTAATTGCTCTTAGATAGTAGCCAGACTTTCTCCTACTCAGAGCACATTCCAAGAGGTTGTAAAACAATTAACCAAAGGTCATAAAAAGGGAATTAATGATTTATTATAGGTGTTAGGAGAGAAGATAAAATATTGACTGGGTTTATCTATACAAAACTTCACTAATAACTTAGTTACTCCTAATGGATATGCATGTAAACATTCTCTGTTGTAAACTACTATTTCAATTTATGATTTGATTTTCTGTGTGAACTTGTGATGAACTTTTTAACATATGATCATGTATTCTCAATGATGTATAAGTACTGAGGACAAAGAGATGAGAAGAGAAGAAATTTTTCCCTTTCCCGGCTTAGGATCTTTCTGCTTTTCCCCTTAGATAGCTTTCATGGGAAACTTTTTACAACTTAGTAATAAATGCTATTTATAATGCTATTTAGTAATAAATGCTATTTAATAAATGCTTAGTAATAAATGCTTTCAAAGTGTCCCCTTTTCTTCCTGTGACTTCTGACTAGCAGGCCTTGCAATTCCTGCTGAGACAGAACAAAGGCCACATTACTTAATCCCTCCCTGTTAGGCTACAGGTGTCAACCTCCTACTCTAGCAGCTTCTTACCCTCAGAAAGAGCAAGAAAGTTTTTAGGACATTTTAGAAGTTATCAGTAGCATTTCAGTACAGTTAGAGAGCTAGAACGTTTGGAGATCCTCAGACTTTAAAGCCACACCAGAGTCCTACTCTGTGCCCCTCTCTACCCTCTCCAGGCTGGGAGCTCCTGGCAAGCCACCACCATCACCTTCTCTGATGATGAGACTCAATTAGACTTATAGATACCCAGCCAAATTCTGGCTCCTTACCCTCTGTCAGAATGTCTCCTAGCCAAAAGTTCTGCCTCCAGTCAAAAGATACCTTTCAGATTGACAACAAAGATTCCCAGAGATGTGGGCAGAAATGAATCTCCCAGGACTGGCCTAACACCAAGCTCCTATAATTGTTCAACTAACCAGTTCATCCAGTTTAACACCCATCCTGATTAAACAATACCTAGTGACCATGAACACAAAAGGGGAAATTGTAGTCCTCCACATTGTCTTGCTTAGAGAGACAGGCATCCTGGAAGATGCCTTTCCTGTCTGTGAAGAAACCTGGACTTCTGATTCTCATGAATCTGATTCCTCCAGAGAAACAGGTGTGTACTATCTTGGACCCAAAAGATGCATTATTCTTCACCTCCCATTGACAAAGGTGAGTCATCCCATCTTTGCTGTTAAAGGGGAAGACAGAGGAATGATACAGCCCTTCTGGCAGAGGCTTTCTGAGAAAGATTATAGAAGGCGCTACTGACGGGCTGTTGCAAGAGTTACAGACCTGGACTACAGAATGTAGCTTTGTACAAGCTATTTTGTGGTACCATTTTAGCTAGCAGCTGAGGGGAGGGGAGGGGCAGGAAGCAGCCTACTGCTGGGTCTGCTCTGAAGCAGACAAACATAAAACAGTGGGGCACAAAACTTGGTCGTGCCAAAAAGTAGGGTTGCTTTTTTTTTTTTAAATAACATATTAAACATATTGACTTTAAGTTACTCTGAGGCCAGAAGCTGCAGGCCTCTGGATCTATTGACACTTATTGCTAAAAGCAGGATGATTAAGTAAAGGATTATTGCTATCACTCACTTCTCTGTCCAGGCAGTCAGAAGTCCTTCACTGGCCTGATTGGTTAACTCTTTGTGAACCAGAGAGGAAGAAAAGGAAAAGAATTAAGATACAGGCAGACATGGACACAGAAACATATACATTCATATAGATTCTCATTCATTCTCATTTACACATTAACACATTCACATTTTTGTTGGGCCCAACCACCTGTCTCATATACTCCACAAGTATTCATACATGCTTACATACATTCACACATATATCTACAAATGTTATGTACAGACAAAGAGGCATATACATTGGATGGATGGATGGATGGATGGATGGATGGATGGATGGATGGATGGATAGGGCATAACTCCCCAAATCAAACCATCCAACCAATAATTTTCCTTTCTCTGGCCTTGTAATACCTTCTTAGATAAGAAGTTCTTTAGAAAATTACCTCGGAGATAAAAATGTTACACAAAATGGGAGTTATAGGAGGTGGTTGATTTTAAGTTCAAAGCAGTGTTTCATTCTATATGTTCATTATAAATTCAAAGTAACAGTTTCACATGGCTGTGCCTTATCATAGTGCACACCTGTGACTTCTTCCTTGAACCTAAATGTTTTTCCTTGAACACAAATTTGTCCCAAGCCTATTTCTCTTTTTAGTGTAATTATGAAAGCCATTCTATTTCTTTTTTTTTCTCGTTCCAGTCAACCCTGCTCGTTCTGGTCTTGCCCCGCTCACTCCAGTCGTGACCTCGCACTCCGGCTGATCCCGCTTGCTCCGGCCCCGCTCGCTCCGGTCAGCCCCGCTGGTCCAAGGATTCGTTTATTATTATTCGCTCACTCTCTCCGGTCCAAGGATTCATTTATTATTATTATTATTCGCTCGCTCTCTCAGGTCCAAGGATTCGTTTATTACTATTATTCATAAGTACGCTGTAGCTGACTTCAGACACACCAGAGGAGGGCGTCAGATCTCATTACGGGTGGTTGTAAGCCACCACGTGGTTGCTGGGATTTGAACTCATCACCTTCGGAAGAGCAGTCGGGTGGTCTTACCTACTGAGCCATCTCACCAGCCCGCCATTGTATTTCTTATTATGCAGCCTTTACTTACTATATGATGAGTGGGCACATTCTGTTCTTGATTCTAACTTTATTACATCTTTCTAACAAAGCAACTTAAGTCTCTCGCTCGCTCGCTTTGGTTTTTTGATTTTTTTCAAGACAGGGTTTCTCTGTGTAGCCCTGGCTGTCTTGGAACTCACTCTGTAGACCTGGCTGGCCTCAAACTCAGAAATCCACCTGCCTCTGCCTCCCAAGTGTTGGGATTAAAGGCATGCGCCACCACTGCCTGCCTAAGACCATCTCTTAAAACTTCCTCCCTAAAACTATTTAAATCAAATCAGGAATTCTGTAGAATTATTAACTAATCTAAATAGCATTAATTCATGAAAGTTCATCTTTATGTTGATCTGTAGGAAATCTGATCAATACAGTGGGCTAATGTTCAGGGATTATTATATTAATTTAATAATAACAGGAAAGGCATATCAGTTGCAAGAAGCAATCCTGAGATGAACTCTCTTTGGGACCTTGCCTCATAGAGCTCACCCATCACAGACCATGCAAAAAGCAGTGGGCTGCCACCTCCAGGAAGGCCTCCTGATATCCTTGGCCTATCCTAGATAGCTCCTGACAGGGAGGCAAAAAGAAGCCTGTCTGTCGCAGAGTAGTATTGCTGCCATCCTTCATATCCCAACTCCAAAGTCTAAGAGACAGGTTCAAAAGTTCCTAGGTGCAGCAGAATATGGCTGCCTCTAGATACCAGAGTTTGTGGAAATAGCCAAGCCTCTATACAGTAGTACATGGGGGTGAGGATGGTACTGAGCCCCTAATCTGAACTGAGACTAAACAGAAGACATTTGAGACTTTAAAAACAGCTTTGACTTCAGCTCCAGCCCTAGCACTTACAGATGTCTCAAAACCTTTCATCTGATTGTTCATGAAACAAAAGATATTACAAAAGGGGTTTTAGCCCGAACTCTGGGGCCATGGGAACACCCTATGATACACTTATCCAAATGATTGGATCTGTATTCACAGGACGGCCTACCTGTCTAAGGGCTGTGGTGGATACACTAGTAACTCTGAAAAAACAAACAAGGTAACTTTGGGTTGAGATGTTATACCCATAGCACCCGACACCCTCCTCCAAGGACCAAAACACTGTCTAAACACCGTGTCTCCTATTCCTGGACCACCCTTGAGTTTTGCTTGAGAAACCCACCACCATCAATCCTGCTACCCTCTTGCCTAATGATGACCTGCAGGTGCTTATCCATGGCTGTCAGGAGATGAAAGCTGAAACCTGGTATGTGGGAGCTGCAGAGGCTACTTTAACTGAATTGATCTGAGCCTAAGTCCCAAGAGCAGGCTCAGAGACCAGCAGTTGGCAGATCTGACCCAGGCTCTCACATGGAGTAAAGGCATATTTACCACACCATCCACAGACAGTCATTATGCTTCTACTACTATACATGTTCACATGATGTATAGAGAAAGAGGGCTTCCCACTGCTGGAAAAAAGAACATTAGAAAATATTGGCCCTTCTAGAGATTATTTGGCTTCCCCTACAATTACAAAGCCGCCCACTGCCAGGACACTGACCTACTTACCTGACAAATAAATGATTGACATTCTGATGACATACCCCAACCCAGTGCTGCCTGAGATCCCATGGTGAAGAAACAGACAGCTCAAACCCATACACAGGTCAATGAAGGACACCAGAGGGAAAGATCATTCTCCCAGAAACAACTAACTGGCAGAACTCTGGTAACTAAAGTTCACTGGACTACTCAACTGCAATTCACAAAACTTTCTCAGTTGCTCAGACCAAGGTATGTTATACCTAGACTAGATAGCCTAGTATGGGAAATCTCAGCCAGAAGCCAGGTTTGTGCTTCAGTGAATCTAAAATAGAGAGCCCTTACCCAGGAAAGGGTCCAAATAAAAGACCAAAACCCTGGTGAACTCTGGGAAAACTCACTTTACCAAGATCCAGTCTGCTAGGAGAGGAGAAAAATTCTTGCTAGGCTTATAGATACCTTTTCCTAGTGGGTAGTAGTGTCCCCACCAAGACTGAAACGGCTCAAATAGTAGCTAAAAGCCCCTAACCTGTCCCCTGATTCGTCCTCCCTGTAACAACGAAGTCTGACAATGGCCTAGCTTTCATAGCCAAAAATCTCTCAATTAACAGCTAAGGCTTTAGACATAAATTGAAAACTTCATTGTGCTTATAGACCGCAGAGTTCCGACCTAGGTAAGAATAATAAATAGGACATTAAAAGAAACAAAATCCAGAGAATGCCTTCTTCCTTTGCTTTGCTTTAGACCTACCATACCTTATACAGGAAAGGATTTACCCACTATGAGATTATGTTTGGAAAACCTCCCCCAGGCTCAGAGACCAGCAGTTGGCAGAACTCTAACCATTCCTTTCTCAAGTCACCATAGACCCCTACTCCTCCATACAGGCTTTTCTTTGGACTGTACAAAAGACTCAGGCAACCTCACAGTCCATCAGCAGTTTCCCCTTGTTTGAGTCCAATAATACCATCTGGGTGGAGCTTGCAACCAAAGGGGAGCTGGAACTAACCTAGAAGGGAACCTAAACGGTGATTCTCTCCACTCCTATGGCTGTGAAGACAGAGGGAGCTGAAACAAACCTTTTAAGGCTGTAAAGACAGCTGGCATTACAGCATGGATCCTGACAACACCCAGGCCAAGAAATTGGAAAGCCATAGATGCTGCAGTCAAATGGACTGTCTCTCGACTATGGACCCACGGAAATTAGGGTTTCATCAGTCTCTAGGCCATTCCACTACTCCTGGCCCCTCTAACATCTTCTGAGTCTTTGTTTGTTTGTTTGTTTGTTTTTTGAGACAGGGTTTCTCTGTATAGCTCTGGCTGTCCTGGAACTCAATTTGTAGGCCTCAAACTCAGAAATCCACCTGCCTCTGCCTCCCGAGTGCTAGGATTAAAGGCGTGCGCCACCACGCCTGGCACATCTTCTGAGTCTTATGCTTGGTATAAATACAGGATAATGGTCAAACCCTCACTACCCTCAGGCCTAGTTTGGCAACTAAAAAAGACAGATGCAGGGAAGGTATTAGCTAGTGTGACTACAAACCAGAAACCCATATTCCATCTTGACCTTTACTGACTGATGCCCAGTATATGGAGAAAAGGGAAGATGTGGGACTTCATCTTTTGAGATAGGAATACAGAGTTACAATTCTATGCATGTCCTACTTCTGGGCTTTCTAGTTGCCAGAAACAAGGGAATATTTATTGTAAAAATTGGGATTATAAAACTGAAATTTCGGGGCTGGTGAGATGGCTCAGCGGGTAAGAGCACCCGACTGCTCTTCCAAAGGTGATAAGTTCAAATCCCAGCATCCACATGGTGGCTCACAACCATCCGTAACGAGATCTGGTGCCCTCTTCTGGACTGTCTGAAGACAGCTACAGTGTACTTAGATATAATAAATAAAATAAATCTTTAAAAAAAAAAAAAAAAAAAAAAACCTGAAATTTCCTGAATTTTCCTTTAAAAAGATTCTGGCCTTTGGGAAACAGAAAAAAACTGGGCAATCAGACTCTATGCCACAAGAAGGGACCCTGGAGAATAGAGTTAATTATTCCCAGCTAGAAACCAGCTAGGATTACTGGTTATACCCGAACAATGAGCCCCTGTACTACATAGGGATAGGAACTAACCAGCCCATCAGCCCACTGACTGACAAAACTCAGCACGACTGGAGACAGCCTAAATTACAGTTTATAAGGGACTAAAACTTGTCTAATATCCAAAATATTTTACCTCAATACTTCCCCTTATTCTGATGTCTGCTATTCTACCTTGTGAGTCTTGAGACCACCACTTGGTGGGCATATACCACGGCTTGCCTAAATTTGCCTCTTCTGGTACTTTCCAAACTAAGAAGACAGGTTGATCAGGACCTACAGGAATTAAAACAACAGTTAGATTTCCTTTCAGAAATGGTCCTACAAATTGGAGAGGCTTAGACTTACTTCTCAGAAGGGGGATTTGCAAGAAACATGTTGTTTCTATCCTAATCAATTAGGAGTAATGAGTAGAAATCTTGCCGTAGTTGGAAGAACCTAAAAAAGAAAGAGAGACAAACTCATACATGAGATAATTGGTACCGGTTTCTGTTCTCTTGGTACCCCTGGCTAACTAGTCTGCTAGCAGCACTGACTGGGCCTTTAATTCTCATTTTGAAGAAATTAAAATTTGCCTTGAATCTTAAATGATACAGCCAATTACATATATTCAATAAAATCACTGGTTCTTAGGAACAATTTACATATATTTAAAGCAGGATGAGTCCACAATTTAACTTATTCAGTAAGACCTGTAGGGAATGTAACAGGGCCCAGACTTAAGTAAGCCTGAAGACCTTAGCACAACTGACTCTATGATGGAAGTACCATTCAGACTGTAAAACTCAGCACAAATACAGCACTGACAAATGAAAACAAAGGCCTAATCCATCAAAGTCCATAGTTCTGGGAAAGTCTCTAAATGTACTTACCTTACTTTTGGCTTCTATAGTTACACCTCCAGCTAACTGTCTTTGTTAACTGAAGTATATTAACCCAGGATATGATTTTTGTGCTTCTAAGTTCACCCTGAAAAAGGCTCAGGGCTACACTGGGATCCCAAACACCCAGTATAGTTGCTTGCTGGCTAATAAAGACTTTCTATTTTTTTTAACTTGGCCTAAGTTTATTTTATTAATAATAAATTGAACTTAAAAATTAATATGAAAGAAAAAATATATTTAATCAATATATCCACACAGGTAAAATGAATATAAAATGATAATATGGGTCTGAACGTTTCTTTGGAATAGGTAACATGAAGATATATATTTAAGTATTAATGTCTATTTTTACTTATTTATTTTATGTATGTGAGTACACTGTAGCTGTACAGATGGTTGTGAGCCTTTATGTGGTTGTTGGGAATTAAATTTTTAGGACCTTTGCTTGCTCCAGTCAACTCCACGTGCTCAGTGCCTGCTTGCTCCAGCCCAAAGACTTACTTACAATAAGTACACTGTAGCTGACTTCAGATACAACAGAAGAAGGCATCAGATCTCCTTACAAGTGGTTGTGAGCTATCATGTCGTTGCTGGGATTTGAACTCAGGACCTTTGGAAGAGCAATCAGTGTTTTTACCCGCTGAGCCATCTCGCCAGCTTAATGTCTATTTTTAAGGACATGATAAATATAATCATATAATTCTGTTCACTGTGGTATCTCATTGAACCCTATCATAATTCTAGTACACAATATGGTCTCTATCCCTTAAGGTTCTAAATTACTTTTAAAGAGTTTACTACGCCTAGACCAGGAGATGTTAATCATAATAGACATTGTCCTCACTCATATAAGAATAACACATCTGAGTTTTTAATTGATATATACATATTTGAATTTTTATATAGTCATAAGCATGTTAATGATTTAAAAGATATTTATATGTAGTAAAGACTCCATAAAAACAAATAAATATATAACAATGGAAAGATCCAGCACAGGGCTTATGTATTATCTTCTAAATTAAACAACAAACATTTTCATACCTTCAGGTCTATTGAATTAAAATATTAACATCAAGGATTTTTTAAATGTCGCTAAACCTCTACAAAAGAAGGAGGACAGGGTGGGCCAGTATTTGTACAATTTGGAAGGGGAATATCTATTTAGGTAATGTGAATTTGTCTCCAGAAATACTGAGTAAAGTATTTTTTCTTAATTTTTTTATTATTTAAATGCATTTTATAAAAACATAATAATATTGAGGATTTTGAGAATGAAATAATACATAAAAAATTGTTCAACTTTTATATTCATACCCTTTCATAACCTAAAAATATCATTAATGGGGCATGTGAGATGGCTCAGCGGGTAAGAGCACCCGACTGCTCTTCCGAAGGTGATGAGTTCAAATCCCAGCAACCACATGGTGGCTCACAGCCATCTGTAACAAGATCTGGCTCCCTCTTCTGGAGTGTCTGAGGACAGTTACAGTGTACTTACATATAATAAATAAAATAAATCTTTAAAAAAATATCATTAATGAATATTTAATACTATCCATAACTATATCTAATGTTGAATACTAAATTGTTTCAAAACATATGAAATATTCTTTGGGAGTTAAGCATAGTAAAAGAGCATAAAATATTAAAAATTAATCATTAAGAAATATATTCAAAAGCCCATATATGATACCACCTGACATAGTGAGAGAGTATTTAAAACACATTATATATCTGTGTACATTGTTTAACAATCAGTTTATTTAAAAAATATTATCAGTGTTTCTAAGAGAGAAATTATTTTATCAGTAAGTATATTTTAAAATTTTTGAAATAGCAAAATCTCTTTGAAGTTAAACATTAAGAAAATGCTAATTTCAAGCACAGTGAGAAAAATTATCAATAATATTTCTGTTTGTAGAACATGATTTTAATATTTTCAACTGTTAATATTCAACAAACAAAATAGAATTCTGGCCTGGTCTACAAAGTGAGTTCCAGGACAGCCAGGGCTACACAGGGAAACCCTGTCTCGAAAAACCAAAAAAAAAAAAAAAAAAAAAAAGATATTCTTTGTTGTTATGGGAAACCTTTACATTTCTGGTTTTATTAATTTGGATACTGTCTCTGTGACCTCTGGTTAGTCTGGCTAAGGGTTTATCTTGTTGATTTTCTCCATCAGCTCCTGGTCTTGTTAATTCTTTGCATAGTTCGTTTTGTTTATATCTGGTTGGATTATTTCCTGCAGTCTACTCCTCTTGGGTGTATTTGCTTCTTTTTGTTCTAGAGCTTTTAGGTGTGCTGTCAAGCTGCTAGTGTAAGCTCTGTCCAGTTTCCTTGTGGAGGCACTCAGGGCTATGAGTTTTCCTCTTAGGACTGCTTTCATTGTGTCCCATAAGTTTGGTTATGTTGTGACTTCATTTTCAATAAATTCTAAAAAGCATTTAATTTCTTTCTTTATTTCTTCCTTGACCAAGTTATCATTGAGTAGAGCATTATTCAGCTTCAATGGATATGTGTGCTTTCCCTTGCTTTTGTTGGTATTCAAGACCAGCCTCAGTCCATGGTGATCTGATAGGGTGCATGGGATTATTTCAATCTCCTTGTATCTGTTGAAGCCTGTTTTGCGACCAATTATATAGTCAACTTTGGAGAAGGTACTGTGAGGTGCTGAGAAGAAGGTACATTCTTTTGCTTTAGGATGAAATGTTCTATAAATATCTGTTAGATCTATTTAGTTCGTAACTTCTGTCAGTTTAACTGTGTCTCTGTTTAGTTTGTGTTTCCATGATCTGTCCATTGCTGAGAGTGGGGTGTTGAAGTCTTCCATTATTATTGTGTGAGGTACAGTGTGTGCTTTGAGCTTTACTAAAGTTTCTTTTATGAATGTGAGTACCCTTGCATTTGGAGCATAGATATTCAGAATTGAGAGTTTATCTTGGTAGATTTTTCCTGTGACCAGTATGAAGCGTCCTTCCTTATCTTTTTTTTTTTTTAAATAACTTTTGGTTCAGAGCTGATTTTATTCTATATTAGAATGGGTATTCCAGCTTGTTTCTTAGGACCATTTGCTTGGAAAATTGTACTCCAACCTTTTACTCTGAGGTAGTGTCTGCCTTTGTCACTGAGGTCCATTTCCTGTTTGCAGCAAAATGCTGGGTCCTGTTTACGTATCCAGTCTGTTAGTCTATGTCTTTTTTATTGGGGAATTGAGTCCACTAATATTAAGAGATATTAAAGAAAAGTGATTGTTACTTCCTGTTATTTTTGTTGTTAAGAGGTGGAATTATGTTTGTGTGACTACCTTCTTTTGGGTTTGTTGAAAGATTACATCCTTGCTTTTTCTAGGGTATAGTTTCCCTCCTTGTGTTGGTGTTTTCCATCTATTATCCTTTGAAGGGCTAGATCCATGGAAAGTTAACATGTAAACTTGGTTTTGTCATGGAATATCTTGTTTTCTCCATTTATGGTAATTGAGAATTTTGTTGGTTATAGTAGCCTGGGCTGGCATTTGTGTTCTCTTAGGGTCTGTATGACATCTGTCCAGGATCTTCTAGCTTTTATATTCTCTGGCGAGAAGTCTGGTGTAATTCTGATTGGTCTGCCTTTATGTTACTTGACCTTTTTCCCTTACTGCTTTTAATATTTTGTCTAGTGCATTTGCTGTTTTGATTATTATTTGACGGGAAGAATTTCTTTTCTGGTCCAGTCTATTGGAGTTCTGTAGATTTCTTGTATGTTCATGGGCATCTCTTTCTTTAGGTTAGGGAAATTTTCTTTTATAATTTTGCTGAAGATATTTACTGGCCCTTTGAGTTGGGAGTCTTCACTCTCTTCTATACCTATTATCCTTAGATTTGGCCTTTTCATTGTGTCCTGGATTTCCTGGATGTTTTGGGTTAGGAGTTTTTGCTTCTTGCATTTTCTGTGACTGTTGTGTCAATGTTTTCTATGGTATCTTCTGCACCTGATATTCACTCTTCCATCTCTTGTATTCTGTTGGTGATGCTTGCATCTATGACTCCTGATCTCTTTCCTAGGTTTTCTAACTCCAGATTTGTCTCCCTTTGTGATTTCTTTATTGTTTCTATTTCTATTTTTAGATCTTGGATGGTTTTGTTCATTTCCTGTAATTATTATTATTTTTTTGGCTTTTTTGAGACAGGGTTTCTCTGTATAGCCCTGGCTGTCCTGGAACTCATTCTGTAGACCAGGCTAGCCTGGAACTCAGAAATCTGCCTGCCTCTCCCTCCCGAGTGCTGGGATTAATGACATGGGCTACCACTGCCTGGATTTTCCTGTAATTCTTTAAGGGATTTTTGTGTTTTCTCTTTAAGGGCTTCTGCCTGATTACCTGTGTTCTCCTGTATTTAAGGGAGTTATTTATGTCCTTCTTAAAGTCCTCTATCATCATCATGAAAAGTGATTTTAGATCCAAATCTTGCTTTTCTGGTGTGATGGTGTATCCTGGACTTCCATGGTGGAAGAATTGGGTTCTGATGATGCCAAGTAACCTTGGTTTATGTTGCTTATGTTCTTATACTTGTCTCCTGATACCTGATTATCTCCAGTGCTGCCTGTCCTCACTATATCCTTCCCGTAATCCTGGTTGTGTCAGATCTCCTCAGAGTTCAGCTGTCTCTGTGATCCTGTGATTGTGTGATTGTGTGATCCTGAGATTTTGGGTGTGTCAGAGTTCCTGGGAGTCAGGCTGCCTCTGGGACCCTGAGATCCTGATGTGACCAAGCTCCTAAGATCCTGTGTATCTGAGTGTATTAGAGAGCCTGGGAGTGGAGCTTTTTCTGGATGTTATGGAACTGGCTGCAGTGTTAGTGCCCAAGGTCTGCTCAGGGTACCTTAGATCCTATGATCCTGGGAGTGTTAGAGCACCTGGGAGTGGATCTTCCTCTGGGTGTTACAGGACTGGCTGTGGAATTTGTATCCAAAGTCTGCTCAGGTCACTGGCCCAGACCAGAAGGCTAATAAAGACTCACCTCCCCCCTGGATTTTTGAGACAGGGTTTCTCTGTATAGTCCTGGCTGCCCTGGAACTTACTCTGTAGACCAGGGAAATTCTACCTGCCTCTGCCTCCTAAGTGCTGGGATTAAAGGCATGCGCCACCACTGCCCAGCAAGACTTTATTTTTTCTTTTCTTTTCTTTCTTTCTTTCTTTTTTTTTTTGAGACAGGGTTTCTCTGTGTAGCCCTGGCTGTCCTGGAACTCACTTTGTAGACCAGGAAAAAACTCAGAAATCCGCCTGCCTCTGCCTCCCGAGTGCTGGGATTAAAGGCATGTGTCACCACGCCCGGCTCCAGCAAGACTTTCTATTGACTTAAACCCACATTTGAGTAGTCTCCTCTGGGGGATAAGCTATAACATCTAACTTTCTATTGACTTAAACCCACATTTGAGTAGTCTCCTCTGGGGGATAAGCTAGGTTTTGCCTCTAGATGGCAGCTTCCATTTTGGCTTTCCATACATAGAATTTTTAACTGGTGCTTATTCCATGGCCATATCCCATATTACTTAATAAGTATCTCTGGGGATAGGGCCCAGACATCACTGTTCCCTCATGCCCCATGGGAAATGAACCCTCTGCATTTATACTGTCATTATTTTTGAAATTACCTGATATTATATTTTGCTATCACTCAAGTATATGTCAGTTATTATATGTTATAAAGAACTTCTCATTCTAACATTATTTTTTTTTGTTCTTTAAGTGGTTTCCTAAAACAATCCCATCATTACTGAAATGTAGGAAAGCATCTTTACATTGTTTCTTTGTTCACTGCCAGTATTTTTATCCCAGAGCCCTCCCTTTCTTACTTGATATGAATGTATGAAGAAAAGGGGCCTCACAGATGAAATGGATGTGCGATTCCGTTGTCTTAGTAACAGCTCCACTTCTAATCTCTCCTGAGTGACTCAGCCCAGGCAGGGACACTGTGCTTAGCAACCAGGAACAGGTAATAGCCTACTTTCCTCTTTGTTGTTCAGTGCTAAGAGGCTGAAACAAAGACATAAAGATCGTTGCCAGGGAGACCAAAGCAGAATCTACCAAAACCATTAAGGAAAAAATGTCAAGTATAATACAAAATGGAAAGTAGATCCATTTTGATACACCCACAATCCTGGATTGAGAGTTTTACGTGTTCATTCGAAGGGCTTTTGTTGTGTGCACACAAGTGATTCTTCCTGCACAGATAACCACAAAGACATAATGAATTATTAGAGAAAGGGACACAGGAAAAGTAGAGAAGCCAGACAGTAATAGGAGAAATAAGTTTTAAAAACCATGTATTTCACCAGGTGGTGGCTCAAGCCTTTAGTCTTAGCACTCAGGAAGCAGAGGGAGGTGGATCTCTGTGAGTTTGTGGCCAGACTGGTCTACAGAGCGAATTCCCACATAGGTGAGAATATATGAAGAAACCCTGTCTCAAAAATAAATAAATAAATAAATAAATAAATAAAGCAAGTATTTCCTTTCAAGACTCATTTCAACATCTATGCTCTATTTTAGCCCATATTTATATAGAATTGTCAAGCAAGCTTTACATGAAAGAAAATATATCTTCTTTTTGCTTATTAATAATTCCCATTAGGACATACCTGAACCTCAAGAACCTATGCTGTTTCTGACAGCTCTGCCTTTATTGCACTGCAAAGTGGTACCTCCTGAACAAGCATGCAGGTCAGCTCAGCTGAGCAAAAGCAGCTTACAAATAAGAAGGAAAAGAAAAGCTTCCGTGACCTCATACATTTGGCTGTGGAGTTTCTTGCTATTCCTAAATCACTGCTGGCTTACACTGATCCCCATATCAAATGCTGAAGGAAACCAGAGAAGAAAACATTCTGGCTCCAGCCTTTGTATTAATACAACCTTGCTTCCTATCCTGGGGTGGGGGTCTCTTTGTGCCCACCATCCTTATTATCCTGGTTAGTTTTTTGTTTGTTTGTTTTTGATAGATTTGATACAAGCTAGAGTCATTTTAGAGGAAACCTCTATTGAGACAATACCTCCAACAGACTGGCATATTGGCAAGCCTGTAGGGCATTTTCTTGAATTAATGATTGATTCAAGAGAGCCCAGCCCACTATGTCTGGTGCCATGCCTGGGTCCTGATTTGTGTTCAAAACAAATAAACAAACAAACAAACAAACAAGTTGAGTCAAGCAATGGTGGTGCACACCTTCAGTCCTAGCATCCAAGAGGCAGAAGCAAGAGAATCTCTGGGAGTTCGAAGCCAGCTTTGTCTACAGAGCTAGTTTTAGGACAGTTAAGGCTACACAAAGAAACCCTGTCTTGGGCTGGTGAGATGGCTCAGCAGGTAAGAGCACCCGACTGCTCTTCCGAAGGTGATGAGTTCAAATCCCAGCAACCACATGGTGGCTTACAACCACCCATAATGAGATCTGACACCCTCCTCTGGTGCGTCTGAAGTCAGCTATAGTGTACTTATGAATTATAATAAATGAATCCTTGTCCCGGACAGAGCAGGGACTGAGCAAGTGGGAGCGAGTGGGGCCGATCTGAGTGAGCAGGGCCGACCCGAGCAAGCGGGGCTGGCCAGAACGAGCTGGGCGAACAGGGGTGACCGGAGTGAGGTGGGGCAGAGCGAGCTGGGCCGACCGGAGCGGAGCGAGCGGGGCTGGTGGGAACAAGCGGGATGGAACAGGGGCAGCCGGAGCGAGCGGGGCCACTAAGCAAGCAGGACATACCAGAGTGAGCAGGGTTGACCGGAACAAGGAAAAAAAAAAAAAAACAACCCTGTCTTGAACAACCAAAAACCAAAAAGCAGGCTGAGCTAGTCATGAAGAACAAGCCTGTAAGCAGCACTCCTCTATAGTCTCTAGTTCAGTTCCTGCATCCAGGCTTCTGCTTCACTTGAACTGCTGCCTTGAGTTCCCTCACTGATGGACTGTTTGTTACCTGGAAGTATAAGATAAAATAAATCCTTTCCTTCCCACATTGCTTTTGACCATTGTCTTTATCATGGCAATAGAGACCTAACTAGGACACTGGAGTGGAAGATACCTTGTATCAATGAAGCAGCTCACAGAGATCCCCTCAAGCTTTCTACCACTAGGGACAAAAAAGGAAGCAAGATCCAATGAAGCTCTAGACCCCTGCTGTCCCCAGCATTTAAATGAGAATGGTGCTCAAAGGCTCATAGGTTAGAATATTTAGTCACTATTTGAAAGGATTAGGAGGTATGGTCTTGTTGGATAAAGTGTGTCACTGAGGCTGGGCTTAGAGATTTTAAAGCCTATCCCAGACCTAGAGTTTCTCACTCTTCTGCCTGCAGATCCAAATGTAGAACTCTTAGGTAATTCTCCAGCACCAGGTCTGACTGCACACAGTCATGCTTCCTGCCATGATAATATACCAAACCTCTGAAACTGTAAGCAAGCCCCAATTAAATGTTTTCTTTGCTGCGGTCATGGCATCTCTTCACAACAAAAAACCCATTAAGACACATGCTCTCTAGAAAGAAGCTCCATACCTACTTCTTCAGGTTATCTATTCTCCATTTACATTAGCTTAGAAGTGGGACATTGGTACCAGGATATGTGTAATGTATGTATATACACACATATATACATATATGTATGTTATATATATAGCACATACACACAACACACATACGCACATGCATATAGACAGACAGAATGAAAGAAAACAAAAAAGGGTGGAGTAGATTAGATATCACATCTTCCAGGTCACATCATCTGTAATTTCTGCAAGTTATAGACAAAATAATCCTAATATGTGCTTCCCTGATGCCTCATTTTTCATCTAACACAACCCCAATGACAAGTTACTAGAGTACCCAATTGCTTTTCCCGTTTCATTGTGTTAACCTGAGAATTGGTGGAAGCCTGGCACTCTAGTGTGGTCACTACTGTATCAGTGTCTAGTACCAAAACCTAGATATTGAAAGATATTCAACAAGTATCTATTAAATTTTAAAACACTCAGATAAAATCAGAAAATTTCTAATATACCATATACCACATAATACACTGTCAATATCCTGAATGTATATAAGAAATGTAGATGTCTCAATAGTGATAAAAAGAACCCAATCAAACATGAACAAAGGGGCCTACTGGCACACTAATAGGATAGTGATAGATGGCTTACCTAGCATGTGAGGAGGCTAGGTTTAATCCCCAGCTTAGGGAAAAATGAAGGCAAAGGCAAAAAAATATTGAATCAATACGTTTCCAAAGAAGACTGCTAATGTTTGAATGTGAAATATACCCAGCTGGTGGTGATACTTGGGCTGTGGAACCTTTAGAAAGTGGGGCCTTGCTTTAGAAAGTGGCTCATTGGGGATCAGGTCTTGGGTATTATAAGCCCAGTCCTAAGTCCCAGTCTCTGTGTATCTATGTGTCTCTGTCCGTTTGTCCATTTGTCCGTTTATCTGTCTGTCTGTCTGTCTGTCTGCCTATCTGTCTTTCTGGCTGGCCGAGGTCAGTTAATTTATATATGCATTTCATGAACAACAGACCACATATGTCATCAGATGACATAAGATTATATCACCTGATGATGTCATAGTACACGTTAGGATGTTTACAAGGTAATGGAATCACCAAACAGCACACTTTTCAAAACATATTCCTATTGTTAAACCACATACCACTATATAGTGGTCTTTTTGGATAAAGGACTGGGATATATGAAGATCTCCCTAGTGCTTCAGGTAAACCTCGTAAAGCATGTCAATAAAATACTCTCAGATTGATCCTCCAGCTCTTACTAAAGAGGGAAATGAAGGAACTGGACAGGCAGACAGGAAGAGGTGTGGTTTAAAGGCACACACTTCAGACAAGAGAAGACCTCTTATTCTCAGACAGTACCTTATTTGTAAATCAAGGAAGATAAATGACTATGTTAGATAACTGGTGGGAAAAATTACTGCATGGACAATGACCCTAATCCTTGAAAATTAATTTCCTTACCAGAATTTCCTCCAAACTATAGGAGACTTTGGCAAATAAAACTATTAGAGAGATCTTAGCATCAGTACCATTTCTATTTACCTTGACATTCATAGGAAGTTAGCCTCAGAGAATCAAGTCATTTCTTTTGCAAGAGCCAACTGTTAGAATAACACAACTTATTGCATAATTATAATCACATAAAACAATACAAATTAGCAAATCTAGCAGTGCATAATGCATTTGGGTTTTTTGGTTTTTTTTTTTTTTTGGTGGGGGTGGGGGGTTCCCGAGACAGGGCTTCTCTGTGTAGCCCTGGCTGTTCTGGAGCTCACTCTGTAGACCAGGCTGGCCTCAAACTCAAAAATCTGCCCGCCTCTGCCTCCCAAGTGCTGGGATCAAAGGCGTGCGCCACCACCACCTGACTCATTATGCATTCTTATCACTGTAAGCTTATCTTCCTGGAATACACTTACAGAGACACATAGACAGACAGACAGACAGACAGACACACACACACACACACACACACACACACACCTACACAAATCTAGGGCCAAGTCTTAATCTTAGAAAACACGTAGACAGATATGAATATACCTTGTTTGCATAAACTTTAAAGTGGTTTCACATTAACTTTCAAATTCCCTGGAAATCATCACATAATTAGGACACATGTGACATCAGCATGGATCTGAAATCATTTCAGAGTATAAAAAGGATGTGTTTGTCAAAAGTGAACACTGATTCTCAGACAAACATTGTTTATATCAGAAAGTAGTTGCCAGGGATCATTTCCCCATCAGAAGAATCAGAAGGCCCTGTCTGACCACTCTTTTCATCTTTTGTAATAAAAAACATTAGCAGATATATTGAACTGTGTTGAAAAATATAGATACATGTCTAAAGCTCTGTATATAACATTCAAATGGAGGATGGGGGGACTTTAATGGCCTTCAGCAGTCCAGAAGATGCAGTTACTATTTATTACACTAGGGGCAGCAATGTATAAGGAATGGCAAAGTAAGCATTTCAATTACATTTGCACCACAGTCTGCTAGATGACCAAATATTAATACCTATTAATTTGAACGATCAATAGTTTGGCTATATTTTTCTCATTTTAAAAGGATTTTCTCATTTTAAAAGGATTTCTTGGGAAATGTCTGGTTCATATCTTTGTTGTTTGTTTTTAAAGCTAAAAGAAATTCTGTTCCCACCCTAAGATCTACCCGTCCCCCAGCTGACTCCATGAAGACAGTCTTGTCAGGATTTCATCAGACTCAGACATGGGGTACAATTAGAGAGTAAGAATATGGGGCCGGCAGAAAGAATAGAAGGCCCCAGAGGCAGAATTCAAGGTCTTTCTGAAGAGTGACTCCCAATTAACCCTGTAGGAAAATGTTTTGTGTGTGTGTGTGTGTGTGTGTGTGTGTGCGCACACACGCATGCGAGAGTGGGTAAGTGTGTGTGCATGCTTCCCTACAAAATAATTATAAGAATTAATAGACGTCTATATGCTTAGTATTTGCCCATCCTCCACAAGAGCTTACATTTTGAATAGCAATTTTGTTTTTATCTCAAAGGTAACCAATCAAGCACACTCAGCTTCAGTTTCCTTGGTAACCGACCTCTGCTTCCTGTCTAGACTTCTGGTCATGAGAAGAGAGAATGGAAAAATACAGGACTAAAGCAAGCAGGCTGCAAAACGGTCTTTCATCTTACTGCAGTCTACTTCTCTGCCATTGTAGTCCACCCCACCCCACCCCCAAACATTAGCGAAGTCTGTTGGTGAGGTGGAGTGAGATGACGTCTACTTTTATGTATCTTTGCCTTTATCTCTGCATCAATTCGGTCCTGACTAGTCACATCCTCAACAGCACAGACATCTTTCTTTGTATTCCACCCCACCTCTCTTTCTTTCTGGGATATATTATTCTTATGATTAGTCATAAGCATGATCCACCACCTTCTTTTGCTCTCTTGCCCCTTCCCTTTCTGTCTTACTAAAGTAAGGGTGGGGGAAAGGCATGAGAAACAGAGGAGACAGAAGCAGGTACTACTCATGGAAGCCCTGCCTTTGGAAAGCCCATTGCTTTGGACCCTCCTGCTAGTGTATTCGCATCAAATTCTAAAGGGTCCACAGAGACACACACACAGAGATATACATAGACATATACAAACTCACACACTCACAGACACACAGGCATGCATGCATGCATGCATACAGACACACACACACACACACACACACACACACACACACACACACACACACACACACAGACAAACACAGTACACATACACACACACACACACACACACCCTAAGTCTGATGAACTGACAAGACTGTCTTATCATAGAGTCAGGTAGAGTGAAAAGAGCTAAGGGGAGGAGCAGAATTAAAAAAAAAAAAACAAAAATATGAACCCCAGCACTAAAACATTTCCCAAGAAATCCTCTTAAAATGAGAAAAATATAGCCAAATTATTGACTGTTCAAATGTCTAATTAACAGGTATTAATATTTGGTCAATTTTTCAGAGTACAGTGTAAATGTAAATGAAATGCTTAAATATTTTAAAAAATCAAAAAAACTTAAAATTTTGGCTTTTCTTTTTAAAAATGGTTTTATTGAAATAAAAATACATTACTTCCCCCTCTTTAATTCCCTTCAGCACCTCCATTCCCACTCTCAGGTTGATTATATTTGTTACACACACACATACACACACACACACTCACCCTTCTGAGTCAGTTGTTGCTTATGTGTATATGGTTTCAAGGCTGACCATGCAGCACTGGGGCAACTAATAAGAGGGCACATCCCTGAGAGGCTAATTCTCCTTCTCCCAACATATCTGCCTATAGTTCTCTGTCTAGGGATGGGACCCTGCAAAATTTCCCCCTTCCATGTTAACATGCACCTCCAATAATGCCATTGTTCCAGTTCCGCAGGCATTTCTAGGACTGGTTTCTTGACAGCAGACTTTCTACTATTGTGGCTCTTAGAATCTTTACAGCCCCTCTTCTGCAATGTTCCCTGAGCCATATAAAAGCAGCAGCTGTGCTGAGGGTCTATCTGTTGGGGCTGGGTTCCCCATGATTTGTTGATCTCTACATTATATCCAGTTGTGGTTTTCTCTTAAAGTTATCATTGGTTGGAAAGGGAGGCTTCTTTGATGAGGGGTAGCTACACTTATCTGTGGGTAGAAGGATCAGATTTAGAATGTAAAAGGAATTATGCTTATCTAGCAAACTGGTAGTAGTAGATTCTTTTCTAAAGTCTGTGCCCTCATTATCCTGGAGAAGCTGGCTATGTTTCCTATACCAGATATGATTTTTCTACTGTTGACTAGGCCTTAAGTCCAATTAGACAGCTTTTGTTTGCCATCAATGATATGAGAGCCACTTATTTATTGCACCTTTCTACTATCCTTCTATGCTGGTAATTGCCTTGGTTCATAGGTGTTGCAGCTTGGTAGGGGTGTTTAATAATTGTCCTCTCTTGGCAGCCTGAATAGTATTTTCTGAAACAGTGAAAGCTAGACCACAGAAAAGAATCTTTAAGCCAAGTTATCCAAACCATGTGTTCTGAGTGTGTAGTATTGTATCTTCAGCAACAGGCGCCCACCTTCCTAATTGCTGAGAGACAACCAAAGGATACATCTATAATCTGTATTGTTTTGAGAAGTTACTAGAACTACCCTGGCCCACCAGTTGAAAGGAGGTTTCTTGTGCCTGGTACTGAAGTTTTGTTAGCCTATGGTTCTAGTGGAGAACATGTCAGTCGAAGTGGCTTAACTTCATTTAATACACACACACATACACACACACACACTACATAATTCATAATTTTAGGTAAATATAAAATCATATGATTTGAGGCTTTGTCAAAGTCTTGTTCTCTGAAGGACAGCCCTGCCCCATTCTCTCCTGTACAGCACCTGTTCTCACTTGAAACCATCCCACCCTACCCTTCCACTCCTCTAGCTCTGCCAACAACCCTCCCACAATGCACCTCCCTGTGGTATTTATGATAGCCACAGAGGGTTTTGTACAACTCCAACTTTCTAGCTGGGTATAATGGTGTACCACTCTAATCCCAGCACTGGAGAGAGCAAAGTATGAGGATTGTAAATTCAGGACCAGCCTGATCACATAGCTGCCTCACCCTCTCACACACACACACACAAAATGAAAACCTTAGGGTGATGATACATAACTTTAATCTCAGGACTGGTGAGGAAGGAAGAGGAGGAAGAAGAGGAATAAGAAGAGGAAGAAGAGAAGGAAGAAGAGGAGGAAGAGGAAGAGGAGGAGGATTGTGACTTCAGGTCTAATTGGAATACACAACAAACAAGCACACAAACAAACCAGCAAAGCAAATCCAATTTATGATATTCCTCAATGCTAACAAGCCCCAAATATATTGTTCTCAAGGCTCTGCATTTCTGGGATCTAATTTTCAGTTGCCATAGGAACCACTCAGGTCCTCTACTTATTGATCTAAATTGCTACTACAAAAAGGCTCTATATCTTTTTGTCCTGTTAATTCTCAGTTGCCATAGGAACCACTCAGGTCCTCTACTTATTGCTCTAAATTACTGCTACAAAAGGCTTTATATCTTTTTGTCCTGTGTGGCCTAAAACCACACCTGGAAAGAAAACCTGTCTCTCCTGTCCCATCCCTGAACAGACCTGGATTTCAGTTTCCACATTTTCTGTCACCTCTCTCCCCTTAGGAACTCTCCTCTCCACATTCTTATCCCAGCATCCATGACGCCTCCGGGGAGAGGCAGGATAAAGATAACACTACTGCTATCCATACCTGGCCCGGATACACAGAGGAAAGTAACTTAAAGGAGAAATCTGGATGAAGGTAAAGCTTAACAATGTGTCCCCAACATCCTCTGCACCCCTGAATTCCAAATGACCTAGGGACCTCTACTCATCCAAGCCTATCCCTGCTTTGCTTGTCAGAGGCTCCAATGTCCAAATTCCTATTCTGGTGCTGAGAACCACAGACACAGACAATAGCTAACTAAAGTCTCGAGGGACAAGCATGAAAAGCTTTTTAATATTACATTTAAATTTATTTAGTGTGTGCATGTGTGCAGGTATTTGCTGTGTGTGTGTGTGGGTGTGTGTGTGTGTGTGTGTGTGTGTGTGTGTGTCTGTATGTTTGTGTATAGAAAAAATTTCAGGAGTCACTTCTTTCCTTTCTTTCCTTCTACCATATGGGTCCTAGATGCCAAACTTGGGTCCTCAAACTTGGCTGTAAGTGTCTTTATCCACTGAGCTATCTTGCCAGCCCCAAACATGAAAATTTCATGCTGTACTAATTTGAATCAGTGTCAATGAAAAAATAAACATCTAGAATAAGGTGAAGCATCCAGGTCTATACTCAGCTTAATTTACATAGTCAAGAATTCCACTTTTAAATAAGAAAAAGCAAAAGCAAAATACATTTCATTTTCAAACTTGTACAGCAATCCAATAAGGGCCAATGAGATAGCTCAGTGGGTAAAGGTGCTTGACCAAAAGCCTGAAAATCTGAGTTCTATTTCTGGCATTCATGTGGTTGAAAGAGAAAACCAACTCCCAAACGAGTTTCCGTGAACCTCTACACACATGTCATAAAATACACAAATAAATGATAAAAAATTGTGCAGCAAAGTTTGCAATTTTCTTCTTCTTTTTAAATGTTCTTTGAGCACTTTATACCATGTGTTTTGAACTATTTACCCCCATTTCTCCAACTCCTCCTAGACCTAAGTCCTTTAGGAGTCTAATCTGGGCTACCTATGTATTCTCAGATATATGGCCTTCCATTAGAGCCTGGATGACCTACCAGGGGCCACACCCATAAAGAAAACTGTCTCTCCCTATCCCAGCAGCTATCAATTGCCAATAGCATCTCAGCTAGTGAGGCTGAATTGAGCTTGCATAGTTCTTACATATGCTGTCACAATTGCTGTGAGTTCTGCTCAACTGTCCTACTGAGCCTGTCTGTAAATCACCATTTCCTTGTAGCTGCCTACCACCTCTGGCTTTTACACAGTCTTAGTGGTCTTTTTTTCCTACAATGGTCCCTGAGCCTTGGGAGTAGCAGCAGTAGTGCATATGTTTCATTTAGGGCTGAACATTCTACAGTATCTTATTCTCTGTGCCTTGACCAGTTGAGGGTCTCTGTGTTATAAGGATTGAGAGATGGACTGAGGAATGGTCATACCAATAACTCATTAGGAATTAGTATATTATATTATGTTCACTTAGCAGAATATCACTAATAGGTTCTTCCCTAGGGCCTATGACCTGTATGGCCACAGGTTTTTGGCCTTGATAACAGTACAAGGTATGGGCTGCAGCTTGTGGAACAGACCTTAAATGCAATCAGAAAGTGGTTGATTATTTCCATAATGTCTGTGCCACTATTGCACTGGTGGGAATGTCTTGCTAGGTCAGGCATTATTATAGATTTTAGGATTCATAGCTAGGTAAGTTTGGTGATTATTTTTCTCCTCTGCTAGGGGAGCATGACATCTTGCAGCACTATGAAAGCTAGCCAGTAAGGATAAAGCTTCAAAGTAAACACCAACTTCATTTCTCCATTTACTATGACTCTAGTATATTGTGGTTTCAGCAATAGGCACTTAGCATACAGTTCTGGAGGGGAACCAAGAGAAAGGGCAATAGCCTGACATGTTTGTGGGTCTATGGAACCTCACTGAGCAGAAATAAAAGAGTTAAATTTTTCTGGCACTGGCATTTTTATTTGTTACCTGTAGTGTCTAGTAAGAGTATTGTCATGCTATTATAGAGCAACTCAGTTTTAACTCTTTTTATATATGTATATTTATATATTTTAGGATACCTCTAATAGCAGTGTTTTTCCATATAACCTTTCCAAGGCTCTTTATTTATCCCTACCCATTTCTTCCTCTACCCTGCCTTCCCATTCCACCTCACTTTAATCCTCGCTGTTTTTATTCACCTTTAACCTTTCATATCACTGATATGGAACTCATCTCCTTTGAAAGCTACTCCCCCCCCAACCCATGTCCCCTTACAAGGCTTCTAACCTCTACAGGTATTGCAAATGAAGCCTGCATATCTAAAGATTCAATGTTAGCATACAAAAATGAGAGAAAATACCATGTTTGCCTTTCTAGGTCTGGATTACCTAACTCAGAATGATCAATTTTAGCTCCATCCATTTACCTGTAAATTTTGCAATTTTTTAATAATAGCTAACTAAAGTCCATTATGTAAATGTACCTCATGTTCATTAACCATTCATCAGCTGATAGACACCTAGGCTGTTTCCATTTCCTGACTACTGTGAATAGAGCAGCAATGAACATGGATAAGCAAATATCTCTATAATAGAATATAGAATCCTTTGGGTATGTGACCAAGAGTGGTGTCGCTAGATCATGTGGTTGATCTATTTCTGACCTTTTGGGGAGCCTCTGTGTTGATTTCCATAGTAGCTGAATCAGTTTGCATTCCTAATCAGCAATAAATAAGTATTTCCTCCTTTCCCAGATCCATACCAACGTTCATTGTAATTAAAGGTAACAGTTGCAATTGGAGTAAGATGGAAATTGCAAAGTAGTTTAAGTACATTTCCCTAATGGCTAAGGATGTTGACCATATAAAAATGTTTCCTGGTCATTTGTAATTAATGTTTTTGAGAACACTTTTTACTTCTGTGCCTCATATTGAGACTGGGTTGTTTTTCCTTGATGTTTAATTTCTGAGTCTTTTTTATATTCTAGATACTAACATTCTGTCATTCATACACACACACACACACACACACACACCCCCCACATACATATATTTGGTAGGAATGATGGGCAGGGTCTTACCATGTAGCTCTGAAGCTCTGAATATCATGGACTGGCTATGTAGACCAGGCTGGTCTCAAATTCATGGTGATCCACCTTCTGTCTCTTGAGTGTTGAGACTGAAGGTCTATGACACCATGTCTAGCCTTTTGTTTTGTTTTGATTTTTTCCTTGTTCCGGTCAACCCTGCTTGCTCTGGTCTGCCCCGCTTGCTCCGGTTGGCTCTGCTCGCTCCGGTCGGTCCCACTTGCTCAGTCCCTGCTCTCTCCGGTCCAAGAATTCATTTATTATTATTCATAAGTACACTATAGCTGACTTCAGACACACCAGAGGAGGACGTCAGATCTCATTATGGGTGGTTGTAAGCCACCATGAGGTTGCTGGGATTTGAACTCATCACTTTCGGAAGAGCAGTCGGGTGCTCTTACCTGCTGAGCCATCTCACCAGCCCATTTGTTCTGATTTTTTACAGAACAATATTTTATTGATTCTCGGGGAATTTCACTTCATACACACCACTCAATCACAAACACTTCCCAGTCCCTCCATGTCTGCACCCTGCTCTGGTGACCTACCCACAACAGGATAAAAAATTAAAAAAAATAAAAATAAACAAGTCCAATTTGTGTTACTGGAACATGATTAAGCTTCCAGTGGCCTGCCTGCTAAAGAAATACAAGCCTTTCTCCATCGGCACCCCCACTTTTGTTTAGATGTTTTTGAGACAGGGTCTCCTGCATCCACACCTGACTTTGAACTGACTATATATAGCCAAGGCTGGTTTAGAACTCCTGACCATCCCACCTCACCCTCTAACTGTCATCACGATGCCCAGTGTATGAGGTTCTGGCAATTGAACTCAAGAATTTGTGCATTATAGCCAATTACTCGATTATGTGAAGTACATCAACAACAAGCAAGCCTCAAGGAAAAAAATAACAGGGGAAAAAAGGAATAATCTTTGGCTTAGTAAATGGAAAAACAATTGTTAACCATTTGCAATAAAAATGTTTGATAAGTATCTCATGAGCTATACCAAAAATAATGATTTTGTTCATACTTTTTCAAGAAATTATGAAATAACAAAGAAATTATAGAAAGTCTACCTGATCAGAAAATAATTTATTTTTAAAAATCTACAGTGTAAATTAATAATTAATTTTTTTGAGACAGAGTCTTACCACATAGGGCTGACCTCAAATATAGTATGAAGAACAGGCTGACCTTGAACTTGTGATTGTCTTTCTTTTCTCTTCCCAACTACTGAAAATTATCAATCAGATTGATTTGTTAAGTAGTGATAAAGATGTGAAATAATCAAAACTTTTATATACTACTGTTGGGACTGTAAACTGCTAAATTATTTTTGAAACAGTATTTGCTAGAGCCTATTGAAATCAAGAACATACACATTCCAGATTACATATAGGTTCTTTCATTCTCCCTACGATGTGGTTCTTTTCCACTGTGTAAATATACATTTTATTTGTCTATTCTAATATTGATGGGCATTTGAGAAGTATCTAATTGAGGTTTACTTATGTGACTTGAATACTCATGGGCACATTTTGTGATAAGCATGCATATGCTCTATGTTTCTCTAATAGGAAGTAGGTACAAAAGCATGAGTTCTTATTATTTGATCTCACGTATTAATCATCCAATCACAGGTGAAACTAATCCATAGCCTTGGAAGTAAAGCTAAGACAATACTTCCTGCATTTTCCAGCACCTGTATGGCAATTTAAAACCAAGACGAAGAGCTATCCATAGACTCATGGGACAAGGTGGGCAACCTGAACTTTACCAAGACAGTCACACTGGGTTGATGAAGTATTCAAAAGAATTATAACGCCTCCAGCAGAAAGGCATGCTATTTTATCTTTTGGCAGCCAAGGACATGCTTTTTCAGGCCCCAAAGCCCTTTGCAAAGAGAGTTTATCAAGTCAAACAACCAACCAAACAAGCAAACAATCAAACAAACAAAAACAATTAAGGATCTTGAAAAGTAGAAAATAAGACTTATATCAGGTATATGGTACACACCTTTAATCCTAACACTGAGTAGGCAGAGGCACATAGATCTCTGTGAGTTTGAAGCCACTTTGGTCTATACAGTGAGTTCCAGACCAGCTGGACCTAGCTGAACAAGTAGACCCTGTCTCAAACAAAACAAAACAAAACAAAACAAAACAAAACAAAACAAAACAAAAAGACAGGCCATTTAACATCCCAAATACTTAGATATTTCTTCCATTAAATGTCTATGCTGGTCACAATGAGCCTTTCTTCTATAAAACATTAGACCATAGACACAATTCAGCCAAGTTCTTGTTCACTTTGCAGTTAGCTTGATTATTCTTCTAGTTTGTAAAACTAAAATCTTTGTTTCAAGCTGGAACATCATTATATTCTCCATCTTCTCTCTCCATATTTCTATCAATGCTTTGATTAATATTTCACAAAAAACTTGAGAAATTTGAAGTGATTTCCTTAGTTCTCATCTTTTGAGCCCTTACCAGAATTAACCTCTCTAGCCTGTGCAAAGCACTAAAGTGTCTTAAGCTGCTCCTGCCAATTTTCCCAGCCCTTAGCTTTCCTGGTTCTAAAGCTGATGCCAAATGTTCAGTTATTTGTTAGGACAGAACATCACTCTTTGTACCAGAGATTGGGCAATTTGTAAACAACAGATCAAAACAGAAATAAGTTAACTTCTCACAGTTGTAGAGGGTGGTAAAGTCGACATGAAGGTCTCAGTAGGCTTGCAGTGTGGTGACGGCTGGTGATGACTTCTGTGATGGTGACTTAGTGCCGAATCTTCTAGAGAGGAAAGATCACATGGTAGAAGGAATTGAATGGGGCAAATACGGCACTTAAATTTTAATTTATTTTAATGTTTAAGTACTTATTATTTGTATTTAAATTTATGTGCATGTGTATGAATCTGTATTAAAAATGTGAAAACATCTACACTGAAAATTATAGTGACAGCTAATCTTGGTTGTCAACCTGACTCTATCTGGAATGGACTAAAACCCAAGGGGCTAAGCACACCTATGAGGAATTGCTCTTGATTGGAACATTTGAGGTGGGAAGGTGCACCCTAATTCTGATGTGAATGTAACATAGTGTTACCATTGTATAAAATACTTGGGATTCTCTCAGAAGAATAAATGTAGAATTATAGTATGATTTGTGAAGTCCCTTACTGGATATATACAGGGTCTTGAGAAAGAAAGAAAGAAAGAAAGAAAGAAAGAAAGAAAGAAAGAAAGAAAGAAAGAAAGAAAGAAAGAAAGAAAGAAAGATGACAATACATTCTACAACAGAGATAAACCTTAAAAATATGCTACATGTGAAGATGCCTGAGTTAGTATAGTACTTGTTGTGGAAGCACACACATACCACAGACTATTAGCCTATAATAAATGAGAATTAATCTTTTCACAATGGAATATATACTTCAAATCATCATGTTATTATAATACTAGCACTCAGGAGGCTTAGGCAAGAGGACTGAGAAAGATAAAAAGAGATAAAAAAGAAAGGAAAAGGAAAAAAGGAAGGGAAAGGAGAAGAGAGAAGAGGACAGAAGAGGAGAGGAGAGGAGAGGAGAGGAGAGGAGAGGGGAGGGACAAGTTAAAAGTCTTTCAAGGCTGGCAAGATGGTTTACTGGATAATGTGCTTTACCCATAAGCTTGAGAATGGAAGTTTTGATCCCCATGACTCAAGTCAAAGCTGGGCAGTTCTGGTGGCTGGCTGTCATCTCAGAGGCAGGGATGGGTTTCCCAGGGCAAATGAAACTAGCTAAGCTAGTGAACTCTGGTTAGACCATTAGGTTCTGGCTGAATAAATAAAGTGGAAAGCAATCAAGGAAGATACCCAATGTGAACTTCAGGCTTCCACATTTACAAAAAAAACAAATATAGGAACATGAACATGTACCAGCACACACGCTACATGAATCATTCTGGAATGAGCACTGTAATACCAATGATAGCAAAAGAGACAAGTCACCAGTGGACCAAAGCCAGGGCGGCTCTGGAAAGGCTCTGAGGCTAGGTCCAGTTTGCATTCTCATTTTCTACTCTGAAATGCCAAGGTGGGGGTAGGCAAGCAAGCAAGAGTTTACAGAAGCACATGTGGCAGTCAGCAGGTTGGTTGTTAAGGGCAACAGCTCATTATTTCAGCTATTTTCCCAGGTCACTCTGTTTCATATGGCAAGTAACATCATGCTAAGTAAATGCAGTACAAGCAGTGCTTCAGGTTCAGTAAATCAAGATCCAATCATTGGTCTTTTCTACCTTATTCTACTTCACATGCACATGCATATGAACATGCATACACACCACACATGTAAAACTAGTAAAATACATAAGGTTTTCAAGTACATGAGTTTATGACTTCTCTGTTTCTCTGGAGGAAGCCTTTTTCTCTTTTTTTTTCAGATTGTATCATTTCTTCCTTCTCTTCCCTCTCTCCAAGTCCTTCTCTATACCTTTCAAATTCATGACCTCTTTTTTTCAATTAATTGTTATTATATGCATATGTGTAACCCATCTGGAGACCATTACTGATAAGCACAACTGATCAAAAGGCAGAACAGGAGCTTGTGTGATGACCAGTCCCAACAGATACAGATCTACAACACACCTTGTGCACCTAACTCCTGCATAACAAAATAAGAGCATCTAACAAAGGCCGAGTACCGCAAAATTGAAAATGATTGACAGAGTGCTGAATTCTGCATCTGCTTTACTCAGAAAATGTTAGAGACCCCAGGGATAACATAAGAGCCAGTTCTTGAAGAACTCTAAGTATTTTAATAGGACAGGCATGAATTTCATGATGGGAGAGAAATATTGTAAGAGCCAAAGGTGATGGATAACTTTGAGAAAATAGTATTTTCTAAATATGGCAGGGTAATTACACATATGAAGTTATAGCTGTCGGGACAGTACACCCAAGGCATGCATGAGCTCAAAACTACTAGAATCCCAGCATGGTAAGGGGAGGTGGGCACAACCCCCACCCCAGCTGAGGGGCTACCAACAATGGGTCAGTTTCTTTAATACGGCTTCAGGTAGGCAAACCAGGTTTCACTGTAGGACCACACAAATGAGAGCACTTGAATAGCACAGATTAGACTTGATTGTTTTGAAAAATAAAAGTGTACAAAATGTTGAGTGGGTAGGAAGAGGTGCATGGGAGGGGTTAGGAAAGGGCAGTGAATATGATCAAAATATATTGTACCAAATCCTGAAAGAACTAATACAAGTAAAAACTAATAAAATTACTACAAAGTAACAGTAGCAGCAGCAAGAAAAGGGACAGGAATACAGATGGAACCAAGAAGGCACCAAGGAGGAAAAGCTTCTATCACGTGGAAACAAAACAAGGACCATCTCTTACATAGATGATACTTCAATTGAGAATTAAAGTGGGATTTAATAAGCTAGACAAAAATGACAAAGACGTTTTAAAAAAGAAGTTTGGGGAAACCTGTTTTAAGCAGGGAAAAAAACTGTACAAAAAAGAAACTACAAAAAAAAAATCACAAAGGCTATTTTCAGGCTACTGAAGAAGGCATTGATAGTAGATTTTTTTTTTCTTTTCCTGTTGTATTTTGCTCAAGATATTTTCCCCCAAATTAATTGAGAGCCATGATGTTGAGACCTCAAAACAGGGTGATTAAGCACAGAGGGACAGGGAGGAAAGAATTGTAACTTGCTCCCAGGGACTGGAGAAAATTAAAAAATAAAAAGAAAATAAAAAAGAAGGTTGGAATCCATCAATCTTCTGTGCTAGTCATCCTCACCTTCATCCTCCTCTCCTTCCTCCCCTTCATCCTCTTCATCTTCTTCACCTTCATCCTCATCTCCTTCTTCATCAATATATTCCAACCCCTCCTCTTCTTCATCGTCATCATCATCATCTTCTGCCTCTCCTTCTTCATCGTCCATGTCGGGAACCAGATAGTACTGCAAGGGATTTGGCCAAAAGTCATCTTTGATGACCTCTCCTAATTCGTCAGCACCTGCGTCACAATGGTCAGTAAATCAGGTAAAGAAGCTCTCTGGCTCCTCGTGCTGCCTCTTCCTGCTGGCCTTATTTTGCGTTTGACTTGAGCGTTTTGTCAAATCCTTTCCAGATTTCCATTTGATTTCGGTGGACTTTGAAGACAGGTTACCACTCTCATTCAGATGAAATTCTTTGGAGAGAACTTTATTTTCAAAGTAAGGATTTTCATCAAAATAAAAATCTATTCTGTAACCTGATTTAATGTCTTCAAATTCTGTCACTTCAACTCGGTCATTAATGCAGAGCCTCCCCGTCCTCCTCCCCAAGCAGGGCAGACACTTGTGGATGGTTGACAAGTGTTGTTACTCCAAAATTTGGGATTTTGGCGATCAATTCTGACCTCTTCTGAAAAAACACTTGGCGGAGCTTGTTATATTTTTGTTCTACTTTCAAAATCTTCTCACTGGCTTGTTCGCTAAGTCTGTCTATTTCATTTTGTACTTCATCAATATGTTCAATTGCTTCTTGCTGTTCTTTTTCTCCCTTCGGCAGGCCGGGAGAGGGCGACTTGTCCTCCAGCTTCGGGGCAGCAGCTGGTCTGGGTTTCTTGGGCTGAGGCAGGATCACAGATTGCCGCTTTGAAGCCATGGTGCAAGGGAGGTGGCCGGGAGACAGAGCGCATAGCCCTGATATTCAGAGCAGGAAGAAACTCACAGAAACTCTGATAGTAGATTTTTATGTTTGGATATCTAGGATAAGAAAAGCAACAGCTAGTAGGGAGGGTACAGATGATTAAGTAGAAACTATGGCAAGGACAATGTATGTTTTGAAAAAATTCAGTCTTGTAGACTTCACCCAGACAGTTGGGCTACAGGTTCTTAGCAACTGTTCATTCAGACAGTGACATGCAGAAGAACTAAGGACCCAGTTCACCCACCAGAAAGGGAATTGACAGAGAATTTCGAACTTTACATTCTCCTTCAACATCTAGGGAAGTCATGGTTTCTGAATGACAGTAAACTACTTTTATACCACCTAGATTTTATTGATATTACATACTATCTGGATTGCTCACTTCCCTCTTCATTATCTGGTGTATTCATGCTTTAAACACCATTTTGAAATCTCATCTGTCTGCTGCTGTGTTTCCTGAAGCACAGGAAGAACTTTTAAACATTTGCTTGTATCCATAAGGTTCCCCCTGCTTGTTCAATATGGAATTGAGAAAGAAAACATGTTCCTGCCAGGCAAATGGCAGACCTGTACTTCTCCCTCCACTCCTGTACATCCAATCCCCCAGTTTCATCCACACCTCTGCATACCTATGGCAGCCTGCCTCTCTCTCATCTATAGTGGATTCTACAGATCTTCACCTTCAAACCTCCCTCCCTCTACTTGTTGCTTTGCCCCAGCCCCCAAATCCATCATACACTCCCTGTAAAGCTACAGACATCTCTATGGTCAGGGAAACAAGTAGGCTTAACACCAGATCTTCACCTCTCCATCAGCTCCTCCAAATCCAACCTCCTAGTCTCATCCCTAACTCTACAGGAAAACACTGCCTAGGCCTCCCTTCTCAGCCTGCCCTTATCTCCAGTGGATCCCATAGAGCCTCCCTAAAATCCCTCCCACAAATCTCTGCTATGCCTGGTCCTCTACCACCAGCAGGCACTCCCTGGGAATCCATGGGCCACACCGGGCAGGTAAACAAGTTGGCTAATTGCAGATCTTCATCTCTCCCTCTCTTCCTTCAAGTCTAATCCCCCAGTCTCATTACCAGCTCTGCAGCAGAACACCTGCTGCAGTCTCTATTTCCCTCCTAGCCCCATCTCCAGTGGATCATACAGACCTTTCTGCAAACTTCCTTCTACCCAACATGGCTTTGTTCCAGCCCCCAACTCCAGAAGGCAACCCTGAGACCCCACAGACCATTCTGACAAGGGATGGCTAAATGCAGCTCTTCACCTCTCCCTCCATTCCACAAAGTGTAATCCCCCCATTCTCATCCCTAGCAGACCCTCTGGGGTCTATATGATTCACTGTCACAAACTTTCTGCTGTGGCCTTTCCTCACCCTCTGCCCTTGTTTCCGGGGGACTAAGCAGATCCTGGTGGAACACCCTGATTTCTTCCTTCCTTGGAACCTTGAACTTCCCCTAGCCTATCTTCATTTCTACATGTCAGCTCCCAGTACCCAGAAACAGATTTTATCTAAAATCCCCAATAGCCACACCTATCAGGACCCCAGAAGATTTCTCTACCAGGCAACCAACACACAGCCGCCACACTCTCTTAACAACCAGAAAGGAAACAGAAACCTCTACCCAACAGAGACAAGACCAGCTATCAGGACCCAGAATAACAATCATCCCGGTCCCAGATGGCTAGAGGCCAGCATAAAAACACAACCAATAACAGCCAGGAGAATATGTCTCCACTAGAGTCTAGCAACACTACTTCCCTAGCAGGCCCTGAGTGTTCCAACATGGCTAAAGCTCAAGACCAAGACCTTAAAGCAGCCTTTATGCATATGATAGAGGTCCTTGAAGAGAAAATATAAATCCTTTAAAGAAATCCAGGAAAACATGAACAGTGGAAGGAAATAAAGAAAGCTGTTCAAAACTTGAAAGTAAAAACAGAATCAATAAAGAAAACCAAAACTGAGATAAAGCTCAAAATGAAAAATTTAGGAAGCACAGAGATAAGGCTCAGCAACAGAATACAAGAGATGGAAGAGAGAACCTCAGGCCTTGACAACATAATAGAAGAAACGGATACCTGGGTCAAAGGAAAGGTTAAATCTAAAAAAATAAAAATAAAAATAAATAAAAAACAAAAACAAAACAAACAAACAAACAAAAAAAACCCCCAAAACCTCCTGACATAAAACGTCCAGGATATCTGAGACACTACAAAAGGACTATATCTAACAATAATGGATATGGATGGAAGAAAATACCCAGATCAAAGGCACAAAAATATTTTCAATGAAACCATAGCAGAAAATTTCCCCAATTAAGGCATGAGATGGCTATCAAAGTATAAGAAAAAATAGAAAAAAAAAAAAAAAACCCAGGTCAAAGGTACAGAAAGTATTCCCCAGGCATAGAAAATTTCCTTAAATGTAAAGAAGGAGATGGCTATTAAAGTACAAGAAGCATACAGAACATCAATTAGATTGGACCAGAAAAGAAAGGCCCCTTGCTACATAATAGTTAAAATAGTAACCAGACAGAACAACATTAACAACAGCAACAAAAGAATATTAAAAGCTGCAAGGGAACAAGATGAAGTAATGTATAAAGGTCGACCTATTAGAATCCTACCTGACTTCTCAATGGAGGCCCTAAAAGCCAGAAGGGCCTGAACAAATGTGCTGCAGACTCTTAGATACCACTGACGCTAGCCCAGACAACTAAGCAAGACTTTCCGTCACCAGATAGAGAAGATACGACGTTCAAGGATAAAACTAAATTTAAGCAACGTCTATCTACAAATCTAGCCCTACAGAAGGTATTGGAAAGTAAATTCTAACCTTATGAGGTTAATTGCATCCAAGGAAACACAGGAAATAATGCCAGATCAGCAAAGTCAAGTCAAAAGAAGAGAAACACATACACACACACACACACACACATACACACACACACACACACACACACACACACACACACACACACACACACCATGACGATGACCACCATCATGACCACCAATAGCAAGAACAGGAATGAGACAGGAATGAAAAAATGATTAGTCATTGGCATCTCTCTACATCAACTGTGTCAATTTCTCAATAAGAAGCCACAGACTAACAGAATGTATGCAAAAAACAAACAAACAAACCAGGATTCATCCATCTGTTGCTGTTGCATCCAACAAGCACACCTTAGCACCACCTCAAGGTAAAGGGTTAGAAAAAGATATCCCAAGCTAATGAACCTAAGAAACAAGCTGGTATAGTCATTTTAATAGCTGGCAAAATAGAATTGAAACCACAATTGATCAGAAGAGATAGGGAAGGACACTTCACACTCACCAAAGGAAAAAAGCCATCAAGGAAACCCTGAAAGTGTTAACATCCATGCCGCAAACACAAGGATACCCTAGTTTGTAAAGAAACCCTATTACAGCTTAAATCACACATTGACTATCACACACTGATACAGGGAGACTTCAATACTCAATTCCCACTAATATACGGGCCAAAAACTAAACAGAGAAATAGTGGAGATAAGTGCCATTATAAACCAAATGCACCTAACAGATATGTACAGAAGGTTTCACCCAAACACAAAAGAGTATATCTTTTAATCAGCAGCTCATGAAACTTTTTCCAAAATTGACCACATTCTTGAATACAAAGGGAGTCTCAAGAGATACAAGAAAATTAAAATAACCACCTGCATCCTATCTGACCAACTCAGATTAAAGCAAAACAGAAGCCTTACAAACTCTTGCAAATTAACAGCTCACTACTTATTACAATACAGGTCAAGTGAATGACAAAATCCACATGATCATTTGTTAGATACAGAAAAAGACACTGACAAAATCCCTTCATGATAAAAAGTCCTAGAGAGGTCAGGAATCCAAGGGACATGACTCAACATAATAAAGGCAGTTTATAGCAAGTCTATAACCAACATCAAATAAAATGGAAAGAAACTCAAATCAATTCCACTAAAATCAGGAACAAGACAAGGTTGTTCACATTCTCCATACCTTTTCAAAATAGTACTTGACATCTTAGCTAAAGCAGTAAGACAACTTAAGGAGATCACGAAGATAAAAGGAGGTATTCTACAAATGATTATTTGCAGATGATATGATAATGTACATAAGTGATTCTAAAAATTTGCCCAGGAAACACTTACAGCTGATAAACACTTTCAGCAAATGACAAATGGACTAAAAAAGAAATAAGGGAAACAACACTTTTCATAATAGCCTTAAATAATGTAAAATATCTTGGAGTAATTCTAACCAAGCAAGTTATTGGAGAAGATATCAGAAGGTTAAAAGATCTCCCATGCTCATGGACCAGTATTATTAACACAGTAAAAACAGCCATCCTATCAAAAGCAATCTATAGATTAAATGCAATTCCCATCAAAATTACAACACAATTCTTCACAGACCTTGAAAGGAAAATTTCAGCTTCATGTGGAAACATAAACACAGACACATACACACAAACAAACAAGGATAATTAAAACAATCTGCTAGAAGTCTCACCATCTTTGATTTCAAATTGTATGATAGAGCTATAATGTCTCTTCACAGCAATGGAAACCCTAACTAAACATATAGTAATAAAAACATCCTGGTTTTGGCACAAAACAGACATATAATCAAGGGAACAAAGTAGAGGAGCTGATCCTTACACTGCATACTCCAGGCTTCCCGGCTTGTGTGCTTCCAAGTTCTCCTGTCTCCACCTCCCATTTCATTAGATTTACAGATGCCTACCACTGTATCCAGCTTTTTATGAGGGCTCCAGGACTCAAACTCCAGTCATTAGGCTAGCTCAGCTAAATGCCTTCACCCACTAAGCTATCTCCCTGGCTTGACAGTAAGAATTTCTAAAACTTATTTTAAGATGTATTTTTATTTTATCTGTGTGAGCAGTTTACCTGCAAGTATGTCAACATATCACATGTGTAGTTCCTGTGGAGGCCAGAAGAAGGCATTGGATCCTCTGGAACTATAATTCCAGGTGGTCTTGAACTATAATTCCAGGTGGTCTTGAGCTATCATGTAGGTGTTAGAAGTTGAATCTGGCAGGTTCTGGCAAGAGTAACAATTGCTTTTAACCACCATCTCTCTCTAGCCCGCAATATTTTTAATGAGATATGTAGCTGTAGGTATCATGAAACTCACTCTATAGACCAGGCTGGCTTTGAAATCAGAGAAATCTTCCTATCTGCCTCCTGAGTTCTAGGATTAAAAGAGTGGGCTACTACACTGGGCATAGTAAGATATTTTTTATTAGTTATATAAATTACTTATAAAAGAAAGTATTCTTTCTTAGCCTGTCATGTAACACCTTATCTCCAATACCAAGTTTATATACCTGTGAAACAATATTTATAAGACTCTGAGTTGGAAAAGATTGAACTTTGAAATTTCATCTATACCTAATCAAAGATCACAAGTAAAGTCTCAATATTCCTACCATTTTAAGAACATCAATTGCTAACGCTGATAAGGGAAGAAGTACAGATATAAAGAATCAAGGACTTCATGTGAAAAGCTGTTAGAGACCTGACTGCCACTACTGAATAAATGGCCTGGCTATCAAATAATTTTACCAGCTTGTTCTATCAAATCTTACAAGGACAGGTGTTTTATTTAAATTAAGCTAGAAATCACAGACCAGTTTCACAAGAATAAGGAACACACCAGAAACAGGATTATAAGGAACCCCAAGAAGAGACTACTTGCTGACATTTACCGAGAATTTGAGTACAGATTACAGCCAACAAAAGAGAAAGCTAACAGTGAGCCTAAGCCACAGAGTACCCAACAATGTTCCATGTATCTTTTTCAATTCTGATTTGCCACAAACTATTGACACTATCGTTAACTGCTTCAGCTTTTAGAGGAAATAGTTGATAACAAGTATAAGAATCTTTTAAAAGTTCAGATCCGGAAGAACACAAACAAAATAAAAGACATAAATGTGGGAAGGAGATTAGTAGGAATTGGTTGGACAGGGGAGGGAGAAAGATAAGATTGTGGGGGATGAGAGTAGTCAGAATGAATGGCATTTAAGAAATTGTTAAAGAACGAATTTAAGTTATAAAATAGAACACTCATGTGTTCTATTATCTTCCACACCCCACCTCTTGAAGCTTCCTTTTCTCTTCCTAACCATGGTTTATAAATTATGCTTCAATACACTGCTGGAAAATTCTGGCTAAAATCAATATAAAACACAATACTAGTGCTAGGAGGGTCATTGCTGTGTAACTAACTGCACTATAAATAACTGAAAGAGCCAGCTCACTATAAATTCTATTCAACTACACATCATCAGAATGTGTGTGTGTGTGTGTGTGTGTGTGTGTGTGTGTGTTGTGTGTATAGCAAGGATGATATTAGAAATGCAGATATGAATGGCACCTTGACTCTGAACATGGAGGAATTCTAAAGCAGGCAGGAAGTCAACCAAAACACAGAACAAGTTAATCCAAGTAGATCAGGAATTGTGGAAAGGCGTTAGATAAGTACTCCCTGAGTGAGTACCGACCGCATAGACCTAGGACTGGAACCAGGTCTGTTCTCCAGGCAGAATGGTCTTGCAGGGAGATGAGAATTACATAACCACCAAACAAAGGGGACACAGAGGAGAGTAAGAGGAGAGAGGAGGAAGAGAAAGAGTAGGGAAATGAGGGGAGGAGGAAAGCCACTCACCCTCAAGTACTCCCCTGGACCGACAGGACAAAGCAGGCCTTGAGCTACCATGTGGGTGCTGAAAATTCAATCTGGGTCTTCTGCATGAGCAGTAAATGCCCTTAATTTTGAAACCACCACTCTAGCCCCCCAATACTTTTTTCCAAGTCAGAGTCTCAGTATGTTGTAAATGGAACTTTGAATCTCCAGATGTAATTGTCATCTCAGAGGCTTAGTGCCTCAGTCTGCTCACCTAGGCCTAGTCCTGGAAGCTTCTACCCTCCATATAACATAATCTAGGCCTAGAATGTTTTCAGCCTCTGAGACTTGCTGCTGAATAAGTTCACCCTTTGTAGTTCCTTTTGAGCTCTGGTTAGCTAGATCAACTCAGCTGTTTTGGCCCAAAACTCTTCTCAAAGCTGACTGATACAATCTGGCTTCTCTTAGTCTCTCCTGAATTGCTCTTCTTGTCCTCATACTAACTTTAGCAATAATGTTCTAATCTTCTGGCTCCTTCTCTTTCTTTGGCTTCTCTCTTTAACCTCTCTTTGTACAGCTGTCCTGGTAAAACTGCCTGTTTTCTCTTCCTCTTAAGTAGCTTCCTTTCCCTCTCTCTGCTTGTGAGAGTTAGGCCTATCCTATTCTGTCAAATATTTGTCTGATTCATCACTTTGTCCCTCAATTAGACATCACTATCAAACTTGGGTGCATCCTTTTACAAACTAATTTTTCCTTCAATGATTGTGATTAAAATGTGTGCTAAGGGCTGAGCCACACCACAACTAGAAACAGGGTTGCTTGCCTCCTGTCTCTGAGTTCTGTGATTAGAGGCATGAGCTACCACACTGGGCTTAGTAAGATATTTTTATTAGGTATATAAATTACTTAAAAAGTAATCTTTCTTAGTCTGCCACAGAACTCCTTAGTTTTAACTTAAGAATCCTTCCCAATAACCTGGGAAGCTCCCATTTCTATCACTGTGTCATTTAACAGTCTTCCTCTTCACTATTAGAGGTGTGCCAGTCTAGGTGGGTTTTAGCCTCCCAGTCCTTTCCGAAGCATAGGCAGAATAAGGTGGCAGGATTGGAGAACATGTACATGAATATAGAAGGCCTGCACCCCACTTATTCCCCCTTTTGAGACAGGCTCTTACTGTGTAGCTCTGGCTGTCCTGGAACACACTCTATATACAAACATGAACCCAAATTCAGAGATCTGCTTGCCTCTGCCTCCAAAATGCTGGGATTAAAGGCATGTATCACTATGCCCAGCCAGCATGCCCTTCTTTGAGGCCTCTTTCGTTAATGATTTTAGACCCTTCTCAGGTTTCTTAGGATCTGATGGAGGGAAAAGACAAAAATAATTGAGTATACAGTGTGATAAATTCTGGGAGGAGCAGTGTTCTAAAAGGGTGATTAGAGCCAGTGTGTGGTTAGGAAGGGTTTCTCGGGGGTAATAATCTTAACTCAATGCAGTAAATGGTTAACTAGAGCACTGGAGGTCAAAGTTACTACAGATCTAATTATTACATTGACTGATTGATTGCTTGATTTTGTGAGGGGAAAAAGCATGTGGGCCACAGCACATGTGTGGAAGAGAGAGGGCAATTTGCAGGAGTTGGTTTTCTCTTTCTACCACAAGGTCCTTAGGGATTAAACTCAGCTTGTCCGGCTTGGTGGCAAGCACCTTTACCCATCAAGCCATCTTATCTATCTGCTGTATCTCTTTTACGTACTTTCCAGAAGAATTGGAAATCATCTTCAATTGTTAAAAGATGGTTAAATACACTGAGATATATCTACATTTTCCTATTCTATGTAGTAAAATTTTTAGTACTTAGCACAGCAATGCTACAGTACCACAATGGTTGGCAAACAGTCAATATTTACTGAATTAATTAATAAATCCAGACTGGGCAACAAATATCACACACATACACAAAAAACATTTTAATAGATGTTTTGGCTAGGTTCATGTCAATTTGACATCAGCTCTGAAAGAGGGAACCTCAACTGAAAAAAAGACCTCTACAAGACTGGCTTATGGGGAAACCTGTAGTACGTTTTCTGGATCGATGAGGGTAGAGCTCAATATGGCCTGTGTCACTCCTGAGCTGATGTTTCTGGGTGCTACAAGAAAGCAGGCTGACAAAGGGGTCAAGGACACAGCAAGAAAACCCACAGAATCAACTATCCTGGCTCATTGTGGCTCACAGAGACTAAACTGACAATTAGGGAGCCTGTGTGAGACTGACCTAGGCGTTCTGTATATATGTTCCAGTTGTGTAGCTTGGTCTTCTTGTGGGACTCGTAACAGTGGGAACGGGAGCTGTCTCTGACTCTTCTACTGGCTTTTGGGACCCCTTTCCTCATACTTGGTTGCCTCCTCTGGCCTTAAAACAACAGGAGGTGCCTAGTCTTACTGCAACTTGATGTGCCATGTTGGTTGATATCCATGGGAGGCCTGCCCTTTTCTGAAGAGAAAAGGAGGAGGAGTTGTTGAAAGGGACATAAAGTGAGGGGGGACTGGAAGGAGAGGAGGGAGGAGAAACTGCGATCAGGAGGTAAAAATAAAGGCAAGGAAGGGAGGGAGGGAGGAAGGAAGGAAGAAAAGAAAGAACAGGAGAGGAGAGGGGAGGGGAGGGGAAGAGAGGGAGAGGGAGAGGGAGAGGGAGAGGGAGAGGAGAGGAGAGGAGAGGAGAGGAGAGGAGAGGAGA